>NW_019167860.1:15337260-15721247 GCF_002303985.1 Durio zibethinus | reverse complement strand
AGTTTCCGGCGACCTGCCCAGTTTCCCGGCGAAGAATCCCAGAAACCGGCGACTTTCCGGCCAACTTCCGGTGAAATTTCCAGATTCCGGCGAAAATTTCCAGAATCCGGCACCGGTGTTCTTCGGTTTCTAGAGAGAAGGGAGAGAAAAAGGAAGAAGAGAGAGAGAGGGGGAGGAGCGTTCTGTCGAAAAACAGAGGAAGGTGCCTTTTATACCCTCCCAAAACGACGTCGTTTTGGCCTTAAGTAACCCAGAGGATCCGCGCGTTTTGCCGCAACCCGACCCGACCCGGGCGTCGACCCGCTTTCTGACCCGCGCGTGCCAGCCCCTTCCGAGTCGAGTCGAGTCGAGCCAAGCCGCCAAGCCGCTCCCCCCGAGCCGTTTTCCTGCCTTGAGCCGAGCTGAGCCGAGCCGAGCCGAGCCGCGATCCGAGCCGCTCCAGGTTTTTTTTTTTTTTCTATATTTTATTTATTTCTTTGTTTATTTTAATTTTTATTTATTAGATTAGGTTTATGTAATATTCTTTTTATTTATTTTTTATTATTTTATTTTCTTTAAATAAAAATAAAAAATTCCAAAAAAAAATATATTTTTAGGGAAAAGTTGAAAGTATCAATTTTCCTCAGAAATAAATTTCAAAAAAAATATTTTTGGGGAAAAGTTGAAAGTATCAATTTTCCTCAGAAATAAATTTCGAAAAAAAAATATTTTTAGGGAAAAGTTGAAAGTATCAATTTTCCTTAAAAGAAAAATAAATTTCCAAAAAAATATATTTTTGGGGAAAAGTTGAAAGTATCAATTTTCCTTAAAAATCAAAATGTCAAAAAAAATATTTTTGGGGAAAAGTTGAAAGTATCAATTTTCCTTAGAAATAAATTTTTAAAAAAAGGGTTTTTGAGGAAAAGTTGAAAGTATCAATTTTCCTTGAAAATCGAAATTTCCAAAAAATATTTTTAGGGAAAAGTTGAAAGTATCAATTTTCCCTACAAAAAAAAATCATTCTTTCCTTCCTTTCTATCTTAATTTTGATTTTGTTTTTTTCTTTAAATAATCCGACGACGGAGCCTCTGTAAGTGAAACAGTAGTTTTCTTGCATACTCCTGAGGTGAGGGAATTTTCTCAATTTTCTGCTAAAAGTATTAGAGTCAATTGAGAATAATTTCCAATAACTAATTACTTGGTAAAATTTTAAAGCTTTTGGATAACACAAATTTAAGCTGGTACCATCTTTTGATGGGCGTTGTGAGGGTGCTATAACCTTCCTCACACGTAACCGAACTCCCGAACCCTGTTCTGGTTAGTAGACCTGAACCTATTCTTTTAGGGACCCTTAAGCTTAGGTGTTCCCTGAAAGGACAGATTCCTTAGGTGGCCAATCACACCTAGATAAAAAAGATTGGTGGCGACTCCCTAAAGTCAATGTCTAGCGATAGATCCCCGGATCTAGACGTTACGACACTTCTTGTAATCATATCATTTTTTTAAATACAAATCAAATATAATATAAGATAATTATCATTTTATTTTATTCATCATCTTTTGCACCAAACATGACTTAAGGTCATGTTTAGTACACATGATTATGATAAAATAATATAAGATAATATTATAAATATGATTGATTTAATAATATCATCCTATCTTATATTTGATATATGTAAGAATTAGGATAAACTAATTTATTTATTGATCAAAATTATCTTTCCTCAAAATTTTATATAATTTAAATTATTGATTTAATTTTTAAGAGAATAATAAAACATGTAAATTCAATATCATGAATTAAAAAATATTTTTTTTCACTTTGAAAGGATTGAATTATCTTATATTAAGATAATGATAATCCTTCTTGTAATCTTATCTTTTTTTTTCATATAAATAAAATATAATATCTAATAATTATCATCTTGTCTTATCTATTATCTTATAAATCAAACATGATATAAAGTATTATATACGAATACATGATCACACAAAAAGTGAAAAAAGAAGGAACAAAAGTTGCATGGAGCCAAAATTTTTGCTTTTTAGTAATTGATCAGTTGATAGATGACCAACTTTTTAAAAACATTTGGATATGTTGAAAAACAATCCACAAGTTATATTCGTACTCCTAATAGAGAAATACTAGATAAAATTTACTCCCTAAAGTAAAGATGAAATTTTACCCTTTGCTCTTGCCTCGACCCTTTAAGTTTTTATGTAATTTAAATTGTGTCAATATAGAAACAATACTAAAACCTTTTGTTAGATACACTTATGTTCTTTAAATTTTAGATTGCATATATAGTTTCTTTAAATTTTCAAAGGTAATTTATCGATCCTTATACTTTCCACATTCTATTGATATGGTACCTTCATTAATTTTTTTGTTAACTTTAAGGTTAAATTTTTTTGTTAACTTTAAGGTTAAGTGCTAAGTAGACAACCTCGATCACATATGTATCAAACACTTGTATGATGATGTGTGCATAATTGCTTTCTTGGAATTTCTAACTTAATCTTAATTTTACAAAATCTAGTTCTATTTAAAAAATTAAAAATATATTTTAATAATAAATCATATCATGATAGACAAATAAATACTAATAGTTTTTAATATTATAAATTAAATTAATGACTTTGTTTAATTTATTAAAAATCTATTTTTAATTTAAAAATATATTTTACTAGTAAATCATACTATAAATAAATAATAAATACTATTAGCTTTTAATATTATAAGTTAAATTAATTACTTTGTTGGAATTTTAATTTATTCTTAATTTTTAAAAATCTATTTGCTATTTAAAAATATATATTATTGATAAATCATATTAAAATAAAAGAAAAACACGAATGAATTTTTTTATTTTAAAATTTTATTAAAAATTAATGTCTAAAAGAAAAAAATTATTTATTTGTAAAAATAAAAAATAAATTTAAATTATTTTAAACTATAATATTTTATAAAATATATCAAAAATATAAAAATTATTTTTTCCTTTTTTTTAATTATTGGTAATTTTTCTTTTTTTTTTCTTCTTACGTCTTTTCCCACTCTTTCTATTGGCCAAGGCCCAACAATCGCCAAATTTGGCTCAGTCGGTGTCGTGATGATCGACTGGAGCTAAGCTAGGGGAGAAGGGATTAGGTTTCACTAAGCCCATCTCTTTTCCTTGAATCTGCGACGAAGGGGTTGATCTGACCTCAATTTGGCATACTTGACCTGAGGGATAAGGTGGAAGAAGAAATGAGGAATGGAGAAAAAAAAAAAGGAATAAATAAGAGAAAAAAATTAAAAAAATAAAAAAAAAATTTTCACATATTTTTTAACAAGTTGGTTGACACATGTCAACCACGCATCAAACACGTATATTAGACGCATGCTTATTATTAGAGTAATAAATTTGGTTTTTGTCCCACATAAATGTTTCATATGTGCTTGGTTTTTATTATTATTTTTTTGTCATATTAATGAAACAATTAAATACAATTAATTAATTTAAAATCTTATATATATTTATATATTTATTTATATGTTATAAATAATAAAGGATTGAAACAGAGATAAAATTAAGACTTAGAAAACATTGCATCAACAATAGCATAATATATTGGTAAAATATTAGACACTTTATTCTAATGATTAAAATTCAATATCTACAATTTCGAATAAAAAAACCCTTTAAAATGAAAAAATTTTCTTTTAAGGGCTTTTTGCCTTTTTCAAATAGTAAAGATTCATTTTTAAGTTTCAATTATGTCATCTTCCAGACCTAACTACTTAATAATCAAATCAAACCCATAATTTATGCAAAAATGTGAGCGAAAAGACAACATGCTTTTCTTCCTTCTTATAAGTTATCAACTCCATTATATATATATATATATATATATATATATATTAAAGAGAGAGATGAAATCTATTTACAAGTGTAAGAATTATATATTTTTGGATTATTGGATTTAAACAATTAAGTGTAGGTATTATGAATTTAATTTAGATTCAATGGTTTTAAAAAGTGTGTAACTTTTACATTGTTATAAGTGGATACTTATTATATATATATATATATATATATATAAAGTAAGATCAATTTATATAATGTAAATTTTTTTTTAATTTAAATATTTTTTTAGCTATTAATTTCAATAAATCTAAAAAATAAAATTAAACTATTTATATTTATCTCTCTTTCTTTTGAATCTATTAAAATAAAAAAAATTGGAATATATAAAGCTAAAAAAGTTTTATATTGTATAAATTGATTCCTTATATATATATATATATATATATATATAAATGATCAATTTATATCAATGTAAAATTTTTTAATTTTACATATTTTTCTAATTATTAATTTAAATAAATCACATGATTGAGATTAAATTATTTTTTTTACTTGTCTCTTTTATCTTTCGGATCTATTTAAATTAATCACTAAAAAAAGTGTAACACTAAAAAATTTTATATTAAAGTAAGTGGATCTTTTTTCATATATGTAAATACATATGATAAGGGATCAACTTATACATTATAAAATTTTTTTAGCTTTACATATTTTTTTAATTTTTAATTTTAATATATCCAATTGATGAAATAGATAAATCAAAATAAAAATTGATTGAATTTTATTTTTTAAATTTAATAAAATCAATAATTAAAAAAAATATAAAATTAAAAAAGTCTTACACTTGATTCTTATATATATATATATATATATATATATATATATATATGAGTAAGCAAGAAAAACAAAACTTAAATGTTCCGCCCGAGATAGGTTAGATAGCCAAGCAAAAAGAAAATTGGAGGGACCATGATGCAATTGCGATAATGAGATAAAGACGATTGACAATAGTACAAAACAAAAGGCCCCAAACAAACTTCTAGAAGGAGGATTAATACCAATAAATTATATATTTTTGGACTTTGAACACTCTCTTGTCTGCTATTTGAGCTCTTCAATTTCCCACTAGTTCAGTTTACATACATTAATAGCGACACTTCTTCGAAATATTAAAAAGAAGGACGCAATTTTTTTTTTTTTTTTTTGAAGTTGCTGAGGCTTACACGCAATCTCAAAACTCTTTTTTGGTAGAAATGATTTTAGAAATTTGGACAATGCAACTCTATTCTATTCATCTGGTCGAATTGCAAAAAACCCTTCGAAATGGGTTAGGCATTCGATAAGATTTTTTAAGTTCAATCCCATTTATTTTAACCCCAAAGATATTATTTTATTAATAACAATATTTTTACTTAATTTTAATTTATAATATATTTAAAAATATAGAAATATTAATATAATTTTTTAAATATTTTATAATATTAAAAATATTATTGAATCTAAACGAATGAATTTGCTTGAGTTAAAATTGAATCTATACTTAACATTAATTAAAAGTTAAAAATATTGTCGAACCTAAATGAATGAATTTTTGAGAAGCTATTGTTGGGTAGGTTAAATGATCATTCAACATCATGCTCTGATTTCTGAAATTTTAGAAATATTTTTGTTAACTGGTTTTGGCCAAGTTTTGATCGAGTATGTTGTGATTATACATATAATAAGTCGGTTCTCTATTTTTTACCAATTAGTTGTAGGGTTAAATTTAACAATTTTCTTAACCGAAAAGAAAGGAAAAAAACTAACATTTAATACTTACCCCAACAACAAAACAATAAAGGTCTATAAACATGTATCGTTTTGCATATACATATAAAGGAGACCCGGAAGCTAAGGATGAAACACCTACGGCACTGGAAAATTATTGTTGACTGTAGTGCATACGCTGGGGAAGGGCTTCTTGAGGGATTTGATTGGTTGGTTCAAGATGTTGCCTCCCGGATTTACATGCTTGATTTATATCAAAGAAATTAAATATTATTTTTTATGAGATAAAGAATTCTACTACAATGATGTAAAAATAATTTTGGGGAGCGATGGCCCCTGCCAGCTCCCTAGCTACGCCCCTGAACGCTATGATGCTTCATTTGGTATCATAGACTTGCGTTAAATGCTTCATTAGCGTGACTCTGATTTATGATGCATCCATTTGAGTTTGGATTTTAAAACTCAAATCCTTTGTTTAGGTGACCGTTGAAGCACAAAGATACAAATTTGGAAATCTGAGGGTTTCAAATATCAAATTTTAAGATTTGAAATGCATTCTTGCACTTTGCATTTAACATATCCATCCGATTTGAATTGATCAGTAACTCTTTCTCTAGTAATTCATGAAAGTCTTTTATTCCTGTTTCAGGGGGTTCTGGTGCTCTAGAGAAAGAAAATAGGCTACTGAGTTGATTTGTTGTCTTGATGGTGTTGGGATAAGCAATGGAGGAGAGAAGGAGAGTAATAAAAAGAGAAAGGAGGGAAGTGTGTTTTTGGCGCAGCAGACTTTTGCTATCCATAAAATATGGTCCTGCAAGCAACGGTGCAACCAGATTTTTTTTAGGAGTTTTCACTTATAATATATATAAAATTTTTATGAATTTATCAATTTTATTGATGGATAATGTGTTTAAGAAAAAATTTTGAAGGTGTCCAAGGAAAATTTTCCTTGACATTTTCTTATTTTCTAATTTTTGGGGTGTCACCTTGGAGCATGGATCCACCACTGCCTGCAAGGCAAACATATTTTTTAGATGAGTTTAATTTGTCTGGCTCATGAATTTAAGATAAAATGGGGGAAAAGTGATCATATGTTTCTTTGTTTTTGTCTCCCTTCATGACCAGGAGCTGATTTTGGTGGGTGAGTGCCATGGGCCAGAGGGCTTACACAACAGAACGCAAAACCATTTATTTCGTTTGCGGCCATGGTTGGCTTCCTATTTCTTGGTGATACGTACCTTCATTCTTCAACTGCAATTTATAAATCAAATTGTAAGACTATGTTTCTTCAAAGTTAATACAGTTACCAGCAAACGAAATGTTCGTTTATAAAACATGGCCGTTTAAAATTCATGATTCATACCCCTTATAAAATATAGTTAAACATGGCCGATTGGCCGTTCAGAATCTCTTTCAGTAGTTTCACCGTGGTTCTGTACTCTTTCTAGCTCTTTTTATTTCTTGAGAAATCAGTGCAGCCTCGTTGATGGATATCAAATTGGTGCCGAGAAAAGTCAATTTGCTTACCATAGAGAATCAGAAAAAAGTAAGCTATTTTCCAGTTCTACAAATTAACTTTTTCTCCTTCAAGCCCCCAGGGGTAAAAAAAAGAAAAATCATCAATCAACAGGCCTTGATAATGCTGCACGAATCGGTTGCTTGTATTTGATTTATCAGCAATTAGAGCTTCAGAGAGCACTTTAGCCTTGATTCACTAAATGTATTTATGTTTCTCAATTTGATTTTGACATGTTTCGCAAACAACATATGAACTGATTCACTATCCAGATTGAAATACATAATTTTCTTAGAAAACTCATGTTTCACAAACAATTTGGAACATAATTTTCTTGGAAAACTCATGTTTTACAAACAATTTGGAACAATCAGCTAAAAGATTGTCTGTGAATTGTCAGCCATATAATTCTATTTCTAATGTACATAGATAAAATGAAAAAGAAACCTGTAACCAGAATTCTAAACAATGGCGGAAAGAAAGTGAAAAAAAAAAAATACCATAGTTAAGAAGACAAAGAAAAAGAAAAGAAAGCATGGAGGTAATAGCTTGTGTTTTGGTTTGAGGTTGTTTTCTTTTAGTCGGACAAATGTTCTTCAGTGCCACCAGTAATGTTCTCTATTTTTTACCAGTCAAAAACAGCCAGTCCTCTTGTTGGTGTCCGCCTGTTCGAAGGCTCATCATCTGGTAGACCAGTGGTATCTGGTGTTCGGATGAATTCAAGTGGCAATACCCCAGCATACTGTTGGATCACCAGCACAGATACCGTTGATACAAAATCTGATGATGCTAGAATATCTCCGATTGCACCAATCTCTGGACACTCTCTGCAGTCGGTAAGTCCAACTGTGAGTGGTGATATCATTCCTTGTCCTCTCCCAACGATGAACAAGTCGTGGTTGCTGTCTAATGTCCTTATCGCTGCAACCGTTCCCTCTCCATTGTTGACCACCTTCTCAATATATATAGTTGACTCATTTCCTCATCCTGAAATCATTTATATATTCCTCATCAAGCTGCTTTTCCTATCTGTTTTCTGTTTCCACTGTTAATACTTTTGGGTCATATAGATCAGAAGTAGGCTGCAATGCAGACTCATCTGCATCCTCACCTGGAACAAAATGCAGCACAGTAAGGATAGTCCGTGGATGTTCACTCATTCTCCATCCATATGCAAGAGCTTCTCTGTCATCCGGACCCTCAAAAAATAGCACAGCTACATGGTGAGACACGTCGTCTGCTGCAAAGCGTGTTGAACCACTTAGGCCTCTGTCAAATAAAATTCCCACGGAGCAAGGTGCATTTGCAAGTAAATTCTGGTTAACTCTTCGAAATGCTGGGTTTGTGGCTTCCATCTCTCCATCAACTGTTTGTTGCTTGTGGAAAGGGATGATTATGAGGGCAACACGTTTGTCCTCAGCCAAGCTACAAATATATTCATGCATGGAGGAGTAAGGGGAAATGGCTGTGAGGGGCTGAATGGAGACGCAGTTTACATGTTGCTCGGTGCTGATTATGTGGTCGGATTGAGCTTGAGTTCTGTTTAAGGCTAGGCGACCAGGTTTGCGAGTGTTATGGACAATGAGCATGGCAGATGCACAGCCAGTGAGTTCAACGAGATGGAGCACGTACACGCATATTGGAGATTTTTTGATGGGATGAGAGGCTTCAAGTAGGTTGATTATTGTTGGGACATTACGAGGGGTGTGGACACACACAAGCACTCTTAGCTCTCCATCTAGTTTTGATTTTTGAAGTGTTCGGCGTTTTTATGGTACAAACTTCCTTGATGGCTTGTAAACGGTTGCCACAATGGGTGAGATAATCCCAGTTATAACCACTGCTACAATCACCATGATTGCAAATGACTCATCATCTAAGACCTGCAATTCAGGGTATTTTCTTTTTTATTAGTAATAATCAGTCAGGGTCTTTGGTGTTCAGGAGGGTGTGCAGTGGGAATAATATGATGGGAGAGTAACCTGTGAATTTTGCCAACGTTAAGAACAATTATTTCCATGAGGCCCTTGGTGTTCATGAGTAAGCCAAGTATAGCTCCTTCAATAAGTGGCATCTGGTAAAAGGTTGTCACAGCAAGAGTTCCCGTTATCTTGCCAGCACAGGAAAGCACGATAAGGAGAAATAAGATTCCCCATTTTTGAGCTCCTTTGATAATAGTTATATCAGTGTTGAGCCCGCTAATAGCAAAGAAGAGAGGGAGTAGAAGCCCTGACACAAAGTCCTCGAGCTTTTCTATTAGAGTAATTCCAAGGGGTCCATTGGGAAAGATCAGACCAAACACAAAAGCTCCAAAAACTGAATGTGTCCCAATGGCATCTGTAATGAACCCCGAGATCATAACCCCAGTTAGAATGAGACATATATAAAACTCGCTGAATGATTCTCCTTCAGGGAATTGCTGGCCTAACAACAAAAATGTAAAAGACAACAAAAGCTGCACTGCAAAGAATCACCCAAAAGGAAGCTAAGGAGGCAGATTCATTCTCTGCCAAGGCAATAGCTAAAGCTAAGAGAATCCAAATCCAAGCACACATGTCATTGATAAGAGCAGAAGACAGGGCCAATCTGCCAATTTCTGAATTAACGAGTTTCAGCTCCGCAAGGATTCGAGCAAGCACTGGAAATGATGTGACAGAGAGAGTAACACCAAGGAAGAGGATGGAGGTGCTATTATTTTGGATTTCTTTACTAACATGGTGAATCAAAGAGAAACAGGCGGCAATTGCAAAGGGCAAGATCATGCCTGCAATGGCAATAACCAGAGCCTTTTTCCCTGTCTGGCGAATCACTAAAAGGTCCATCTGTACACCAACCAGGAAGAGGAAGTAAATAAGACCTACATTTGCCATTGCTTCAAGCACCTTGACACTCCTTAAGGGAAATATTTTTTTGGCAAATTCTTTGCTTTTGTCCTAGCACGGATGGACCTAACAGTACTCCACCCTGTTAAAAGTTGAACCGTCCATTAAATACTTTTGCAATTCATAAAGCATCAAAAAAAAAAAAAAAAAAAAACAAAATGCACATGATTATTATTTGTGGCCTCATGCAAAAATTTCATTATAGTAAGATATCAAAGTTACATAAACCTAATATTTAAATGACATGACAAACTTTGAAAAAAGTAAAATGCAAAACATGTTAAAGAATGATTCAAAATTGAGTTCATGTTTGGGCTCAAAGTCTTGGGTTTTAGGATATAGTTGGTAGTAGAAGATAATTTTAGGATTAGTGGGTAGTAGTTGCTAGCAGTAGTTGTTAAACGTGGTTGAGTGATTTTTAATATTCAGCCACTTTCTTCATTTTCTCATTATCTATTAACTGTTTGAGTTTTTTCCCTATTAGTAAGCCTATAAAAAGGTTGATTGAGTTTAATAGAAATATAGAGTAATTTATTTATAATTACCAAAATTAGTTATTTCTTATGTGTCGGTGATTTAATTTTAGAAAAGCCTACCTCCTTCCCCGACAAATCTTTGGTATCAGAGTATTAATATCCTTATCCATTTTTGTATCCACTGAATTGTCAACAATGGCAGTAAATAGCAGTTCAAATGTAGCCCAACCCATCATTCATGTGTTCGATGGAAAACATTACGACTTATGGAGCATTAAGATGAAAACACTCTTCAAATCTCAAGATCTTTGGGATTTTGTAGAAACCAGATACGACGAAAATGATAACGATGAAGGATGGCTAAAAGACAACAAAAAGAAGGATTCCAAAGCCCTATTTATCATTCAACAGATAGTTCATGAGACACTTTTCTCTAAAATTGTAGCAGCCAACACTTTAAATGAAGCTTAGGAAACCTTGCAGAAAGAGTTTCAAGGCTCTTCAAAAGTTATTACTGTGAAACTCTAAACCCTCTGACATGAGTTTGAAACTTTGATGATGATGAGTAAGGAAACGGTGTAAAATTTTCTTTCTAGAGTAATTTCTATTATTACTCAATTAAGATCTTATGGTGATAAGATTATTAACAAGACTATTATTTTCAAAGTTTTATAAGGCCTAACTCTAAAGTTTGATCATATAGTTGCTGCAATAGAAGAGTCTAAGGATTTGTCTATTTTTTTCCTTTGATGAACTGATAGGTTCTTTGCAAGCTCATGAGGTAAGGCTGAATAGATCACAAGAGAATACTAATGAGAAGGCATTTCAAGTGAAATGGGAAGAAACTAGAAAAGAAGTGTTCGTTGGCAAAGGACGTGACAGAGGAGGCTTTTGTGGAAGGGGATATGGTAGAGGTAGAAGAAGAGGTCGTTCTGATGGACAAGAGAGGCAATCTGATGGTGAGCAAAAAGGGAACATGAGTACTTTTCAGTGTTACAATTGCAAGAAATTTGGGCATGTAAAAGCAAATTGCTAGAACCAAGTGAGCTATGTGAAGGAAGAAAACAAAGAAAGTAAGTTATTCATGACCCATTTACCTACTAATAAAGTTTCAAATAATGTTTGGTTTATGGATAGTGGGTGCTCGAACCATATGACCCCCAATAGATTACTATTTAAAAATCTTGATGAGTCAAAAAAGTTGTAAGTCAGACTTGGGGATAACAAGCAGATGCAAGTTAAAGGAAAATGTACTGTTGTAGTAGAGGCAAGCAATAGTAAAATAAAATTACTTTTTGATGTTTTATTTGTTCCTAATTTGATGCATAGTTTATTGAGTGTTGGACAACTAATGGTTGGTGGATGTGTAATTGTGTTCGAAAATAGAGTATGTGTGATTAAAGATAAATTTGGGCAACTTATGGTAAATGTGCATATGACAAAAAATAAAATGTTTCCACTTAAAATTTCTAACGTGGAAATGTAAGCTTTCATTGTTAGCAAGAATGATGAATCAAAATTGTGGCATATACGATATGGACATCTCAATATCAAAGGCTTGCAGTTACTAAGTAAGAAAGGTATGGTTTTTGGATTGCCTAAAATTGGATCTCTTGATTTATGTGAAAGGTGTATTTATGGGAAACAAGTATGAAAGTCATTTCCAAGTGGACAGTCATGGAGAGCCTTTGAATGCCTTGAATTGATATATGTCGATTTATGTGGGCCTATAGAACTACATCACTTGGTGGGAGTAAGTATTTTTTACTCTTTACTGATGATTGTAGTCGAATGAGTTAGGTTTATTCTCTGTCCAATAAGTCATAGACTTTTAAGAGTTTCAAAAAATTCTTGTGAAGAAACAAAATGAAACTTTCATAAAGGCTTTTCACACTGATCGAGGAAGAGAATTTTTATCTAATGAGTTTAACCTTTGAGTAAAACGGTGTAGCTAAAAGAAAAAATCGTATTGTTGTGGAAATGGCTAGAAGCTTATTGCAAGTGAGAGGACTACCGAATTATTTTTAGGCTGAAGCTATGGCAACTGTTGTTTACTTACTAAATCTTTCTTCTGCAAAAGCAGTCCCATTTGAGGATTTTTGGTTGTGTTGCTTATGCTTTAGTTAATTGTCAAACTCGTCACAAATTTGAAGAAAAATCTAAAAAATACATTTTTTGTGGGATTTTGCACTCAATCCAAAGCATATTTTCTATATAATCCTTTTAATGGTAAGGTGATTATTAGCAGAAATGTGATCTTTGATGAAAATACAAGTTGAGAGTGGAATGACAAAAATAAGACTACTCGAGTTATGATTCTAAGTGAAAGTGAGAATCCAAATGAGAATGCAGCAAATGAAGATGTCGAATCAATTCCCACAAACTCTCTAAGCAATTTTTATTCATCGGCTTCCTCATCTCATTCTTCACTTCCAACCTCACAACATAGCAGTACACCTTATTTGAAAGAATTATCAGATGAAACACCTCCAAGAAAGTTCAGATCTTTGAATGAGACTTATGAAACTTGTTAATTTGCTTTCTTTGTTTCAGATCCAACAATTTTTAAATAAACAGCAAACCAAAAAAAATGACAGAATGCAATGCAAGAAGAGATTATGGCAATTCAAAAGAATAAAACATGGGAAATGGTAGATTTACCATAAGACAAAAATGCAATTGGCCTCAAATGGGCGTTCAAAACTAAATACCATGCTGATGGGACCATACAAAAGCACAAAGTCCGGTTGGTGGCAAAAGGATACTCGCAGCAACAAGGTATTGATTTCAAATAAACTTTTTCTCCGGTTGCTCGATTTGAAATGGTGAGAATTATTTTAGCATTGGTTGTACAATTTCATTAGCCTGTTTATTAATTTGTTATTGAGTCTGCTTTTTTAAGTGGAGACTTGAAAGAATAGGTGTATGTCATTCAACCTAAAAGGTTTGTGATCATAGGCAAAGAGACAAAGGTGTACAAGCAAAGAAGGCACTTTACGGGTTAAAGCAAGCACCACGGGCATGATATAGTAAGATTGATAGCTATTTTTGTCACAATGACTTTACAAGGAGTGAGAATAAACCTATTCTTTATGTGAATAAGAAAAAAAAAGATGATCTTATAATTGTTTGCCTTTATGTTGATGATATTATTTATATGGGCTCATGTGATTCTCTTGTTGCTAAATTTAAAGCTAACATGATGAAGGAATTTGAAATGTCAAACATGGGTCTGTTGCATTATTTTTTAAAGCTTGAAGTGAAGCAAGGCAAGGATGAAATTTTCATTTCTCAAAGTAAGTATGCAATGGATCTACTTAAGAGATTTAATTTGCTCAAGTGTAATCCAGTTGCCACACCCATGAACATGAATGAGAAGTTACAAGTTGAAGATGGTTAAGAAAAGGTTGATGCAAAGACTTTTAGAAGCTTAGTAGAAGTTTGATTTATTTGACCCATACTAGACCAGATATTGCATTTTCTGTTGGTATAATATCCAGGTTTATGCAAAGTCCCATAAAACATCATCGGCAAAAAGAGTCTTACGTTATATTGGTGGAACTAATGATTTTGAGATTTGGTATTAGCAAATTACAAACTTCAGGCTATATGGATTCACAGATATTGATTGGACAAGTTCATTGGATGATAGAAAGAGTACTTCGACAAGTGTTTTTATACTTGGATCAGGTGCCATCACATGGAGTTCAAAGAAACAAGCTACAACAGCTTTATCATCTTTAGAAGCTGAGTATGTAGCAGCAACTTCAACAACTTATCAATCAATTTGGATTAGAATACTTCTTGCAAATCTTTGTCAGGTTTAAGACGGAGCAACTAAACTTTTTTGTGACAGCTAGTTAGCAATTGCTATGACAAAGAATCCAGCATTTCATGGGAGAACAAAGCACATCGACATGCACTTTCATTTTATTCGTGATTTAGTTACAGATGGTGTAATCAAAATGGAGCATTGTGGAACAAATGAATAGCTAGCAGATCTTCTCACCAAAGCACTTTCAAGAAAAAAATTTTACTACGTCAGATTACGTCTTGGAATATGTGATTTTGAATAAGGGGAATGTTGAAGAATGATTTAAAATTGAGTTCACTGTTTGGGCTCAAAGTCCTGGGTTTTAGGATATAGTTGGTAATAGACTATGGTTTTTAAAATTAGTGGGTAGTAGTTGTTAGTAGTAGTTGTTAAACGTGATTGAGTAGTTTTTAATATTCAGCCACTTTCTCCACTTTCTCATTATCTGTTAACTGTTTGAATTTTTTTTCTGTTAGTAAGTCTATAAAAAGGTTAATTGAGTTTAATAGAAATGTAGAATAATTTATTTATAATTACCCAAAATTAGTTATTTCTTGTGTGTCGGCGATTTAATTTTAGGAAAGCTTACCTCCTTCCCCAACAGAACTAACTAACAAGAACAACAGAAAAAATAACATGTTAAATATTTAACTTAAAACTAATTGACAATAGATGGAACGAACAAGATAAATATAAAATCATAAAAAACCAAATATTTAAACGTGGGATAACACCGCTTTACCAACTATATTGCAACATTATCATATATATATATATATATATATTTGCATGAAGAATAAGAAACTTACAAGAATCTCAGAAACCAGTCGTGGTTGGCGTAGGGGTTTGAGGATGAAAACAAGCATGCGAGTTGTGACAACGACCATTGTCAACTGCAAGACGAAAAGAGGGAGCGAATAATCCAAGGGGTTAGAATAATCCAAGGGGTTATCACCTTGCCATACACCATTTGTAGTTATCATAAGTGGTGAATAGCAAACTACTGGATTTTGTGATTTGTTCTCCACTGTATTTACCCCATCCAATTTTGCCTTTAATTGCTTCTCACACCGCCTCTTCGATCACCAATCTGCCAACTCTTGCACTCTGGAACCTCTTACCACTTTTTCAACTCAATAACTTAAATTCCACGACACGACACCTTTTATCTTTTTCACAACCATTATGGATTATTATGATCATGACATGTCAAAGCTTTTCCTTGTTTTAGCAATGTAAAAGAAGAAAAAAAACTCAGACGGGTTATCACAATTTGTATCATTATTATTATTTTATTGTCCTTTTTCTTATTTGTTATTGCAAACAAGAAAGAAGGCTGGAGAAAATGAGGGAATTATTATGGCTTGGGTGGCTGCCCGTCCCATTTGGTAAAGTCTCTATCTTCTACGGTCTACAAGTCTAAGAAAGCACTCCATTTTAAGAATGTTAGCAAACCAGCAGGATCAGTTAAATCATTTGGACAGATGTCTGACTCAAACGGTAAAGAGATTATGCTCCTCCTTATCTTGGTTGTTTAGGTTTGAATTCGAGAGACTGTGACGAAGTAAATTTTTTTAGTCCTTTAAATCCAACAATATATAATTTTTTTTGAACCGACATAAAAAGCGGATACATTAGACAAATCCTGGCGGATACATGAGACAAAATCTAAAAATCTCGTACGGCTAAAAAAATAAGTTAAAACCTCAACTTTGAGGCCCTCTCAGCCATTTAGAAAAACTTTAAAATAACTCCATGATTCATATATCCATCCTCACTCAGCAGTTAAGTAATTGAACCTCCATTTTAAAAGGTTTCTTGAGTTAGGATCCTGAAATGAAATGAGTATAACTCAAAATTCTTGTATGTCTAAAACAAATGAACCAATAACGATTCTAATTAAACTATATAAGTACTGTATAGTACGTCTCAAGTTGAAATCAGAAACATGAAATGGTATACGTTTCTCTGCAGTGTCTATTACAAATGCAAGAACCTCTACAATTTGACGTTTGGTTTGTTTAATTTTTTGGATAAAAGTTGCTTCATCAATGAAACTCAAATTATAACATAATAGTTACCCCAGTTGGAACCGAATTCATTCTTCAATTTGCAATCCACCCTCTAACAATTTAATGAACAAAAGTTTGTCCAAAAAAATAAAATTATGAACTAAAGTGTTGACTTGTCGTCTCACATGGAGAAATTCACGATGAACAAATTGCCCAGTAATTCAACTAAATTTCCAAAATTAAAAGACATTGTTAATAGCTCGCAGCTTTCGAGTTGATTTGCTAAAGTGATCATAAACAAATATTAGCATGTTCAGCTAAAAGTAAGCATATAATTTTTCTTCTGTAATTAGATTTGATAATTTTAAATTAGATAGGGTCAGCAAACAAAAAAAAAGTGACAAAAATTATATATAAATTTAATAAAAATAAAAAAATATTTTTTGTATTTGAAATGTCAATACAAATTTTAATACAATAATTTTTATATTTTACTTATATTTAATATAAAAAAATTATACGTATACATTAATTTACTTATATACTTATAATATATAATTTCAATGGCCAAAGAGCTATGATAACAATTTAGCAGGGTTAAGAATTTAATTAATGGCGAAGCTTTTGGGAATCCAAATATAAACAATTAAGAGATCAGATACAACCCATGCATGTTATCCGTCGAATGCCTTCAAAATTTTGTATAATTATAAATCTAGGTTTTTCCAAAGGTCGCGGGCTTGTCCAAGTCTATAGACCTGGCATGAATTCTGGTTAGGCTTGAGTATGGTCTCCCGGTTTTTGTCCGAGTATAATCATGTTAAAATAATATGTGGGCTCAATCTTAACTTTCAATGATGTTGGCTTGGTAAGGCCTGGTCCAGCATGAAACAATGTCACAAGTCACAACTTATAAATTAGTAGAAATGTAATCAATCAAATTCAAATTTATACAATATTAAGTTCAAATTTGACTCAAAATTTAAGATTCAAAATTCAACTCGAATTTGATTAAATTTTATTTTTTAGCTCAAACTCGACTCAAAATAAAAATCGAGCTATTCAAACCCGTTCGATTAGACTTATTAATTAACATATAAAAATAAATTTAATTCTTATATTCGATAAAAATTCAATTATTTGTATTCAAATTCGAGCTCGAGTTAAAATTTTTTTATTAATTAAAATAATAAAAATATATTAAAATAATTTTCAATTTTTTAATTATGATACCTAATTACTTGTTCAATATAATCATATAAAATTTATTTTGAAGCATTTAGTTATTAATAATTAACATAAATTTATTTTTGATATTAATAAAAGAAGTACAATATAAATAATAATATTAGTACGATAAGTTATTAT
Organism: Durio zibethinus; assembly: GCF_002303985.1. The sequence continues at coordinate 15,703,579 of NW_019167860.1, read as the reverse complement.
TTAGTAATTTGTTCTTTAATCTTTAATAGCTTATCATTTTAGATTTGTTGGTGCTAAAAATAAAGATAATTATGTATACATTTATATTTTCATATTAGTAATGAATATATTAAATATATATGTTAAATGTATATTAAATGGGTATTAAATTTTTTATACTTTTAATTTGCAAATTTTTTTATATTAGTAATATGCATTAAATACATATAAATCTTAACATGTTAAATATAGTTTGTACTTTGTAACTTTTTATAATAAGATTAAAAATATTTTTAAAAAATAATTGAGAATGACAATATATACTTCATTACTAATAACAAATAATGTCCAACGTTATTGTCATTTATAAGCTAATCCAATTCACATGAATATATAATAATAGATTATACTGATAAATTATTCTAAATAGTATGTATAATGATAAGAAATTATATAATTACCTTAATAATATGAATCATATAAGAGATTATTTTTAATCATATGCAAAAATCAAGATAAAAAATTATACATTTGAAATTAAAAAAAACATATATTTTAAAAATTGTAATTATTATTTTACTATTTTAAATATATATTATCGAGTATTTTGTTAATTAAAGATGTTATGTTAAATGTATGTTATGAAGTACAATTGTGAATTATTTTGTTATTTTAAATATATATTATAGAGTGTGGAATGAATTGAAAATATTTTTTTTTTGTTATGTAAGCTATTGTTTAATGTTTTTAATGAAACATCACTTTTAAAAACTTAGACTTGGATCAGTGTAATTTGCACTGTATAAATGTATAATAGACTACTATTTTAATGTTTAGTGTCTAGTGATCGAGTTATTTAGTACTTAATCTAATTTGAATAATTACGTGTAAATGGATAATTATTTATTATTTTAATTATGTTATCCGTATTGATCATTGTAGATATCTTAGTTGGTTAGGCCTAACTTAATAGGGTTTAAGTAGTTAGGCCCAGCTGTTTTATTTATTTATATATTTTTAATTTTTTTGGGCTTTTATTTTTTTTTATTTTGATTTTTTTGTGATTTTTTTTATTTCATTCTTAATTGATTTATCTTTAGTTTTTTTGGGATAATAACTAAAAAAAAGGGAAAAATTTTTTAAAAAATGCAAATTCTGTCTTGTATGGGTGCTAGCAGAATTGCAATTAGTTTCAATTTCTTTAGGATAAGTCTTATGTTCGGGGATAATGTGAAAGTCTGGTAAAAGGATGAATTGTGATTAATCAAAAACTCTTCTGACTTTTCTTATAAATTGACATAGCACCAGAACACAGAAACACACAAAGCAGAAATTAGATCAAAGAACATAGAGATAGAAAACACAGATCAATAAACATAAAGAAGATCACACAAAAGAAAGTCGAAGGTGGTCAGAAAATTTTGGAGAAATTTTGGGTTAAAAAGAATATTTTTTTTGACAAACTTTTTTGAAAATTTTTTAGTTTTTCAGTGAATTTTTCGTTGTTGGTTGAATTTTTTAATGAACTTTCCAATATTGGTTGAATTTTTTGACAAGAATTCCAGATTTTGGCGAGGTTTTCAGTTTTCAACATCACTTTTTATAAAACCAACAAACCTCCCGCAAATTTTTGACGAACATCAGGTGACTCAACTCAGATTTTGGTGAGATTATCAAAATTCGATGAAGAATTTAATCGAAGTTCTTTAAATCTAGAGAGAGATGGAGAGAAAGAGGAGAAGTAGAAATCTGAAGGAAAAAGGTTGGAATGTGGGCTTTTATACCATCTTAAAATGATGTCGTTTTGGGCGTCTTATTCAGCTAAGATTCATGCGCTTTGTAATCAAGTGACCTGATCCGTAGCATCGACTCATTTGTGACACACGTCACTGTCCCTGGTTCGAGTCGAGCCGAGCTGCGAGCCGCGCCATTCTAGCCTCTTCTCATACCTATAGCAAAGTCGTTCCGCAGCCGCTTAGTCGAACCATGCCCTATTTTGGTATTTTTATTTTTTTATTATTTTATTTTATTATTTCTATTTATTTATTCCATTTGTTTATTTTTCTTTTTCTTATATTTTTGCATGATTAAATTTAGAAAAAGAATGACAAAACAAAAAAATAAAAAAATAATTTTTAGAATAAATATTAATTATACAATGATGAAATTTATAGAAATTTTAAATGGTAAATCTCTATAAAATTTTTACGTGAAAAATTTTATTTAAATTTATACCAAATGGTAGAATAATTTAGATAATGTTTCAATAATAATAATTAATATTTTATTTTCAAACAAAAAATAAAAAAATAAAAAAAATAAAAGATAAAAATATTAATAAAGTTTTGAAAAAATACTAATTACCTAAGGATGGGATTTTTAAAAGTTTTAAATTGTAAAATTTTAAGAAATCTTTAGATGACGAATTTCTCTAAATTTATCCAAAATGATAGAATAATTTAGATGAAACTTTAATAAAAGTAATTGTATTATTTTTCAAATAAAAAATTTTGATTGAAAATATTTAACAATTATTTAAGGATGAGAATCTTAGAAATTTTAAATGGTAAATTTTTTAAGAAATCTTAAGGTGAGAAATTTCTTTAAATTTGTCCCAAATGATAGAAGAATTTAAATGAAATTTCAAAAAAAATAATTGTCATATTATTTTCTTTCAAAAAAAGAAATAAAAAGAATTTCTAAATATGTCTAAATTGTGAAAAATTTAAAAATTAAAAATATTATTCCAAATGGTTTTTTTCAATCTTTAGGAGTGAAATTTCTTTAAATTTGTTCCAAATAGAAGAATTTAAAATGAAATTTCAAAAAAAATAATTATCATATTATTTTCTTTCAAAAAAAGAAATAAAAAGAATTTTTAAATAGGTCTAAATTGTGAAAAATTTAAAAATTAAAAAAATATTTTTAATTTGATCAAAATGATGGAATAATTAAATATATTTTCAACAAAAAAACCAAAAAAATAAAATAAAAATGATTAAATCTTTTGTTTCGATGACGGAGCCTCATCACGAAAATAAATGAAATTTTTTTTAAGAGTTCTATTAGATTGATGGAAAATCTTAAAAATTATTTTTAATATTTTAACATAAAAATATAAAACCATTAGAATCAAAATCTTATGATAAATTTAAAATAAAATGGTACCATCCTGTGGATGGGTATATATGGGTGCTATAACATTCCCCACATGTAACTAAACTTTCAAACTTTATTCTGGTTAGTAGACCTGAACTTTTTTTTTTAGACCCTTAGTCAAGCTTAGGAGCTCCTTAAAATGGTAAATTCATTAGGTGGCTAATTACATTTAGTTAAAAAAGATTGGTGGTAATTCAATTTGTTAAGTCTAGCTATAAATTTTTGGATTTATATATTATGACAATCATGTTTATTTGTGTTATGTTATGTTATTTGTATCATGTTCAAACGAGAATTATACATATATTAATCACGTCATATAATGTGCAATACTTATATTTAGATCTGACAATTTAAAATATGATACGGTGATATAATACGAAAATAATACAACTAAAGGATACGAAAATAATAATGCTTAAAATTTTTGAAAAATCATAAATATGTTTAATAAAATCAAAAAATTATATTTTATATTTTTATATCGACATAATCTGTAACATATAATTTTCGTATAAAATATAATACAAATATAATATTTTACATAATATAATAACCTAAATTATTGTATCCATTTATAATAAATATGTCATATTTAAATTTAAAAATATTTTATAATTTATATCATATTTATATTTTAATAATTTGTATCAATTCCAGCCATGTATCAACACCTAAAGTCACAGCCTCTAATTAAACGAACCAAACCTACCCTTGAAAATAAATCCACCACCAAAAGGCAAAGGACCCTCTTCTAATTACCAAAAAACCGAAAAAATAAAAGAAGAATCCCCTTTGCTGTCAGTCTATCCTTTACATGAGTATCATCATAATCACTTACCATATAAACTAATTTCGGTTACAGTCCTCACAATAAAATATGAGAGAACACAATGCTTCTATTCATGGGTTGATCAGAACCGGGCTTATCTATAGGATATTAATAGGTTTTAAATTTATTCAAGTTCGGCTCAATCAGATAGGGTCAAATATAAAAATTATTTTTATACTATATATTTTTTTATTAATTTATTAATTAAAGAAATAAAATTATTAGTATAATATTTCAACTTTTATTATGTTGTCCATTTTAGTGTATGAAATTAACGATGTTAATCAATTTGTTAATGTGATATGAATATATGATAAAAAAATTGACACGTGATAAAAAATTTAGTTAACGTTACATTATCAATTATTATATTAGTATTAAAATAATTTTTTTTAAAAAAATTATAAAAAAATTATAAATTTTTAAAAAAAAAACTAAAATATTTTTAAAAATTATTAAAATATTGAAATATTTTAAAAAAATTTTAAATTTTTGAAAAGTTAAAAATTTCAAAAATCTAAAAATTTTAATAAACATCCAAAAAAATTCAACAACTTTTTGAAAAATTTAGATTTTTTAGTTTTCAAAATATTTCAAAAAATTTTAAATTTTTTTAATTTCCAGTTTCTTAAGTTTTGTAAATCTTTTTTCAATTTTAAGAAATTTTATTTTGTAGAATTTTTTTATTTTTTATTAAAATTTGAAAATTTTTTGAAATTTTCCTATTTTTTAATTTTTATAATTTTTAAAAATATTATAGATTTTTTAAAAATTTTGAATTTTTCAGATTTTTTTTTTAATTTTTTTTCTTGCTAATGTAATAATTGATGATATAGTATTGATTGAATTTTTTTACATATATTAACATCTTGTTGGATATTTATGTAACATCAACAAATTAATTAATAACGTTAGTATGAGATATCAAAGTGATTGATATAATGAAGGTTGAAGTATTATGCTGATAATTTTATATCCTTAAATACAAACATGGTATAATACAAAATTCATTTTTATATGTAACTCAATCAAATAATATTAGTCTTATTTGCTACTAAAATCAGATTCTAAATGAAAGTAAATTGTTTAAATTCGTCCAAGTGGGCTCAGATTATATTTTTTAAAATAAAAATAAAAATAAAGTTTATAATTAATATTAACTTTGATAAAATAAATAATCAACAAAATAAAATTTAAAAAGATGACTTTGTTAAATTAATTTGATAATTGAGAGAAACTGAATACATATAGGCATATATATTAATGGGTATATGCATATTTTTTACGTATTTTTATATAATATAATTATAAATATAAAAAATATAACTATCAAATCCAACTAAATCTAAACCTTAAATATTATGTCTAAAACTCAATTTAAACTCATGCTTATTTAATAAGTTTAATATTTTTATTGTAACTTTCTCAAATTTCAAATAAACCTTTGTACTTGAACAAGTGGCCCGATCCATAAATAAGACTACTCACAACCTCGTCCTGAAACAAATCAAATCATACTAAATCAAATCAAAATTCGATTTTTTTTCAAAAAAATAATTTTTAAAAAATAATCTTTGTATTTTCAAATATTTACTTGATAAAAAATTGATTGATCAATGAAACATAATTTTTTAATCAATAAAAAATGAGGTTATTTTTATTGACATTGTCTTTTTATTTTCCAAAGGGGAAGACAATTTTCAAAAAAATATTATTTATGAGTAAAATTGTCTATAAATGTATTTAAACATAATTTTATTCAAATCAGATCTTATACATGATATTTTAAAATTTAAACTTAATTTGGTTTGATTTAAAATATTATTATATTAATAAATAATATATTTATTTAATTTTACTTAAAAAAATATTAATATTGCATTTTTTTTAATTTTATATATTTTGATAGTTCTATTCAAATAAAATTTTGAATATAATATTTTAAACTCAAATTTAATTTAATTCGACTTGAAATATTATTATATTAATAAAAATATTTTATTTAATTTTAATTAAAAAATTAAAATAGTAACATTAAAAGTTTTTGGATATGTTAATGTTAAATATTTTTATTTTGTATATTACTAAATATAAAATATTTCGGTTATAAATAGTATTATATTATTATAATAAATAATAACATATATAATAATATTTTTATTATTTTAATAATTAATTTTAAATAATATAATATTATTATTTTTATGAATATTTTTTATAATTTCTTATTATTTTCTAGTTTAAAATATATAATTTTATATTTTATTTATTAAGATTTTTATATTACTATTTAAATAATAAATAAATAACAAAGTTTTTGTTATGATTTAATAATAGATACTTTCAATGTAAAATATAAATATTTTAATAATAAATATTATTATTTTAATATTAATAAAATAATATTTTAAAATAGTAAACTATTTTAAATATTTAAAAAATATTAACATAAAGAATAATAAACAGTTTTTACTTTAAATATTTTATATTAATATCAATATTTTAATATTAAATATAATTATTAAAATATAATTATTCTTTAATATTAATAATTTTAATAATAAATAATTTTAATATATTTTAATAATTATATTAATATTATTTTTTAAAAAAATTATCCAAAAACAATGAAATAATAAAAAATATTTTTTATTAACTCAATCAACCAATAAAATATTTTTACTTTTCAAAAAAATATAATTTTTAAAAATTAATATGTACGAAACAAATCAAACACAAACCTAACCCTTGAATCCCACCACATCTAAAAGGCAGAGGACCCTTTACTTGACACCAAAAAACCTAACTTAACCTTAGGACGTGACTACTGACAGCCTCCTCATCAAACAAACCAAACCTACCCTCCACCACCCATAGGCAAAGGACCCCTCTACTCATTACCACAAAACCTAAAAAACAAAAAGAAACCCATTCTTTTCATGACCACCGTTACGGTCACTAAACTCATTTCGGTTACAGTCTTCAAAATAAAATGCAAAAAACATCCACAATGTATAACTTAAAATATGCCAGTAAAATTTTAACAATTTTTTTGCAAACACTTGGTACGTTGAAATTGAAAACTACAAATAAATTATTAAACTTAATTAAACAAATAGCGGAGTGATCATTTCATGAAATTTTAAGTTTAAATTTTATTATATCTAAATTTAATTAATCATATTTTGATTAATTAATTAAATTATTCAATGATTTCTGAAGTATGATTATAGTATATATGATCGTTTGTGGTTATATTCTTATAATAACAATAGTTAGGTGACGATTGAGTGGAGCACGTGGACGGCCAACCACTTTCCTGACGACTGTGCGTCTTATTCACTAAAATATCTTTAACCATTATTCAAAGAACATGTGAAATTCCAGTAAAATTTATCATTCAGTCGAATGATTGTGCTCTGAAAAGAAAAAGCGAAGGGTGCAAAAAAAAAAAAAAAATCCTACTTTTGAATTAAATGCATATTTCTTTAAATTGGTTGAGATTTGTAACCCCCTCTACTAAAAAACCTCCTCGTTTTCATCTCAGTTGCTTGCCTTCTTCTTCGTCTTGTTTTTCTTCAGTGGTTTTTGCAATGTCTTATGATAAAGAGATCGCTGCTGCCAAGAAAGCTGCCTCTTTGGCTGCTCGTCTCTGCCAGGTTTCCCTTTTTCACCAAAAACCCTTTTTCTCTGCATTTTCTGTTATGGGTTTTTAGTATTTTTCTCATATCATTAGATTTTTACTTGAAAATCTGTGTTTTTTTTCGCTATTGTTTTCATTTGGTATAATGACTTTTCCTTGCACAGTATGTTTGTGTAATTTTACTTTGCTTCAAAACGTAATTGCAGATTCTTTGGAATTATCAACCTGTCTAATGTTAGGGGTATTGAAGTCACCGAATTGTATATTTGTATCTCACTTTTTCAGTTTAAGTTTTAGGCTTTTCTTGAGAATTACCATACTTTATATGAAAGGAAATATATATATATATATGTATATATATATCTATGGTGATGCTTCTGAAAATTTTGATAATATAAAGCTGTTAATGTATAGAATCTGAATTTGGTTTTTGGGTGTTTGTTTTTAATCTTCAGAAAGTGCAAAAGGCTTTACTTCAATCAGATGTTCAATCCAAAAATGATAGAACTCCTGTAACAGTTGCTGATTATGGTACGTTTCTGAAACTTTCTTTGTGCCTTCCTCTTAAGTTAATCACCAGTTATTCACCTGCTACTATAATATATAAATATATATATATATTATATTAAATATGCATCTTGGATTAAAATGGGTTTCCATTCCTTTGTTATCTGGGTGATTTACATGCTTCTTTCATATTGTTACCATGATATTTGCAGTTTAGTTGTTACTACTAGGGAATTTGCTGAGTTGTATGATGTTTTCCTAGCTGCATTAAGCAAATTTTTCTATTGAAAGAAAATTTTTTTTTTCTGGTGAATCAAAATGCCATAGTTTGTCCAAAGTGAAAAAATATTATAGTTGTGCTATATGTAGTGCTTTGTTTGATGAGCATATCTCAATTGTCATTACATTGCCCTGTAAGACATTAGCTTGCTCAATAGTTACCTCCTATTTTACCTTCCTCTAAAGTCATCTGCCCTTTCCTTACATATCAGAGTTTAGCGGGAAACGTGATCATAACTTATATTTATTGTTTATGCTTATTTATATTATGTACTTGTTAGATGATGCATGTGTCATATGCGAACTGGTTTGATGCAACGATTTATGAAATTTGCTTTTTATATTTTAGACTGTTTATCCATCAAGTTTCTGGTTTAAATTTTTTTTATATTCTTGACCTCAGCATCTTTCAGCTTTTGGAGTTGGCAAATCTTAACTGATAACTAACATGTTTCCTTGACATTTTTAAATTTTCATCAGGCTCACAAGCACTGGTTAGTTTTATGCTGCAGCACGAATTTCCTGGTGAATTCTCATTAGTTGCCGAGGAGGTAAATCTTTGCTCTTCTGGAGAATAGTTTCAGGAACATTCATAAGCCATCTTCTTTTTTCCTTTAAATTGTAGAATTTTTTGTTCTTTTCCTTCTAAATATGTTTTGGGTTTTCTTTAGGATTCTAAAGATCTTCGCAAGGATGGTGCCCAGGAAATAGTAGAGCGCATTACCAAACTTGTGAATGATTCTCTAACTATTGATGGATCATACAGTGTTACTTTATCCACAGAAGATGTTCTCAAGGCCATTGACAGTGGCAAATCTGAAGGTGGTTCCCAAGGTCGACACTGGGTTTTGGATCCTATAGATGGTACTAAAGGGTGAGCTCTGAAACTTACTATTTGGCATGAGTGATTTTGCTTTAGTCATAAAGACATTGGTCTCTGATATAATAGTGATTTATGTTCACCAAGTGCATTATGGTTTGTTATATGCCTTATCCAACATAAGGGGTTTTAGTCTACTTCCAACTTCACTCCTTAGCTCAGTTAAGATTAATGCAGGGGAATGTTTAGATTTTCTCTCTATTTTCTGTTATTTAGTGCAGAAGGATTGATAGGAGATAGAGGAAAAGAGGTGCCTTAAAAATACTAGATGCAAGACAAACCATAATTCTCTCTTGGTTTTGCATGGCCAGACCTTTGAATTTAGTGCTTTAGAATTAAATGACTGGTCCCAGCTAACCTTAGCTTATTTATCTAATTATCTTCCTTTTATCTTTTTTATATATGTTGTGTTTGTATTTCTTTATAATTTGCTTTGAAAGAAATAGCTGATCTTTTTGTTTATTTTCATCTTTGGATTTCTAAATAATGATCTCTACTGTTTTCCAGTTGATAAAATGATCTTTTATTCTGTTTTTGTGTGCTTATAGACCAATTTTGAAGAATAAGTATGCTTTTTGATATTTTACATTAGGTTTCTAAGAGGAGATCAATATGCAATAGCGTTGGCTTTGCTAGACAGAGGAAAAGTTGTTTTGGGTGTGCTGGCTTGTCCAAATCTTCCTTTAGCTTACATCAGTGATGCTAATCAGCACTCTCCAAATAATGAAGTTGGTTGTCTTTTCTTTGCTGAAGTTGGTGGAGGAACTTATATGCAGCCACTTGACAGTTCTTCAACGGTGAAGGTTGTAATGATTTATTATAATTTTATTGCCATTATTCTGAGTGCGAACTTGCAACTTATACATGTTTGTGGGATTCAGGTGCAAGTAAGTGCTGTTGAAAATCCTGAAGAAGCATCACTCTTTGAGTCATATGAAGCAGCACATTCCATGCATGATTTATCTAGTTTAATTGCCCAAGTATTCCTCTCTCTCTCTCTCTCTCTCTATATATATATATATATATATATATCTTTCTCTCTCCCTCTACATATATAAACACATTTTAAGTTTTATTTTTGGATAATATACTGAACATTGGGATGTAAACAGAAACTTGGCGTCAAAGCACCACCAGTTAGGATTGATAGCCAGGCAAAGTATGGTGCTCTTTCCAGAGGAGATGGAGCCATTTATCTGCGTCTTCCTCACAAAGGGTACCGAGAGAAAATATGGGATCATGCTGCTGGGTATATTGTTGTGACTGGTATGGACCAATATCTCTCTCAACTTAAGGTGTAGGGTAGGAATGTAATGGTTAGTTATTAGGCAGGCATTGGCTTATTCATCGCATCACTGCCCTTATTGGGTTGTGCCTTCCCCTATCTATTCTTGCATTTAATACTTTTTGACAAATCTCTTTGCCATTAATCTTTTGCAGAAGCTGGGGGTGTGGTCACTGATGCTGCTGGGAACCCATTGGATTTTTCCAGGGGAAAGTATCTTGATCTGGATACAGGCATCATTGTTACCAATCAGAAGTTGATGCCATTACTCTTAAAGGCAGTTAGAGAATCCCTGGAGGAGAAAGCTTCATCCTTGTGATTCGATTTACAGGCAGGGTTTTTTATCCTTTCCTCATTTAATCATTTATTTCCTTTGCTTTCCCATCAAGGCAAGGGCCCCTGGCTTTAATGCATCTATTTTTGGTGTGAAAATTTCGTGGTTATCCTCAAAATAGGGCGCCCTACTTTATGAGGCAAAAGCTTATGGGTCCAAACTCCTTAATGGCATTGCATTTGAAGTTGCATTTGATTGCAGCCAGTGAATTTTAACGCAATTGCAATAGCAAGCACCATTAAAATTGTAATATAAAATCCCAATTTTGGTTAAGTTTTTATTTTTCCCAAATGCAGTGTAAACAATTTTTATTAAATTATTAAAAATATAAATGTCCTAATTTATTTTTTTTGTATTGACAAATAATTCTGAGTCTAACTATAAAGTAAATAAATTTTTTATTTTAATTATTTCGGAATCATGTTCATTTCAGACATGTTATCTTTTTTACATTAGTTTAACCAAAGCAATGCCAAACGCTTGCCTATTAAAGCATTGTTTTCATTGCAAACAATAATCGTCGACTGCAAAAATTATAGTAATTAATATTCATGCGTTGTTTCGAGTAAAATATTTTGGTTTTACCATTTTTATTAATTTTTTATTTAAAAATTATTTAACTAAAAGAATAAAAGGAAAAAAAAATAAACGGGAATAAACCATGTATATTTTAATTGTTTTCCTTTTCTTATAAAATTAATCTAATAAAAAATAAATGCTAAAAACAAAACAAAAAAAAAAAAAAGAAAAGTGGAAACAGGAGTAAATGAGACAAAAAAAAAACATAAAATCAGAAAAAAGAGCTCATGAAGGATGTTAATTGACATCCTATATTGAGTTTTAAATATTAATTTTTAAAATAAAGATAATAAATTATTTTATTAATATAATACATATATAAAACAATAAAATATATAGTAAAATATATTTTTATATATATTCATATAGAAAAAAATACTTTAAACTTACGTTCATTTTGTGTCCTATTTTTTTTTAAAAAAAACTCAATTCGATTTCAAAATTTGAGAAAACCAAATTATTGGATTCGGAATTAAAATTCATTTAATAGGAGTTATTTTATCATTTATACTTCAATTAACTTTTATCTTTAAAAAATTTTATTTGCCAATTTCTTTTGTTGTTATATTTATATAATTAAAAAAACAAAAAAAAAAGAAGGAAAAAACTGAAATTCATCGCCATGTGGACACATCCATTTACTCTTTTCTTTCAAACAATTGATGTAATAAAAAAGGAAGAAAAATTAAAAAAAAAAAGAAAAAAGAAAAGATGAATAGCAAAATGAAAAGAAAAAAAAAGGTTGAGTTGCCATGCAACACTAAAAATGAGGAGTTGTTATGCAAAATTTATATCATGAATTTTTTAAACATAAAAACTAATAAAAATGGTTAAAAAAAGTTAAATTTGGATCAAGGATTTAAATAGCAGTTTAAAAACGGAATAACGATCGTAAAATAGTGGTAGCATCACTACCCGCCACAGCTATTAGACAAAACACGATTGTAAAACTCATTCACGACAAAAACAGAGTGTAACAATCGTAAATAACGGCTTAACGGAGAATAGCGACAATAATGGACTGTTATTGACCGCTATTCCGTTTTCCTACACGGATCTAATAGTTCGAGAAAAAAATAAAATTTCAAGTTTCAACCATTCAGTATTTCGACACCCAAATTCAAATCAGCATCAAATTTTCAATCAACATTCAAGATAAAAAAATGTAAGAAAAGAAAGTTAAATTACCTTTTTTTTTGTAAAATAATTTGTTGTGAGAGTTTGAGACTTGAGTGAGACAAATGAGGTGTACTGGATAAGTGATAATGATGAAAAGATGCGAGAAAAAATGAGAGATGAAAAAAAAAAAGAAAGAAGAAGAAATTTTTGAAAAACAAAGCTTTGGACGCACGAAGAAGATAAACAGAAGCTAGTTCTAGATGGTTCTGCTGTCCTGCTACAATTAAACATTTGAGGGGCATTAAGGCAAGCACGTAAGGAGGGATTGGGTAGGATGGGGAGGGATGGGTGGGTGGGTTGTAGGGGGTGGGGAAGGGATTGGGTGTGGTGGGGTGTTGGGCGGTGAGAGTGGAATTTTGTATTTAATTTTGTAATTAATTTTTAAAATTTTTTAGATAAAATTTAATTAGAGTTTAAAAATTTATATTAAAAAAAAGAGATTAATAATTTAATAAATATATATAGAGATTTTAGATGAAAAATTTTGATAAATTTTTTTGTATAAGTTAGATGAAAAATAATTAAAATAAATATTATATTTGATTGTGTTATAATTTCATTTATAATTTTGTATCTGAATTTAATATTTTTTTGTTGTTTTGATATTTATTGTTGTCAATTTTTTTGATATAGATTAATTCTGTTATTTTGTGTAATTATTGAAGATTGTATTTATTATATAATATTGAAAGTTATTTGTGACAAAGAATTTATATCAATTAGTGTATCAAAAGATTAAGTTATTTAATAAATTTAGCATTTTATGATCTATTACTCTTACTAAGATTAAAACTAAAATAAAATATAGGTTTGAAAATATTATTAAAATATAAGTTTGAAATTTTTAATTTTTGAAATTTTTTTAGATAAAATCTAATTAGAGAGATTGAAGGTTTATAATTAAAAAATTAAGGGATTAATATTTAATATAATATATATAGAGATTTTATATGAAAATTTTGATAAATTTTTTTTATAAGTTAGACACAAAATTAATTAAAATTAAATATTATATTTGATTGTGTTATTTATTAATTTATAATTTTATATGAAATTTAATAATTTTTTTGTGAATAAACCAAATATGAATGCTTTTATAATCTAAATAAAATTATTAATATTTTTTAAAAAAAATAAAAAAATAGTGTCATAAACTATTTTTAAAATCATTGAATAAGAGTTTTTATAATTATAATTATAATTATAATTATTACATTTTATATAAATTGTGCAAAAAAAAATTTACGACCGTGATGATCGCAGTGACTACAAAGATCTCCGTTATATCTGAAAACACGATAAACACGACGCAACCGAAAACGTGACTGCGACCGCTATTTAAATCCCTGATCTGGATGCTATGTGAAAATTTTCATTAATATCATTTTTTACAAAATTATTAAAAAAATAAAAGAAAAGAAAACTATGAAAAAATAAATATTTTAATCAATAATATTAAATGAGTCCCACAAAAGAAAAAATTAAATATATTTATTAAATATAAAAAAGAAAAAGTAAATAAAAAAAAGTAAGATAGAGAAAAGAAAATGAAAAAAAATTAAGGACTTGACATATAATATCAAATGAGCCCTACAAAAGAAAAAATTAAAATAAAAATTTTTTAAATATAAAAAAATTAAAAAATAGGAAAAAGAAAGTAAAAAAAGAAGGCTTAACATGTAACACTCCACAGGACCACACAAAAATTAAATATTTAAAAAATCTATGAAATATAAAAAATAAAAAATAGTAAATAGAAATAAAAAGAAAATAAACCATAAATTGACAATTATAAAGTGAAATATGTAAGATTTATATATAGTACTAAAAATAGACATGTGTGATGTCGCGGGTTCAATCTTTTTATAAATGAAAATAAATATTTTATTTTAATAATTTATAATTTATTTTAATTTTTTTGATATTTTGATATAAATTTTAAAATTTAGTATTCTAGAAAAACTATATCTAACAAAAAAAAATCTAAAACAAAAATCATAAAAACTAAAAATAAATAAAAACAAAACAAAATAAAATAAAATAAGAAAAAATGAGCTCATGGAGGGTGCCATATAATACTCTAATTGAATTTAAAATATTAATTTCTCAAATTAAAGTATCAAATAATAATTTTATTAATATAATATATATAATATAAGATTAAATTAATAATAAAATATATACTAATATATATCCTAAAATGAGTTGAGATAAAATACCTTAAATACACTTTTGTCCCAATCTTGTACCTCATAAACAAATTTAATCCATCCTAACACAATCTCAATTTTAAAAAATCATCCCCTATCAGATTTAGATGAATCAAAACCCATTGAATACAAAATAGTTTGACATTTTATCAATCAACATTTTTGTTGTAAAATTTATCTAGTTAAAAAATACAAAAAAAAGGTGAAAGAGAAAAAAAAGTCAAATGAGGTTACCAAATGAGCATCTCCATTAATATTTAAAAAAAATTAATTTAATAAAAAAGGTATAAAACAATAAAAACAAAAAAGGAAAAATAAAAAAATAAAAAAAATGAGTTCATTATGGTATTATGTAGACATCTCAACTGAGCTTATAATATTAATTTTTAAATTAAGATATTAAATAATAACTTTATTAATAAAATCATAAAAAAGAAAAATAATTAAAAAAGAAAAAAAAAGATCATTGAAGTTTTGATATCAACATTCAAATTGACTTTAAAATGTTAATATTTTAAATTAAGGTATATAATAATAAATAAATTATTATATATATAAATAAAAATTAAATAGATAATAAAATATATAATTTTATTTATTCCACGAAATGGTTTGGAGCAGAGTACCTTAAATCTACTCTTGATCCATCCTTACTATAAAAAAATCGACTTGACTTTGACTTAGTACTGTTTTTTTACAAAAAAAAAAAAAAAAAACTCATATAGAATCGAGATGGATAGAAGCTATCTAATACTAATTGTTTTAGTATCCTTATCGATGAGCTTATTTTGTTAAAAAATTGATCTAATTTTAAAAAATAAAAACAAAAAAAAATGAAAGGAAATAAACAAACAAGGGTGCTACATAAACACTTATGTTGACTTTTATTTTTAACAAAATTTATCTAATAAAAAAATAAAAAAGAAAAAAAATCATCCCCTATTAGATTAAATCAAATTGAAGTTCATTGTATATGAATTATTTTGCAAACCTAACTCGTTTACTTCTTTTTATTGCAAATTTTATGTAATTAAAAAAATAAAAAAAACCATATTAAAATGCCATGTGGATATTTTCATTGGATTTTTTAACAAATTTATATAACTTAAAAATAAAAAAAGTTGAAAAAAGTAAAAAAAATAAGATGTCATGTCGATACCTTAAAAGTCAAAATAAGTAAAATTTATATAATAGATGGATTAAATCTTAATTATGTATAAATATTGTATTTTTATTAAATGAAGATAATAAATAATAATTTTATTAATATAATAATATATAAATATAAAATGAAATAAATAATTAAAAAAATAATATATATACTCGAGTAAATACACTAAATTCTTTTCCAACCATATTGAAATTTGTAAAATGAAAAAACCTCGATCAATTCTCAATTATTTTTTAACATTCACGTATTGCTTCAAGCCAAATAGAAACACATTAAGTATCCTTACATTTATTGGCTTTGTTTTTATGAAATTTGTTTAATTTAAAAATATCACAAAAATTTTTGACAAATAGAGGAAATGGGGAAAAATGTAAAAAAAAAAAAAAGCAAATGAGGATGGCAGGTGAATTTATTAAATTAAGATATTAAATAATATATTTATTAATATAATACATATATAAATATAAAATAAAATGAATAATAAAATATATATTTATATGTATTTGAGTGGAATGAAACATTGTAAGTTTGTATTTGATCTAATCTCAAATTAAACAGATGCACCTATTAGATCAAGATGAATCAAAACCCTCAGATATAGGTTGTTTTGTCATTACATATCTTCATTGTCCTTAAAAATTTTATTTACCGGTTTCTTTTGGAATAAATTTTTAATTAAAAAAATAAAAAAAGAAATAAAGTGTCATGTATACACATTCATTGACCTTTTTTTTTTTTTTTCAAAAAATGATCTAATTTAGACAAATAAAGGAAGGAAAGATGAAAAAAATGAAAAGAAAAAAAAAGAAAAAAACATGAAAAGAAGAAAAATTGAACTCCCATGTAATATTAAAAATGATAAGCTTTTATTGAAAACTCTATATCATAGATTTTAAAAAAAATAGAAACTACAAAAAACTAAAAAATTGTAAGGACAAAAAAAGAAAAAATAAATCCGAATGTGAAGTTAACACCTCTGCCGATAATTTTTTCTATAAAAATTTCAAATAAAAAACAAAAAAAAGAATAATATATATTTTTAACAACATTAAATAAGTCTCATATTACAAAATCAAAATATTCAAAAATATTCATTAAATGTAAAAAGGTATAAAAGAAAAAATGAATATACAAAAAGAAAAAAAGACAAAAATCAAATGGCTTAACAAGTGACATACTTTTCATATCAAATAGATCTCAAAAGAAATTAAAATTTTAATAGGTAAAAAAATAGAAAAAAATGTGGTATACTTTTGGTAGCATATTTTGTTGATTTTTTTAATAGTAGTTAGATGGAATGTATGTATAAGGAATAAGTATAAAAATGGTTCTTGAATTATACATTTTTTTATCATTTTGGTACCTAAAAAAATAAAAATATCAAATTGGTACATGAACTTTTATTCTGTTATCAAGTTGGCATTTGATACTAATATCGTTAATTAACTTTACTAACGTAGCATGAATATCTAATAAGATACTGACATGTATAAAAAAAGTTTAGTTACTGTTATATTATCAATGTCATGTCCATCTAAAAAGAAAAATTTTAAAAATTATAAAAAAATTAAAAATTCTAAAAGTTTTTAAAAAAGGCTAAATTTTTTTTAAAATCATAAAAAATTATAAAATTTTTTAAAAAATACAAAGAATTTAAAAATTTAAAAGAAATTCAAATGATTCTAAAAAATCTTTAAAAATTTTGAAAAGTTCTAAAACTTCTAAAATTTATAAAAAAATTAAAAAAAAATACATCTTTTTAAAAAGTTAAAAATTTTTTAAAAATTCTAAAAATTTTTAAAAATTTTCAATTTTTTTAAAAAATGACAATATGAAATATTTTTAAATATTATAAAATTTGTGATAATTTTAAAATTCCAAAGGTTCTAAAAAATAAAAAAACAAAAAAAATGAAATTTTCAATAAAAATTAAATTTTCTTACAATTTAAAAAAATAAAAAACTTAAAAATAAAAAGTAAAAAGATTTAAAATTTATTGAAAAATGTAAAGATTTTTGGAAAAATTTAAAAATTTTTTAAAAAGAATTCTAAATTTTTTTTAAAAATTGTCAAAAATAAAAAAACTTAAAAATTTAGTGAAATAAAAAAATGAAAATTTTATTAAATTCAAAAAATATATAAGAAATTAAAATCGTAAGAGTCAAAAGAATTAAAAATTTTTAGAATTTTTTAAAAAGTTTTTGCAATTTAAAAAAAATGATGCTTTTTTCAAAATATTTTTGATTTTTTTATTTGAAATATTTTCTATTTTTGTTATTTTTTTAATTGTAATAAATTTTTATTTTTATTAAAATCATCACTCTTGAATTTTTTGAATTTTTGTTTTGAATTTTTTTAAAATTTTGAGATTTTTATGAAATTTTTTAGATTTCTTAAAATTTTAATATGTTTTAAATTTTTTGAATTTTTAAAAGTTTTAAAAATTTTTGAAGAATTTTAAGAAATTAAATGATTTTAAAATATTTTATGAACTTTTTAAAATTGTTTTTGAATTTTCTAAAATTTGAAAAAAAATTTATAGAGTTTTCAAAAGTTTTGAAAAATTTTTAGGAATTTTAAAAATTTTTAGAATATTTTTAGAATATTTTA
Organism: Durio zibethinus; assembly: GCF_002303985.1. The sequence goes on along the minus strand of NW_019167860.1, from coordinate 15,684,932 downwards.
AATTATTTTTTATTTTAATAATTTTAAAATTTTTTAAATTTTTTAAAAAATTTGTTAGATTTAAAAAAAAATTAGAATATTTTAAAATTATTCTTTTATGATGATGTGGCATAGATGATGTGGCATTGATTGGACTGTTTTTTTGTCACGTATCAATATCTTATTGGACGTTTATGTCACGTCAGTAAAGTTGAGTAACAATGTTAGTTTGAAGTACGAGCGTAATAATATAATGAAAGTTTAGGTACCAATCTGGCAGTTTTATTTCTTTAGATATCAAGCTAACAAAAAATGTATAGTTTAGAGACCATTTTTATATTTAATCCTATGGATAATTTAGAACATTTTTAAAAAGGTGTGGATACAAAAATTGAGTTTTAACGTGGAAAAAAAATAAAATTTTACATAAAAATTATAGATGATTGATGTATTTTACTCAACTTTCAAGTTAACATTCCAAATTATATAAACCTTCTATGGAAATGATATTACATGTGTCATCACTCATCACACAACTTTGAGATATATTAAGGGTATGTTTGGTACACAAGATTATGATAGGATAAGATAAGATAATTTTATGAATATAATTACATTAAATAATATTATCTTATATTGTGTTTGATATAAGTAAGGATTATGGTAGATAATTTTATTTGTTGGTCATAATTATCTTTGCTCAATATTTATATAATTTAAATTTATTAACATAAATTTTAAAGGTATAATAGGTCATGTAAGTTTAATCTCATGAATCAACAAAATCCTCTCCAATTTGAGAGATTTGAATAATCTTACACCAAGAGAATGATCATCATCTTGTTTATCATCTTATGTATCAACTATTACCTAAGATATCTTGAACCTTATAAGTACTAAAAATGAGTTTTGATGAGACATTTACAGGAGAGATTTTATTTCAATCAAAATTTTTAAAATTATAAAAATGAAATTACTTATTTGGATGAAAATAAAAAAAAAAGTTTTAAAATTTAGAAAGAATTTCAAGAAGAAATTTGAGCACATCAAATTCTCGTGTTTTCAAAATTCCCTTAAATCTCTCATTTGTTTACTACACGTGTCCCACCATAAAATACAAAACTAAAAAAAAAATCAGTTTATTGACTCTAATATATATTTTATTTTTATATTATTAATAATATTTATATTTTTTTACAAATCTAATGATACCTATAAAAGCATATTTTAATATACTAGAAATAGATCTATGCGTTGCCACATGTCTAATTTTTTAATAAACAATGTTCTTTATTAATTTAATAAATAAGTGATGATAGTTTCATCTATAATAATTTTTAATAAAAGCAGTTATTAGCAAAAATTTATCAATTAATTTATGTATAATGTAGCATTTTATTCTCATACCTTATATAACAAATCAAATTCACATTTACTCTTTCAAATTTATTTTTTCAAACACAGTTAAAAAAAGAAAATAAATAATTTTAAAAAAAAGAAAAAAAAGGAAAAGGCCTAAGGAAAAAAGAACCAAAAAAAAGAAAGAAAAAGAGTTAAATGGGTGTGTTATGTGGACACTTTCAATTAAGGATGACAATAAGTTGGGTCAGGATGGGTTTTTCTGGACCAAATTTCAACCTGACTCTTCAATAATTAAATTCGACCTTGATTCATACTCAGCATCGGATTATTATTTGTATACTTGATCTTAACTAATACATATATGTATAATTGCATCTGACCTAATTTAACCTCAAATGAATTCAATAATTTTAATTTAATATAATGTTTATAAAAATATTATTTTGAACATAAATTATATTTAAATAATATATAAATTTAGTATTTTATTTAATTAAGTTATTAAGTAATAACATTGTTAATATAATACATGTGAATAAATATAAAATAAAATATATAATAAAAATATTTTTTATATATCTAGAGGATAGTTGAGATGAGACACCTTAAACTTGCCTCTGACTTGATCCCGATTTTAAAAGAGGAAAATCATTTTTGCCTTGTCTTTTTTGAAAAGAAAAATCATCCCTATTGCATAGGGCGGTTGGTATTCGTCAAATACTAATTGTTTTGTCATTTTTACCTTTAATGATACATTTTCTTACAAAATTTACTAATTAAAAAAAAAATGAAAAAGACAAAAGCTAAAAACAATAAATGGAAGAACAAAAAAGAAAAGAAAGCTAAATGGGGGTGCTATATGGACACTTTCATTTAAAGATGACAATGAATTGAGTCGAGGTGTTTTTAATCTCATCTCGAGATTGACTTGATTCTTTAATAATTTTATCTAACTTTGACTTTGACTCGACATTAGGTTTTTTATATTCGAGTCCAGTCTGACTTATATATGAGTAACATGTATTTGATTTGGTTTGATTCAAAATTAATTTAAAATTTTAAATTTAGTATAATTTTTATAAAAAATATAATTTTTAATATAAATAACAACTTAATTATATATAAATGTAGTATTTTATTAAATTAATATATTAAAAAATAAAATTATTAAATAATACATATATAAATATAAAATTAAATAAATAATAAAATATATATTTTATATACCACGAGTGGAGCACCATAAACTCATATTTGACTTGATCACAATTTTTAAAAAGAAAAAAATACCCTGCCTTGACTGAATCTCAAATTTAAAAAAAAAAAATCATCCTTATTGAATTTAAATGAGTTAAAGCTTGACAGAAATAGATTATTTTATCATTCAACCTCTATTGACCCCTTTTTTTATAATATTTATCTAATTAAAAAAAATAAAAACAATTATGTAGATACCTAATATTGTCCAAATCAATTCAAGTTTGTTCGATTTTTAGGCTTGATTTTAATATTTCGATTTGAGCTTACTTAGGCATTTTAATTGGATTTATCTGATTGAGCTCGATCAGGCTTTGTTTCAGATTAATCATTTTTGGATTATTTTGCATAGGTCGAAGTCCAATCCAATTCAATTTGAATTCACTTGGGCTTGAAGGTCTAATAGAAGTTTAAGTCAATTTTTAAGGCCTAAATTCCAATTGTAGGCCCAAATTCAATTTTAAAACCCAATTTTATTTTATTAAAATTAATCCATTTAATTAACTAAAATTTAAAAAAATACAAAAAAAAGAAAGAAATGGTCGACTACCTTAATCCCTCTTCCCTAAAATGCTTCGCCCTATTTTTAGCTTTATATTTTCAACTTTACTTTTACCTACCTTCTCTTTCAATATTAATTTATCAAACACTTCATACCTTAAAAAATCAAAAGCTTTGTAATCTTATGTAGAACCATGCTACCAAGCTACAACAAGGCTCCAAAATGCAATTATTTTTAGGAAAGCTAAAGTTTTATAGGACCTTAATTTGTACACAACTAAAGGGGGAAAGACAGAAGGGAAGGAATAAAAAAAAAAAAACCTCAAATTCATTCAATCCCAATATCCTCTATCATTAAGATCATCAACCATTAGACTTAGTACCTAAAATTTTCATCCTCCACCAATTCTTGATACCATTATAGACCATCAACATCAACCCCACTTTCCATTGAAACCTACCTTTATTAACAAATCCATCACTCGCACACTCCATTATCTACCTTACCTTCATAGTCATGACTCTTTACCATTATCAACACAACATTGCCAAGCATTGAGACCACCTTTAACAATTACCAACCTTACCTTACCAAAACCACCTTAGCTAGAAAATTCGAGTAGCAACCAAAAACGACCATGAACCCCATTACCATTTTCACCATCAACTCTCACAATCAACAATCCATCCATTTTTAAGAATTAGCATCCCAATGCCATAGCTTTTCTCTCCACCAAAAAACCACCATAGAAAAATAAACAAACATATAAAACAAAAGCCATAGTTCTCCTTTTGGGAAGGAGCCTAAATCATAACCACAATAAGCAAATAAAAAAAGCAAACAAAAGCACAAAATAATCAAAACAGAGGGGGTGTTTTTATTTTCTTGGGATTTGATGGGCTTTGTAGATTTTCTAGGAAGGTTTGGCTTGGATGTGTGAAAAAAAAATGAAGGAAAAGTTTTTGGACTGTAAGCAGTAGTGGGAGTGATAGTAGTGTAAGGAGGTCAACGATAAAGATAAGATTTTTAGATGATTTGAACTAATAGAAAAGAAAGATGGACGAGGAGAACTACTTCAAAAAAAATGCAAAGTGATTAGATGACGGATGATAGATTTTAAGCCACTTGAAGTTTTAGGTTTCAACCTTAGATCTAGGACTTTGAAGGTTGATTTAGATAAATTTAAGCTTGGATTTGAGAAAAGGGGGTCAAGAGGAGTCTTCAATGAAATTTTAGGCTGCAAAAGACATCAGATAGTGGTGGTTGGTGGTGATGACTAACAATTCAATCAGCTATTATCGTCGAGGGTCTACGATTTAAAATAAGGAAAAATATGGGTTTTTTATAAGAGGGATTAGCTTTTTTTTTTTTTTTAAAGAAGGGATTTGAAATGAAGTTAAAACAAATGTTTAGGTTATATAGCGAAAAAAAAATTACCAGCTTAACCTATAACCCAAAGGTTGCAAACCCAACCTACAACTCAAAAACCACCCCTACTCAATTGGTTTGTGGGCAGACCCAACTCATCAGGCATTTGACCCAAAGCCTAATCCATCTTTGTTCACTTGACTTTTTGTTTGGAGCTGGGCTAGAACATAAAGCCTAAAGTATAATATTCTCTTCTACTTTTAGCCTATCTCTTTTATTTTATGTGGGTTTCATGTTTTATTTTAAATAGAAAAATAAAGTGTTGACATTGGTAATTGAATAATTTTTAATATATTGCTGTAGGGCATTAATAAATATGGTATGTAAAAAAAAAGTAAATACCTTTTTTTAAAAAAATGATTTTGGAAACCTTACTTAAATATTTGAGGGAATCCAAATCACATATTTATTAAGGATATCATTTTCATCTTTACTAAAAATTAATCATGGAAATTTCTTGAAGGATTGATTTTTTTAAATTCCACCTAAATATTAGAGAATTAAGAAAAATTTTCTATTGCTAAAGATTTTTATTTTTAAATATTTTATCAAAGAAATTAGAGACATGAAAATGAAAGATTTGAAAATAATGGAATAAGATTGACTTTTTGCATTGTGTTGTTTTTATTTTTAAGTGGCATTACATGCATTATACTTGTTGGCAATAAATGTGAACTGAATTTAAAAAAAATGATTTTGAGAAATAAAAAGCTAATATTTTTTAAGTGAAAGTAAATTTTGGGACTTTCCCTACATATTGGAGAGATTCTCAATAATTATGTTTTATAAAAAAATTATGCTAGATTTTAAGGATTATTATGAAAATCCAAGTAGAGAAATATTTTTCAAAATTTTGTTTAGATGTTAAGAAATTTAGAAAACATTTCAAAACTAAAGATTTTCTTTTTCTTCCTTAATAAAAGGTTTTAAAAAGTTTTTTGCAAAAAAAAAAAAGGTTAAGGGAATTATCTTAAATATTAAAATTAAGGCCACTTTTATCAAAGAAAAAAGATAATATATGATTAGTATATATCATTTTTAAAACAAGCATTGTAGTGGTGCTAATTATTCCCTAATTATAATCATATTTTTGAACCCAAATTTGTTTTTACAAACTAAATGAAAAGCTGTCTTTTAATAAGTTTTAACTAATTTTAAAATTTTATTAAAAAGATAAGTTTTTTTTTGTGGTCAATCACACCTAAAAAATAAAAATTGGTGGTGACTTTTTTTTTTTTTTTTAGTTTTAAATTTTTAACAATTTCTTTAGCGGTCCCTAAAATCGTTATAATAGCTTTGTGACTTTAACTGAGACTTTTTTTATTTTAGAGTCAAGCCAAAATTAATTATATGTTATCCTAAGTTTTGATTTAATTGTCATAATTAATATTTAACTTTGATTTCTTTAATTTTTATTTTTTTAAAAATTATTCTGCATTGCATTTGTATTTTAATTGTGTCATTTATTTTATGTTTTTTCATATACTATTCTTAATAAATGTTAGGGCATTTAGGATAGGGGTTATAATGTTATAAAGTGTTGACATGTTCCTCCACACATGATTATATCTACATTACATGTATGAGCTCTATACTCGAGCTTTTACCTTTTTGGGAGGGAGTGAAGTACTTACACTCTCATGAGTTGAATACCTCTTCAATGGCTAGTGGAATACTCCTCTTTAGATTAAACATTTTCTGTTGAAGCCTGTCATAGGTAAGGATCATGGTGCCTTACTAGTTTATAATGGACAATGATGTGAGGAATAATGTAGGGATCTTTAGACTTATAAATCCTAAACCAACATATAGTGAATCTTAGAGGACTAGCTTTAAGTAAAGCCATGTCGATCATTTTTTGTAAAAATGACTTGAATTAGGACACATAAAGAACATTTTGACACAATTTGTATTTAAGAAAAATAATAATACAAATAAAACTAAATTCTAAAAAAAAATAAATAAAAGAAAAGCATTATTTCAATAAATTTTCTTTAACATGTAGTTCGATTTGTTTGGTGTGTTTGTCCAAAATTAGCATCTTTAAAATTATTTTGAAAAAAAAAGATCTTTTTGTATTTTTCATCAAACGAAAAAAAATAAAAAAGGTTTTTCTTAATTTCTTTGTTCATTAGTCAAATAATGAAAGCAAAAAAGTTAAAAATATCTTCAAACTCTAGTCATTTCGTGTGCTTGTTTTTTCATGGGAATTCTTTTCTTAAATTTCTATTTCTTTCACAAAAAAAAAAAGGAAAAAGGGAAAGAAATAAAATTTTGATTTTAAATGTTATTTTGTCTTTTGAACTTCATTTGACCCTTTTTGCGTTCATTTTCATCATGTTTCATATTTGAAAATAATAAGGCTGCACATTTACTTCATTTAATGCATATTTGAATGGTAGTGCCAATTTGATTAAGTTGACATAGTACATGCATTGCACTTCATGTAAACATATCTTGTCATGCATATAATATATTAGTGCATTTCATATAAATATGTTTCATCATTCACGTATCTACAATTCATTACTCAAGCAGCATATAATTATGTTTTATGCATGTGCATTTACAAATGATATGTTTCTAAATTTGCATTATGCGTATATTGCATTTCATTTAAACAAATTACCTCTTGTGAAATAGAACATTACATTCCATGCATATATATATTCATGTGGTTTTTATTATACATATACTGTATTTCATATAAATGTGTTTTATCACCTATATACTAGGACATTACACTTCATATGCATATATTAAAAAATGATGTGATTTCTAGCATACTTGCACTATAGACATACTTCATTTCATGTAAATATGTCTTGTTATTTCGTGTGTATACATGGATAAATAATATGATTCTCATCAAACTCGAATGGTACATGCATTGCATTTTGAAGAAGTATGCATAATTTTTATTCCATATACATTCACAAATTCATTATGGAAATATCGTGCCATTCATGTATTTGTTTAATTATTCTCTCATGACATCTCATCATCTTATGAATAAAGAGTGTACCCTATTGGTGAAAACAAAGAAAAAAATCCTAAAGTTCTTATGAGAAAAGATCATGACCAAGAAAAATTTGATGGAGCCAAAGTTTGTATTACTTCATTTTCATATAAGTTTGGCAAGAGCTTTGAAAAATTGAATATGGGAGAGTATTGAGCACCCTAAAGTGAATAAGTCCAAGATGAAAAATAACATTGTGGACATGAAAGGCCTAGTGGTTGATCATAGATGATCCTTAGTTTCTTTAGCTTTGTACATTATTTTGTTTTGAAAATTCTTGAAAATGAGTTGTTGTTTGTTCAAAACAAAATGTTTTTTAATTTTTTGGACTTTGTAAATGATAACATATTGAATTGTTAGATTGGATTTGTAAATATTGTTTATTTTATATATTTTCTAACTCTTGTTTGAAAAAAATTCAAAAGAAAAGAAAAAAAATTGATTTACAATTATTTAATAATAAAACCCCATATAAGCAATTTTCAAGATCATAAAGGAAAACTAAGATAAAAATGAAACAAAAATTTTAGAAAAAATGAGCCTCTATAGAAAGTGACAAGAGTCTTTAAAGAATTGATGATTACTAATAGAAATGAACTCATCCAATACCTTTATCTTTTTTGAATACTCTCTTGTTCCAAACCACTTAAATGATTTCATCTATTAGCCATAACCCTTTAAAGGGCATGAATTTGAATTTTTGAACTTTGTATTCACTTGATCATATTATGGTATAAAAAGGTGTTAATCTTTTCCTAGACAATGAATAATGAGACAATCAATTTTTTTTTTTAAAAAAAGAAAAAGACTTTTGAATTTCTAAAAAATTAGGCAAACATGAAAATTTTTAAAGAATTCGAATGCTTGTAATTTGTTATGTCAAGTTATAGTCTCAAATGTGTCAAAACCAAAACGAACCAAATTTCAGCAAATGTCAAACAAATCAAGGTTCAATTCTCACCATACCTTGTTCCATGTCTTAGGGCACATTAAACCAAAAAGCAAGTAACTTATTGCCTGTACTCGATTAATTTGTGTCATAACCATTCCCTTTAATTGACTAACACGAGCAATTTGAGACCCTAAGTGAGTTCACTAATGTGATTGTCATTATCGTATGATTTTTCATTTGAAGTGGCTCGTTAAAGTGGGACATATTTCATAAGTTGTATATGAGTTATTAAGGGCATGTAAAAATAAAAACAAAAAATAATTATAACATCATGCACTTTAGAAATTAAAATAAACCCAAAGAAGACTTGAAAAATCTAGAAAAAAAAAAACGGAGTAAAAAATGTTACAAGGAAACAAGGAAGCCCAAAGTGAAAAAACCAAAAGAAATAGTCAAAAAAAAAAGAAAATCTTAAAAAAAAACTTTTTTCTTTAAATTTGTTTTCTTAAAAAGAACTACTCTTCAAATTAAGTGGCTATTCTTGATATGGTAATTGGCTGTATTTCATTATCCCTTCATAAATATGAAAATTATTCTCTTGCTACTCTTTGAACCTGATGAATTTTTTTTAAATGAACTTTAACCAAGGATCACCCTATACATTAACGGACAAAAGAGGACATATTCAAGAATTATACACAATGAAATCTTATTCCAAGTATAAAAAAAGCACCATATGTGTTGAAAGGCAAATGTTCAGTAAAATAAGTTCTTAAAGTATTAGACCCATTTAATCAAAAGTGGATGTGTGCAAAGAAAAGTGAAGAGAAAAAAAAAAGAAAAAAAGGCAAAGAAAAGATAAAGCAAAAAATAAAAAGAGAACACAAGGAAAAAAATGATTGAATGGCAAGTGCTGAAAATGAAAAGATATATGTCCTAAAGGGAATATTGTATATGATGTGAAATGAATCTTGTATTGATTACCCTTAGACGCATTTTGGGCCCTTTTATTCTTTCCTTTGAAACCCTGAATCTTTGCTTAAACTAAAGTCCATTTTAATGAAGCATGATACTTAAATTGAAGAGCTTTATTTCATGGAATCACCATAAAACCTATAAATCTTTTACCTTTTCTCATTGCTTAGTTTGGATGAAATTTGGATTATTGAGTGCATGATGAAACAATCAAGAAAAAACTTAAAAAATGAAGATAGGGATTAATTTTGAAAAATTTGAGCCCTTTTTTTTCATTCCTATATGACACTTCCAAATCTTAAGCCTCTCATAGCTAGTTTTGACATCAATTAAAATGTCACATTTGGAGATTAAAGAGAGCATTAAACATGTTTGGTTTTCAAAGAATTCATACTTTTTAGAAAATTCATCTTTCGTTAGTGAGCCCAAAAGAAGGGTCATTCATTTTTCTCAAGTTGTGAGGCATTCCCTAATGAACCAAAACCTTTAACATGATGGATTGTTCAATATGTTTGAAAAGAATCACTTTTTTCATTCATAATAGTGAACACTAACTCTCAAAAGACTTGGAAGTTACATTTTTGGAATATTTCATTTTCTTTGGTCATAAAATTTATTATGTGGGGTATTTTATTAGTCAATTTTGAGTTATTTGTTAGGCATTTCCATAAATAATACAGAAATCAATTTTGGTGTAAAAGAAAAGCTTTAATTTGTGAGTTTTAATTTATGAAATAAGCTGTTTTTACTGAAAAACCAATTTTTTAAAAATGGAATTTTTAGTAAGAAAGAAAAGGAAAATAAACTTTGGTGAGAAAAAATGAGATTATTTTCAAATGAAAGAGAGAATAATTGTATGTGATATTGGAGCAAAAAAAAATGTGAAAAAGAAAGCATTTTTTTATGAAATGAGAAGATATGTTCCATCAAGATGTACTTAAAGAAAAACTAGAACATAAAGGTTTGTTTTCTTGAATTCATCATAGGAATAAAGTTGGCACTGATCTTATGTATGTTGCATGATTAGGTTTGAAAATGAGAACAGAATTGAAAGTGAAGTGAAAGTTAATAAATCTTGGTGGAGAAAAAAGATCATGAAAAAATTATGATAAAAATAGATAAGGGAATAGGAAGAAAGATGGGAAAGAATGAAAAGGAAAATCTTTTAGAAAAGAGATGAAAAATGATTTGACGAGGAAAGAGGAATAATTAAATGATTCGGAGTTGAAAGGAAAAGAATTTTGCAAATAAAAAGAATGATTTCTTTTAAGCATTCTTATCCATTGTAAGAAATTTTGCATTTACATTTTAAAGGCATAACATTTTCATCATTGGTAAGAAATTTATGTTTGCATCATTAAGAAGGCATTTGTATCATCTTCAATTTATGTATTTGTATAATTTAGTAAGCATTTGTATAAAATTTAATGCTTAGATGTACATATTTTTAGGTGTATTTGCATTTATATCTTGGTAAGATCATTTGCATTTACATCATTGAAGTAGACATTTGTAGATTTGCATTTGCATTATTGTGATTAATCAACACAGTCATCGATTTGGGAATATTGGGAAAAAGATGAAAGAGAAAATGTCTATTTAGAATTTAAAATGTTCATGAAAAAGAAATTTTTGAAAGAAGAGATTGAAAAGAAAAATGAAAATGAAAATGAAATTTAAAGGATGAAATATTGAGATGATTGAAAGAATTGAAAAAATTTCTTGGGAGAAAAAAAGATGAGATAGGAATTTTAAAGTGAAAGAGTTTCAAACTCAAAAGGGAACTATTTTTAAAAAATAGCTTTAACCTTGATAATGAGATGATTTGGCAAATGAAAAATGATTAGATCTTTAAAGTTGTGGAGCTTTTATTTAGAGGAACATTTATAATGTTGAGATTTATAAGATCTTGAGCAAATCTCTAAGCCCTTTGGATAAGATTCATAAATTTTTCAAGTTGAATCTGTTTTAATATCGAGATTTATAAGATATCCAGGTAAGATTTGTAATGTTTTTAAGAAAGGAAAAAGGTTGAAAATTTTTTAAGATATTGAAGATGAGAAAATTTAATAACCTTCAGATTTCAAGATGAAAACTTTATCCCCAAGTCATCCAGGCAAGATTCGTAAGTTTTCTGGCTGTAACATTTTAAATTTTTAAAATTGTAGAGCCTTTTTTTAAAGGAGTATTCCTAGATGTTGAGATTTGTAAGACCTCTGGGTGTTATCTCTAAATTTTTTGGCAAGATTTATAAGTCTTCTGAGTTGAATTTGTTTAAGTATTGAGATTTGTAAGACCTTATGGCATAATCTCTAAGTTGTTTGAGCAAAATACAAAGTCTTCTAGGCAAAATGTTTTAAATTTTCAAAGTTGTGGAGCCTTTTTCTAGAAAAGTATTCAAAGATGTCAAGATTTGGAAGACATTCGACCATTATCTCTAACTCCTTTGACCAAGATTCATAAGTTTTCTAAGTTGAATTTGTTTAAATGTTGAGATTTATAAGATCTCCATGCATAATCTCTAAGTCCTCTGGTAAGATTCGTAAGTCTTTTGAGTTGAACTGTTTAAGTGTCATGATTTATAAGTACTCTAGATATAAGTCTCTAAACAAGATTCATAAGTCTTACGAGCTAAATCTGTTTAAGTGTCAAGATTTGTAGACTTTAGAGTGTAATTTTTAAGTATTTCGGGCAAGATTCATAAGTTTTACGAGTAGAATTTGTTAGGATTTGTAAAATTTTCAGGCTCAACCTCAAGAAAGTTGTCAAAGAAAATGGAAAACAGATATGTTACTAGTTAGAAACATTTTTTTTAAACAAAATGTTGAGAGTTTTTAAGATTTTCAAGAAAAAATAAAATTTAAAGACCGTTGGGCACAATTTCTAAGTTATTATGTTATATTTTCAAAAGTTATGGAACCTCTAATAAGAAGAGCTTTTATATTTATTTTTTAACTTTGTGAAGCCTTTAATGAAATGAGTTTTTCAAGAATTCAAAAAAAAAAAAGACATTAAAAATTTTAAAAAACAAAAAAAAATTCTAAAAATTTTCAAAAAATCAAGAAAAACAAAAAATAAGAAAACTTTTGAAAAATCCTCGAATCGTCAACTTTGAACAAAATTATTATTTATGTCTTTATCTTATTCCTGATTCACAAAAATTTGTAAAAAAGTATAATTGTAAACACCTAATTTTATCTATATCAATTTGAGTTTGTTCGATTTTAAGCTTGATTTGAACATTTTGATTTGGGCTACTTTAAGCATTTAAATTAGATTTATCTGATTGAGCTCATTTGGGCTTTGTTTTAGATTATTTTGCATGGGCCGAAGTTCAATCCAATTCAATTTTGAGTCATTTGGGTTTGAAGGCCTAATAGAAGTTCAAGTCAATTTTTAGGGCTCCAAAGTCCAATTGTAGGCCCAAATTCAATTTTAACTCCAATTGTAGGCTCGAATTCAATTTTAAGACCCAATTTCATTTTATCAAAATTAATCAATTTAATTAACTAAAATTTACAAAACAAAAAAAACAAAAAAAAAAAAAAATGGTTGATTGCCTCAATTTCTTTTCCCCAAATGCTTACCCTATTTTCAACTTTCCATTTTCACCTTTACTTTTACCCCCCTTCTTCTCATACATTAATTTATCAAACACTCCACATCCCAAAAAAATCAGCAGCTCTGTAATACTAAACAAAACCATGCTGCCAAATTGCAACAAGGCTCCAACATGTAATCATTTCTTGGAAAGCAAAAGTTCTACAAAAACTCAATTTGTATATGGCTAAGGGAGAGAGACAAAGAAGAAGAAACGATAAACAAAAAAGACCTCAAATTCATTCAGTCCTACATCCTCTCCTAATCTCTACCACAGAGATCCTCAATCGTTGGACCTAATACTTGAAATTTTCATCCTTCACCAAATTTTGATACTATTACAGACCACCAACATCAGCCCCACCTTTCACCAAAACTAACCACTGTCAGCAACCCATCACTCATACACTGTTGCCTTGCTTTCATAACTGAGACTCCTTGCCATTACCAATACCAAACTGCTAGGCATTGAGACTACATTTAACAACCACCAACCCTACTTTACCAAAACCACCCTAACCATAAAATCCCAGCAAAAAGTAAAACCCATTGTGGACCCCGTTATCATTTTCATCATCAACCCTCATAATCAACAGCCCACCCATTTTTTAGTACCAACACCTCAGTGCCATAGCCTTTCTTTCCATGAAAAAACCATCATAGAAAAATAAAAAACACAAAAAGCCATAATTCTCACTTCAGGGAAGAATCGTAGTCATAGTTAAAATAAACACATGAAAAAAAAAAGTAAACAAAAGGACAAAATAATCAAAGCAAACGAGGTGTTTTGGGTTTCTTGGGATTTGGTGGGCTTTGGTGATTTTTTAGGAAGGCTTAGCTTGGATGGATAAAAAAGGAAAGAAGGAAAAGTTTTTGGGTTGTAAGCAGCAGTGGGAGTGGCAGTTGCATAAAGAGGTTAGGGGTAGCAATGAGATTTTTGAATGACATAAACAAGTAGAAAGGAATGATGGAAGAAAGGGAACAACATATTAAAAATGCAAAGTGATCGATGGTGGAGGATATATTTTTAGCCATTTGAAGTTTTAGGTTTCAACCTTAGATTTAAGATATTGGGGGTTGATTTTAAGAAATCTGAGCTCAAATTTGAGAAGAAGAGAGGGTCTAGAGAAGTCTTTAGCAAAATTTTTTAAAAAACATCAAATAATGGCGACCAACATTGGTGAACGATAGTTCAATTAGCTGTCATCATTGGGATATGGGATTTAAAATGGGGGAAAGTCTAGTTTTTTTTTTTTAAGAAGAGAGATTTGGTTTTTTTAAAGAAGGGAAGTAAAATGAAGTTAAAAAAGAAGTTTGGGTTATATAGTGGCCAAAAAAAAAAAAATTTACCGACCCATAACTCATTGTTGTTGACCCAACCTCAAACCCAATGACTTACCCAATTGCTTGATTTGTGGGTAGATCCAACTGAGCAACCTTTTGACCCAATGCCCACTTCATTGTGGTTCACTTGACTTTTTGTTTGGAGTAGGGCCAAAACATAAAGCCTAAAGTATAATATTCTCACCTACATTTAGCCCATCTTTTATTTTATGTGGGTTATATGTTTTGTTTTAAATTGAAAAAATAAAGTGTTTATATTGGTAATTGAATAATTTTTAATATATTGTTGTAGGACATTAATAAATATGGTATTTAAAAGAAAAGATAAGAAAAGGAAAATATAAGTAAATATTTTTTTCAAAATAATGATTTTGGAGACCCTACCTAGATATTGGAAAGAATCCATATCACACTTTTATTAAGGGATATCATTTTCATGTTCACTAAAAATTAATCATGGGAATTTCTTGAAGTATCAATTTTCTTATATTTTGCTTAAATGTTGGGGAATTAAGAAAAATTTCTATTGTTAAAGATTTTTATTTTTAAATATTTTATCAAAGTAAAAAGAGACATGAAAGTGAAAGATTTGAAAATAATGAAATAAGATTGATTTTTTTGCATTGTGTTTTATTTGTAGGTGGCATTACATGCATTATACTTGTTGGCAATAAATGTGAAGCAAAAAAATAAAAATTTCTTAAAAAAATAATTTTGAGAAATAAAAAGCTAAGGTAGTGTTTGGTTTATGAAAATGATGTTGTTTTCTATTTTCATTTTCACAAAAAATGGAAAATGGACTAGAAATTTTATTTGCTTAAAAAAATAGAAAATATTTTTTAAAAAATGAAAACAGGCCAAATTTTGAGAATAAAAAAAAAAATGATGTTTTCATTGTTTTCAATGAAATAGTGGGGGAGATAGAAAATGGAAAAACATGGGAATTTTAAAAAATTTTGTAGTTTATGTCAATTGCCTAGAGACATGGGTTCAAATCTGTAAACAAGCGAAACAAGTTCTTTTAGTTTTAGATAAAACCCCAAACTCTTTCTTTCTCCTATTTCTTCTTCTCTTTTCTCTCTTCAGCAACTTTTCCTCCAAACCCCATACTCTTTCTTTCTCTTAATTCTTCCTTCTAAGTTGTTTTTCTTTTCTTTTTCAATTTTTTTGGTATGGCGTAGTTAGATGTAGCAGATACAAGTTATAGAAGATCCTGCGATCAATATTTCCTTCTTTTCTAATCGATAGTGCCATTTTGTAAACTATGCTCCTTTAATTTAAAAAACGAATTCCTATGAAAAAGAGGGGCTCGTCGAAGAATCTGTATATGCCTACATTTCAAACAAAGCAACCTTGCAGAACTACAAGAAAAGCAAGCTTTTCCTGGTCTTTCTTGAGCCCATTCAATGGCTGCAACTGCTATATTCCCAGCTAAAACGAACTTTCATCTTTGGCATAGTTCTTGTCTATGCTATTAACCTTGGCTTCTCTGACTCTTTCTTCAAAGTAGTCTTAGACTACTATTGCAAAGATTTTTAGAAAGTCCAGCCCTCGTGGTTCAATTATACATAAGCTTATGTTATATTCGATGGATTATGAAACTTGTTTAGGTTTATGCACTAATTATTTTATTTCAATTAAAAGGCTATAGAAGAATAGTAGAAGACCATACTTTGTGGTTGAAGATGTTTATGCACTGATGTTTTTTCAATAAAGGCTCCGGATATGCAAGGCTTTTGTATACTTATAAATTTTGTGCTTACAATTTTAATATGCATTTTGTTTTAATTGTTTAATTATTATTTTTTTATTTTTGTTTTAAAAATGTATATACCAAACATATTTTTATAATTTTCATTTTTGAAAACAGTTTTTCATTTTTTTGTACCAAACATGTTTTTCAATATTCAAAAAATAAAAAATGAAAATTATTTTTTATAAAAAAATTATACTAGATTTTAAGAATTATTATAAAAAAATAAAAAATATTTTCCATTACCAATCATAGTCTAATATTTCTAATTAAAAATAATTTTTGGGATCTTACCTCGATATTAGAGGGATGCTTAATAATTTATCTTTTATAAAAGAATATTATGTTAGATTTTAAGGATTATTATGAGAATTCAATTAGAAAAATATTTTTCAAAATTTCCCTAGATATTGAAAAATTTTAAAAATGTTTTGAAATTAAAGATTTTCATCTTATTTCTAAATAAAAGGTTCTAAAAAGTTTTTTGAAAAAAAATGGGCTAAAGGGATTATCTTAAATATTAGAATTACAACCATTTTTATCAAAGTAAAATGATAACATATAATTAGTTAATACTATTTTAAAAATAGGTGTTGTGAAGTGTTAATCATTTTCTATGCATAACCATATATTTGGACCCAAATTTATTTTCCTAGACCAAATGAAAAATTATTTTTTTAATTAATTTTAAACTTTTATTAAGAAGATAAATTTTTTTAGGTGATAAATCACATTTGACTAAAAAATATTGATGGTGATTTTTTCTGTTTTAAAATTCTTAAAAATTTGTTTAGGAGTCTAAAAACTATTACGACAAACTACAAAACCAAAGGGAAGGGCAAAAAAGAAAAATGAAAAGAAAAAGAAGCCAAATGGGAGTGCGGCATGCACACATTGGCCTCGTTTTTTTACAAAATTTAATATATAGATTTAAAAAAATAAAAAGGGAAAAAAAGAGAAGGCCCAAAAAAGGTCAAATTCGGATGTAAGGTGGACATATTCATGGGTTTTTTTTCTTACAAAATTATCTCATTAAAAAAACAAAAAACAAAAAAAATAAAGGATTGAGAAAATAAAAAACAATATTTTTTAATCAATAATATCAAAGGACTCACCCTAAAATTTAAAAAATAAAAAATAAAATATTTATTAAAAATGGAGAGGATATAAAAAAAAAGAATAGAAAAAGAGAAATAAAAAAGAAAAAAAAGAAAAGAAAGGTGAAGATGACATGTAGTAAGTCTTGGTGCGGTCAAAATGAGTAAAATTAATAATATGGATATGTAATTTTTATCCTTAATACACACACTCTCGGTCCATTCTCTTTATTCATATTTTTTTGGATTGTTTCAAAGATATAATTTTTTCTAAACATCTAAAACTCTTACTTTTTATATCTTAAATATTTTTATATATTTTTTTATATTTTTTGACAATAAAAATCCTAAAACTTTAATTTTATAAAAAATTTTAAAATTTAATATTAAATACATTAAAGTCAAAATTTTTTTCTAAACTCTGTGAAAATTAATAATATCCAAACAATTTAAGATGGAATGAATATTATTGAAAATTAATAATATTAAAACAATTTGGGATGAAATGAATATTATTATTATTATTATTATTATTATTTAATCAAATTCTAACAGCTTAAATTTTTTTAAAAAAAATATTTATTCGAACAAAACAACTACAAATATTAATATTTTAAAATATTAATGTTTCCTAAAATGATTTCATGATAATATATTTTTTTAATTTCAAAATTTATCATCTAAACACTTTTTTTTTACCACATCATCCAAACACGCTCTAAGTAAAGCATGGTTTCTTTCTTTACTCAAATTCAAATTAAAAATGGATGCCAGGGACAGGCACCGATAGCAAAATTTACCTAAGCTAATATTTATGGTGTTATATTTTCCTGCATTCTTTAATATTGCATTGATATACTTGTCCACTTGTGTTCCTATAGTTTGGATAGCTAAGCTAAAATTAAATTGAAGCAACATCTGGAAAAGCTCTAGCATTTGCATGTTTTTGCTGAAAACGTTTTGGATTTTTCTTCTTTTATTATGTTAGATATCACGGATGAGATAATTAACAAGACATGGATATCGAACCCAAAAATAGAAGTTTTTGCAAAGACAAACAAAGAAAAATTAATAAAGGATTCACAAGATATGTATCCTTTGCAGGGAAAAATCCCCAAACCTCTCTGTCTGATGAACTTGATTTTTTAAAAAAATTATTAGTCAAGTCTGATCTCGAGAATTGTAGCAGCTTAGAATTAGCATAAGACAGTACATTTAGGGTGTACTCTTGCTGTGATGCAAGAAATTAGTGCAAAAGACCAAGAAAAATGGTGGACTTGTTTGTTTTATATTTGTATCTTGGAATCAATGACACACAAAGATATATACATATATATATATATATATCTGAGATTATTTTTGGTTTCTTCTTTTCTTGAATGTGAGACAGAGAAAAAGCAACTTGGTTTTTATGCTTAAAAAAAATCCTTGTTAAATGTTCTACAGACAATAGCTTAAGGTACAAATATAAGGGACGACAGTAGAGAATTAATCTTGATCATGTCAAGTATAGCACTCTATTGTCTGTTTTATTATGTATGATCAAAGGATGTTCTTCTGCAAAATGGTATACATGTATATTATATAAGTTGCAGGTTTAGGGTTTTCACTGCCTTATGTACAAAAAAAAAAAAAAATCTGAAAATAGCATGCAGGTCATGATTTAATCATGAATGTTATCAGGATTTAAAATGTATATGAACCAATTGTTGAATATAGACATATAAATATAATTGATGCTCTACCTAAATGAATGCATGTTCAAAAGAAATTTGAAAGAAATGATCATTTTTTCTTTTCTATCATGGAATAGTGCTTAAATTAAAACCTTCTATTAAAATAGGGCTACCAACTTTACAACTTAGACTTAGCAGCCTGGTAGTCTTGAACTGCAGCAAATAAAGACAAAAAATAATACAAAGCTAACCTACCAAGTGCTAAGACTGAAAATTTGCCAACATTTTGACAACCCACCCACCCACCAAATGGCCATTCAAAAGCATCAATCCACACCTGTTTTACTTACCATTTTTTGCACATTTATTATTCTTTTTAAAGAAAATTACAACTTTAATCATAAACTAAGCAAGTTTTTTGTTTTCTACTACATAGTTTCCCTTGTCTCCATTCCATTCCCAGCTAAGTTTTTGTTAAAAATAATGACTCAAATTTCATAAGAAATTTGTTTGGGATTGGTTAGATATTATTTGATGGACAAAAATACTTGCAAAAGAAGAATTCTAAGAAAAATGAGATTCTTAATAGATAAATTTGACTTGCAGTAGAAGAATTCTAAGAGAAAAAATATTTTTAATAGACAAGTTTGTATGCTTATAAATAGTTGAAGTCTCTATAGGATTATGTATGAGAAAAAGATGTAAGAACGTTGTAGGATTTTATGGGATAAATACCCCATAAGACTACTAGATATTTACATCTTAATGGTGTGTATGTTTGTATGGTGCATGAGAGTTGGACTAGAGGAGACTGAGAAGGTCACATAGGTATGATGAATGGGTACATATGGGTATGTATTTGGTTGTGTTGAAAGGGTGCACATGGGTATGTGTTTGTTTGGGTTGAGAATTCATGGGATTAGAGGAGATTGAAAGGGTCTATGGGTATTGATTGTTGAATGGTTGATACGTTTTGATGTATATTTGTAATTTTTTAGAACTAGTGAATCTTGTTCCTCATCCGTAGCGTAGGTTAGTTAGACCAAATCACATTAAATTATTATCTTTTGTATGATTGATTGATTATTTAATTTCGTTTTTGTTGGTGTAATTGGATTGAGAACTTTTAGCCTAACAAGTGTTATCAGAGCTTGATTCGATGCATGAGAAGAGCCAAGTCCTAGAGGAGCTCGATTCAAGAGAAGAGTTTGAGTTTAAGTTTTGAGGATTGATGATCGGTTTACGTGAAGCGTGAAGGCATACAAGAGAAAATGATTGTGAGACTTTCATTGCAGGTAAGACTAAGCATATCTAACATGAAAACAGATGATTTGATAGAATTTGAGTCAAGGTAGAGATTGTTGGGAATAACGACTCAAATCCCATAAAATATTTGTTTGGGATTGGTCGTATATTACTTGATGGATAAAAAAACTTACAAAAGAAAAATTCTAAGGAAAAAGAGATTCTTAATAAATAAATTTGACTTGTAGTAGAAGAATTCTAAGAGGAAAGAGATTCTTAATAGGTAAGTTTGTATGCTTATAAATAGTTAAAGTCTCTATAGGGTTAGGTATGAGAAAAAGATATAAGAGAGTTATAAGATTTTATGGGATAAACACCTCATAAGACTACTGGAGATTTACGTCTTATGGGTACATATGTTTGTATGATGCATGAGAGTGGACTAGAGGAGACTGAGAGAATTTACATAGGTATGATGAATGGGTACACATGAGTATGTGTTTAGTTGTGTTGAAAGGATGCACATGAGTATGTGTTTGTTTAGGTTGAGAATTCTTTATGGAATTAGAGAAGATTGATAGGGGCTATGGATATTGATTATTAAGTGGTTGATACGTTTTGATGTATATTTGTAATTCTCTACAGCTAGTAGATCTTGTTTCTCATTCGTAGATGTAGGTCAATTAAATCGAATCATGTTAAATTATTATTTTTTGTGTGATTAATTGATTAATTGATTTCGCTTCTATTAGTGTGATTGGATTGAGGCCTTTTGGCCTTATAGTTTCTTTGTATTGCATAGATCAAAATCAAGTAAAAACACACACACACGCACATATATACACTCACAAACACACACACACATATATATGTTGCGATGAGGCATCTATTAGCAAAAGAAATTGAAGTATCATGTAACTCCAGTCTTCGATGACTTTTTTAAGAAAATTCTGAGTTTCAGCCTACTTCTTGCGCCAAGGACTATGGTATGCCAGTAGCTGTGATCACTACTATTGCAAAATGTTTACTAGAGGGGTGAAAAAAATCTGGAAAATTAAAAATTAATTGGAAGTTGTAATGTTTGGATTGGTTAAGATCAGTTTTTTATATCGATTCGATTTAAATTTGAATATTTTATATTTTAATTTAGTTTGGTTTAGTTTTTTAATTGAAAAGTAAAAAAATAAAAAATATCTGAATCGAATTAAATTATATATTTAAAATTTTTATAAATAAAAATTATTTTATATTTAAACATGTTTAAATATATTTAAAATAATATGAAAATAATAGAAAAAATTAAAATAATTAATTTTCAAAAACCAATAATTTGAATTGAATCGAACTAATAAAAATTGATTTAGATAATTTGATTCTTTTAAAAAAATTGATTCTTTAAATATTTTTAATATTATACATTAATTGAAATAATTAAATCAAAATTTAATATTATCAATATTTTAATATTAAATCATTTTTTTAATATTTTTAATATTATCACATTGTTTACATGTAAGTTCAACAGGTAGTATAAAAAATTTCATTTTTAATAACAAAATGTTTTAAAGTAATTTATATAAATGTGACAAATTTTTTTTTGCGACATAAAAGTGTTATATTGCAATTGGTTACATTTCATAACAAGAATGTAGACAAAATTGTTACAAATACTTTTTTCAATACTATTAGTTACCATCCTAGTTAGCAACAATTTATGAAAACACTTTTGCAATATAGCCGATTACTTTTTACAATAAAAGTATGCATAAAAATTATTACAAAATACAAATACTTTGTGTAGCATAACTATTAGCTACATTTTGAGGCAAAATTATAATTTTTTTGCTGTCAACACTCTCATTTCTTGTAATGGTGTTTGTTTTAATTTAAAATTTTGAAATAATCAATCACCTTATTTAAATATTTATTAAAATCATAAGATAAAAAATTAGATGGATAATTATAAAAATGGACTAATTTTAAGACTTATTATCAATTATTTTTAAGGGATGTTTGGTTTGGGAGAAAGTTAGATTACATTTAGAATCTTATTTTACGTAATTTGATTCCCACTTTTGATTCATGGTATTTATTTTTTGGGGTATTTTAAAATTCCTAATAGTATTAAATAGCTCGAAATTAGAAACTCACATCTTCCTATAGTTTTTTAAGATTTTGGAAAGAAAATTAATTTTGTCCCACATGTGACCTCAATAATAAATTTTTTTGATCTGAACCTTAAAAATCAACGTAATTGCATAATTAATAGAGATCCATTTTGACAAGAAAATAAACATTCATAGCCATATGATTGGGAAAAATTGCAATCCTAATCACATGATTAGACTCTTGGCACACGATTGAGTATGTAGTATATTACATATAATAAAAACAACATTTTTAAAAGAACAAACGTAATAGATAATTGCAAATTTAGGTTTTTGATTTTTTTTTTAATTTTAAAAGCACTAAATTTATATATATAAAACGTAGTGGATCAATTAAAATAATAATAAAATAAAATAGATATTTTTAAATCAATGATGTTTCTTAGTTTGAAAATGTAACAATTAATATAATATTAAAATATAATATTTATGATACTTTTAACTATTGCTCTTATATCAAAATCATAATATTTTATTAATAGATAATTTATGTATATCAATAACTATGTTTCTTGTTATGAAAATGTAGTTTTTGATGTAGACATGTTGTAATTAGTTACATTTTTTTGAAGTGTTTTAACTACTTTTTTTTATGTAAGAAACGTATTGTTTAATACTATTAACTACATTTCTAACGTAAATAATGTAGTTTTTAATAAGCTAACAAAAATCATGTTTTTTAGTTTCAAAGCATGGTTGATAAATAATAAAGATTACTTTTTGTAGTTTCAAATGTGGTTAATAATAAATAACAAAATAAACTTACATTTGAACACTATATAAACCATTTTATCTTTTCAGACAACATTGCAAAGCTTTAGTCAAACCCTTATTTTCTGTTTCACACAACATTAGCTTCCACCTTTGTGATTTCATTTTTGTGTAGTTTATTTTAGCTTATCTTTATTAGTGAATGATCAATCTCCTCTTTGTTTTGTACGATCTATTCTATATTATTTGTTTGTGTCAAATGTCTTCTAGTTATATTGATGGATCTAGGTTAGATCTTGATTGAAATGGTGTTGATCTATCATATGTGTTCTTACTATTGGTTTTTTTTGTCATTGATCTATAAATGTTTTGTTATTATTTCTTGGTCTATCAAATGATTTTTGGTTATTTATTTTCGTTGGATGTGGCTTAGATCTTGATCTATCAAATGCACATTGTTGTTTTGACACGTGTTTTCAACATTAACAAAAATATTTCTTGTAAACATTTATATGTCGTTTGTAAATAATAAAGAAGATACAACTGATATTAGTGTTTATTTTACAAATGAATTAGATGGAAAGTATGTTTCAACTGTTACTTATCGTTGCTATAACATTAGTTGCAATGAACTTTAGAAAAAGATGTAGAATATTTTATGTTGATGAAACTCATGATAGACTTCAAATTAGGTTATTGAATTTAAACAAAATGGTTTTTGAAAGTGATACAGAAAGTGTGGATAATTGTAAAATAGATAAGAGTGCTTTTGTAATTGTAAAATGGATAGGAAAACTTTTGTACAATTTTGTCAATTGCTTCAAACACAAAGGGGATTAAAGGCATCTAGACATATGTTAATAAAAGAAATGGTTATTAGCTTCCTTTACATCATTGCTCATTATACAAAAAATAAAATTATGAAGCGTCAAGTAGCCAGATTTGGAGAGACAAGTAGTAGGTAATTTCATGCTATGTTCAATTCTATTTTGAAATTTCATTCTTATTGTTTAAAGAATCAGAATTGATACAAAAGAATTCAATAGGTAATTGATGGAAATGGTTCAAGTTAATGCATTAATCATTGCTTGCTCTGAATAAACATTAAGAAGTTTCAATTTTGTATAATGTATTAATCAAAGTTGTTGGGTTGAGGGTTATTTGGGTGCCTTAGATGGAACATCCTAGCTTTAATAATTTTTTACAAGAAAAAAGATTGCTATGCATATATTGAATTCATTTGATAGTCGAGCTGAGGCAAACTTTATCCACTTTGCATCACTAATTACATCAAAATATGTGGCTGAGGATGAGCCAATAGTTCATAATTGTCAGTATTAGATAATATATTTTTTTAAGTCAATTTACCTTTAAAGTCTTTGAATTTCAATTGGGGTACATTAAATAATATATATTTCTGAGCCCAGCAAATTGCAATACAATCTTTTTATACTTAGTTAGAATGTCAAAGTATTTCTATAAAGAATAAATTAAAACATTTGAATAAGGTAGTGTAATTGGACTCTATAACCAATAGACATCAATGATCAATAATTTCAATTTGAGTAATATAGTTTTTCATAATTGATTCCCATATATGGTCTTTTTTCTTTGTTGGAACATTTCTCCAACTGTTTTACTTATTGGATATCGTCTCTCAAATGAGATATCCAATATGACTAGCCATCTTTGATGCATAACTTAAGATAGGCTAACAATCGGTATTGAACTTAACATATATTTTCTTCCCAATTGCTTGAAGCAACTAAAGTCATCCTTTAACTTTTTTTTTTTTTGAATATGATATGTCAACTAAATGTTCTTCTTCATGTTCGATTGAGGTAAATGTGTGTTTTTCACAACCCGTTATATCAACTAACTTATACAAATAAATATGGAATGAGAAAAATATAAATAAAATAAGAACATTTATTTATTTCATAACATAAGAACATTTCATCACGATGGTGACAGAATGGAGTAAACATGGAATCAATAAGAACATTTCATAATATTTCCTAACAACATTTCATACAAATAAATATAGAATGGAATAAGAACATTTCATAACATAAAGAAATCGGTTAACACATCATAATATAACATAAGACAGTGATTTGTTACATGAAACAACGGTGATAGCAAAAATGGTGGCAACGATGGCAATGAATGTGGCAACTATGGCGTTGAATCTATGGTGGTGAATCGACAAAATAGGGTTTAAGATTTGCAAAAATCGATTAGTGAGAGACTAGTATTATGAGTTTGGAAAAAAATTAGTTTATAAAGAAAAGTAAAGACAGCGTTTATCATTCCATAAATGTAATGCTTATAAAAATTATTTTTTTCATTCAAACACTATGTTTTTAAAGGAGAAAACATCTTTTTTAAAGAAAAGTGAGGACTGTGTTTATCATTTCATAAACGTAGTGCTTGTAATTTTTTTTTCATTCAAACACTACATTTTAAAAAGGAGTAAATGTTGTCTTTAAAGAAAAGTAAAAATGCACTCATTCCATAAATGTAGTGTTTGTAAAAATTATTATTTTTTCATTCAAAACTACGTTTTTAAAGGAGAAAATGTCATTTTTAATCAAAGACTACATTTGTACATGTATAAATGTTGTGCCTATATAATAAAGTCAAAGACTGAATTTCCTTCCCCAAAAATGTCTTCTTTAATTAGATAGCTACACTTAGTAAACAAAAACATGGTGCATGTAGCTTCTTTAAAACCCAAACGGAGTGGTTGGTTATTTTTCAAAAACTGAGTTTATTGTCGTAGAAATGTAGTGTTTATTACAAATACTGTGTTTATATAAGAAAACGTAGTCTTTGAATTGACTTCATATTTGATTTTAATTTTTGGTCAAAGAATATGTTTATATTTAAAAAAAATAGTCTTTGACTATTATATATTTTGTTCATAATATATCACCTAATTTTTAACATTATAAAAATGAAAATCTTCTTTATTTTTGTTATTTAATGATATGGGTTTAATTTTAATGACTTAATTGGTAGTTAAAATATTGATCACATGTTATTCACATGTAATTAAGATATTATAATAAAAAACTTTTATTACATAATTTAAGATTTTGCGAACCGAATATAAGAATCCAATATTCCCATGATACGAAAAATCACCCTTTGTCAAAAATTTAGACTTCCTTGAAAATCACTTTTCTTCTTGAAATCTAGAATTTCACAAATCAAACACCTCATTAGAGAAAATTTTTTCCACTTTTTCTTTTCTTAGGCCATGATATTTTTGGGTAGGGTTGGGAAAGGCGGGGAGCGGTGGACGCTCACGGGCGAAGTCTGTGTAATAAAGTAAAGAGAATGAGAATGAGGTGTTAATAGGTTGGAGAAAGTGGGGAGCATCAAAAGCTTTTGGCAACACACTTCACGGGTGCTACACTCTCAAACTCATATTACTGCTATAACTTATCTTCATCATAAAATAATAGCACGTCCAAACAAAAATTAACAAATATTATGTCATCGCTAATAAGTAATAAGAAGATCAGAGCAAAGAGATAAAACCATTCATCTAAAAAAAAAAAAAATCTTTTCTTTTACTCTTATCTACAAAAGTCTTCATCCAAACAGAATATGGGGCTTAACTCAAATTGTTAATTTACTTTTTTCATAAAGTGAAAATTTGTTAGTTTGAGGTTTAAATTCCTAGCTCTTATAATTTCTTTTTTTTTTTTATTCCTTTAAACTTTGATCTCCTTTTATAAATAAAAAATTCATCCTATTTCAGCTTTTTGCCTTCTTTCCCATCATTGCAAGTATTATATTTTCTTTTTATGATAAGATTAAGAATCAAATACATTTAATTTAACTTAAAATGTCAAAGCTATAAAGTTTTGTTAACGATTCTCTTAGAATTATTAGTTAATGATACTATTAAAAGGAAACTCATTCCTAAAACCAGGTATTTTTAATGCTAAAGGTGAAAAATCTCATCTCATCTTTGTAATAATGGAGTTTATCACAGAAAAAAGATAATGTCGATACTCAAAGCCAATCATACCATGCATATAATAAACAGATAAAAAAAATTAGGTGGAATGCTTTATTCTAACTACTCAATGCATTTAACTAGATATTATTCCAATGTCTATATGTTCAAAATTTATTTTTGTCAAGAACAAAAAAGCTAACCTGTTAAATGTAGTAATAAATTGGAATTTCTTTGGCCAAAAATGAAATTATATGAGAAGCAAATTGGCACAAGTGTTTCAGGTTAGAACCGCTAAATGCTGGTTAGGGTATTAACTTTTATGTTTGATTTTCTTAGAAATTAAATATTGATGAATCCAACATTTCACTAGATCATTCCATTATTTAAAAAAAAATTGAATATTTCACAGATTACTTGATTATTGACATCTATTTTTTTTTCTTTTATTAAACAATACAAACATGAGAATGTTAAAACTAAAAAAGCATTGATCATTGACTTTAGTTAGCTTTGGATAAACAAAGATGCTTTTGATTTGATAATTTATCTGAAGAATGAGGCATACAAAAATGGAGGGGTTACTTTCGTTTTGAACCACTGTGGTTTAATTTGATTTCAGCCACAAGTTAGAGAATCAATGGGGGCCATTGTTTTGATTTTTTCCAATTTCCCAGGGTCCTACACGTCCCTTAGCTTCCAAATTGATGCACACCAGCCATTAAAATTTACCATCGTAATCATCGTTGTTTAGTCAATTAATACAGCATATATATCAAGTTGGTAAATTTTCTATGCTACATTTGTGTTCTGAAAAACAAGATACTACATTAATTAATAGCTACGACTAATGATTATTTTTATGCTGTGTTTCGTACGTGTCTAAACCATTCATACCTCTCTTTGTCACAAGCAACGCTTCTAGACTTGGAAGGCAATGGTTTTAAATACGTTTGATTTCTTTAATTTCAAATCTCGAAAAGTACGTGATAACAAAAGAATTATTTATCTATCGGCATGACACAATCTAATTTAAATTTGGTTTAACGATATTGAAGGAAGATTATTCAGAGATGAATTGAAAGTCAAAAATTTTAAAATTTTGCCGAAAGAAAAATAAAACTGCTTCCTTCATTACCCATAACATGTCAATAAAATTTATTTTACAGAATCATTCCGTCCGAATGTTACATATGAAGAAAAGCTTCTTTTGCTTTGCGAAAGCCTGTCAATAAACATTAGAATGAGAAACCGAAGACGATCGAGCGCGCTGCACGTGAAATAAACAAATTTCCATGACAGATCTTCGTTGCAGCATGTTTAAGTTAAACCATTTGCCCCGCCACTTGAGTGGCAAAACTGGGGTGGGATATATATATATTATATTAGTTTAGGAGAGCGCATAACTCTTATAAGAAAAAAAAAAAAAGAGATTCTGATTCGAAATCAGGAACTCTTCGTTATTATAAAATTTTTTTAGCTATTAGTTAAAGAGGTGGACAACAGAGATTTTATATTTTGAGTCATTGTATTCCTCCTTGTAAAAAAACCATTGCCTAGTTTTATTATTGATAAATTGAGGCCCAAACCTTTGGATTAAAATAAAAACATCTCTAATCTTAAAATTTGTATAGTTGATATATGTTCGATATATAAGTTATATATTATCAATGTATAAAATTTTTTAATTTAAAAAAAGCAAATTGTATAGGAGGTTTTTTTTTTAATATTTTAAACATTCATTAATGAAGTATTAGAACTAGTTTACTGATAATGTATAAATTTAATAGATTAATAATGTACCAAATATATATTCAATGTATTGACTGTGTATAAATGTTATACGCTATCTAATATTAATGAATCATGTAATGAAATATTATAAAAAAATAACTTTAAATATAAATTTAAAATTGAGTGGATTTATTTTAAGTTTAAAATTAATTTTTATGAGATGTCCCTTACATTGTATAAATATACAATTGCATCTAACATAGACTCGAGAGAAAATTGAATTTTTAGTACTTATTTTCAGTACAAGTTGAAGCAAAGAGAATCAGGGGGTAAACTTAAAGAGAAAAAAAAAAAAAAAAAAAGAGAGAGGAAGGAAAATAATCAGAGAGCTCTCTTCAATGAAGAAACAAGGCTGTGAGATTGAAGCAGTTGGTATCAACTACAAGATCTATAAACAAAAGAGAGGAAACCCTTTTAGAATCTTCAACAAAAACCAGCTGCAAGTAAAACAGCAAGAGGTTAATCAAGAACTACAACAACAGCCATCATCGAAGTTTGAAGAAGCATGTCCTGGAATCCGACATGTTCTGAAGGATGTAAATTTCAAAGCAAAACCATGGGAAATCCTCGCCATTGTTGGTCCCAGTGGAGCAGGAAAATCTTCCCTGCTTGAGATCCTAGCTGGGAAACTCACCGCACAAAGTGGTTCCATTTTCGTCAATCAAAGCCCCATTGATAAAGCTCAGTTCAGGAAAATCTCTGGCTATGTCATGCAGAAGGACAACCTCTTTCCCCTCCTTACAGTTGAAGAAACCCTCATGTTTAGTGCCAAGTTACGTTTAAGGCTTCCTCAAGCTCAACTGAGCTCTAGGGTCAAGTCCTTGATCCATGAACTTGGACTGGGGCACGTAGCCATGACTCGAGTTGGTGATGATAGGGTCCGTGGAATATCTGGTGGAGAAAGGCGCCGGGTTTCCATTGGTGTAGATGTGATTCATGATCCGAAAGTGTTAATTCTCGATGAACCAACTTCGGGTCTTGATAGCACATCTGCTCTTCAAATTATTGACATGCTCAAGGTCATGGCTGAAACCAGGGGAAGAACAATAATTCTAAGCATTCACCAGCCCGGTTTTCGCATTGTCAAGTTATTCAATTTGATACTTTTACTGGCTAATGGCTCAGTTTTGCATCAAGGCACGGTGGATCAGCTTAGTGCAAATTTGAGGGATTTTGGTTTGCAGCTTCCTCTTCATGTCAATATTGTTGAATTTTCTATTGAGTCTATTGAAGCTATTCAACAACAGCGAAAGGGACAGCAAGAAGTGCAGCCACAGGGTTTTTCTGGTCCATCACAACAATGTAAAGGCGAAGAAGGTGAGAGCAGAAGTGATAAATTTACACTGCAACAGCTATTTCAGCAATCCAAGGTTGTTGACGAAGAAATTGTCAATTTTGGGATAGATTTCCCAAGAGATTTCGCCAATTCAAGATTGCAGGAAACCATGATTCTCACACATAGGTTCGGGAAAAATATATTCAGAACCAAGGAGTTGTTTGGATGCAGGACAATCCAAATGCTGATTTCTGGGCTTGTTTTAGGCTCCATCTTCCATAATGTCAAGGATGATCTTACAGGAGCAGAGGAAAAAGTAGGTCTCTTTGCATTTATATTGACATTCTTACTGTCTTGCACCACAGAAGCACTGCCGATATTTTTGCAAGAAAGGGAGATTCTAATGAAGGAAACCTCATGTGGAATCTACAGAGTTTCATCATATGCAATCGCCACCGGGCTTGTTTATCTACCCTTCTTGCTCATCCTAGCTATTTTATTCTCAATTCCATTATACTGGATCGTGGGACTAAACCCAAATTTCATGGCATTCATGCACTTCCTGCTGTTGATTTGGTTGATTCTTTATACAGCAAATTCAGTTGTGGTGTGTTTCAGTGCTCTTGTGCCTAATTTCATTGTTGGAAATTCAGTGACATCCGGCGTGATGGGTTCGTTCTTTCTTTTCTCCGGATACTTCATATCAAAGCGTGGGATTCCAAGTTATTGGATTTTCATGCCATACATATCGCTGTTTAAGTATCCATTTGAAGGGTTCCTGATAAACGAGTTCTCAAATTCAGGGAAGTGCTTGGAGTACATGTTTGGAAGTTGCTTGGTGACAGAAGAGGCAATACTCAGAGAAGAAGGGTATGGGGAAGAAAGCAGGTGGAGAAATGTGGTCATAATGGTCTGCTTCGTCTTGCTTTACAGGTTCGTTTCTTATGTCATTCTTAGATGTAGATGTTCACAGGGGAGTCTCAGGGCAGCACTTTCTTGAACAATCCTTTCTCTCTCTCTCACGTGTATGTTAACAAGATGGTTCACATGATTTTGGAATTACATAAGATATAGCAGCCAAAGGAGAAAGAAATAATGTTAGTAACAGATTAATAAGACAGATTAATAATGTTTACGAGGCTTGTTCTAGTATTGTCTTTTCAAGCTACAATGTATAACTCTTGTCCATTTTTCATTTTTGCAAGAGAAAACTGTTCTACACTTTCTCTGTTTCATTTTGTATGTTCCTATTTGACTTTCATATATAGATATTAGGAAGAAAGTTTTGATTTTAGCAAATTTTAATTTCTTTTATAAAATTGATGTTCCATGCTTTTTAATACCAAAAATTGTAAATATAAATGAAAAAATTTTGGATTATAAAAAAGAAATAAAAGTATGCGAGTGTTTGAAAAAGAAAACTAACAATTTTAAGACTTTCAAAGAAGAAAATAAAAAATGCAACAGAAGGTTGGTTGAATTGTCCCTATGAGGTTATTCTAGCTGGAATTTAGATCATGTTGAAAACACAAGCTCATTAGAGTTGAGAACATCCACCCTGTTTACTAAACAAAAGGGATCAAATCCATATTAAACACATTATTTTGTACAACAATTTGTTAGATTTTAATGAGAGCACAAAATTTTGCAGCAAATAAAGCAAAATATTGTAAGAACATAAGACCAAAAACCATATCCACGTCAATAACATATAAATCTCATTTAAGTTGATAACAAAATCACAAAGTCATGAACAGTAAGGAAAACATATAGCATCATAGCTGTAAGCTGCTGTAACTTGACTCAATACCAAAGCTAGGACTTGATAGGCAGCTTTGTATCACTCAAGCATGCATTACAAGGTACAAGAATGAAAGATTAATAGGCGTACATCTTGACCTTGATCATTCTTGCAGTGCCAAGGAATTTTATTCATTGTCATAACCTATAGATCTTAGAACTAATTTATTAGACATAACACATGGAGTTACCACCAATCTTTTTTAATTGGGTATGATTGGTGATTAATCACTTAATTGAATTTATCATTTTTAAGGTTATCCTAAACTTAATTAAGGTTTCCTAAAAAAAATAAAATTTGGTTTTCTAAATAAAATTGGATTTGAAAGATAGATTACATGTTATAGCCCACAAATTGATTCTAATTAATCTTAAATTATTTTTTTAGCCTTAATTAACATGATAATAATTTATTCTTATTATTTATTATTTCTTTTAATTTTAATATTTAAATATTAAAAATACTTTTAGGTTTTCTCTAACATTTTGTTCAACTCCTTAAAAATACTCTTCACCTCAAAAATATTCAAATAACATACATATTTATTTGAATAAGCTTCATAATCAGATTTATTAAATATTCTGTAAAACTCAAATTATCCCATTTTATTGCTTACAAAAATTATTTACAAAATTAATACCAAATAATCATACAAACATTTTTACAATTGTACAAGATCACAATTTTTATTACATATCGCATATTAATTAAATAAAAACAAGAAAAATAAAATAATAAAAAATAAAAAATAGCCAAAAACCTTGGAAATCGAGTTGAATTCAAATCACAGATCTGGGTCAAGACTCCAATAGCATGTGAATCCTTTTTTTCTTTTCTTTTCTTCAAAACGCTGCACTTAATGACAATAGAGAAGCCAAAATTTCACTCGACGTGCAGGGTGGCTTTAAGTTGGGAATTGGGAATGAGTTGTTCTAGCAAACTTTCAAGATACCTTATATATCCAACATGGAATATTCCATTATCAGCTCTCAATCTAGGATCATCTATTAATGCATATAGGCATTGGATGAGATATGAATTCCCTTCATTTGTCCATGAATGGTTACCTACCCCCGAGCTTTTTATTTTTTATTTTTGTGGGTGAGCCTCTTACAGATTGAGAATGATTGACACAAGATGAAGACATGTTGATTTCCTAATCACATAGTTAGACATAATGCAACATATCATAAAATCAAAAACTATAAAAGATTAAAATATATGTATTAGGTCATGAAGTAAACCAATAAACATGGAAAGAAAACAAAAATTATTGAAAACTATTGTCAAATACATTGTACACTCATCAAGAAAAAAAAATACATAATTATATATTCAACAAAGGTAAAAAATAAATTGTATACTCATCCATATCATACAAACATAAATTAAACCAAAAAAACATGATAACAAATAAACAAAAATCTATAATGTCCTTATCTTTAGGATTGCAATTAATTTGTGAACATCTCATGTGCTAGATTATCTCTAAATTGAGTCTAAACATCAGTTGGCTCAACATGCATAATCAAAATTTGATGTTCAGATACATCTAATTGGTTACTACTTCCTTCAGCAACATCATCTTCAATAGGGTCAATTACCATCTCAGACCTAATAAAATTATGAAGAAGGCAACAAGCAAAAACGATTCGACATTATGTCTTTATTGAACAAAATGATTTCTCCCTTAAAATTGCCTATTTAGCTTTCAATATACCAAAACATCTCTCGATACAATTTCTTACTTAAGAATGTTTCACATTGAAATATTTTTAAGGGGTCATTGGTTGAACTCCTAGCCTCCAATCATTTAAATGGTATCTTTGACCTTTATAAGGTGCCAAAAAACCTTTTCTATTTGTGTATCGGGTATCACATAACTAGTAATTACTTAATTCAGTAGAACAACATTAATAAACATAAACAAATGTGTTCCATGCTAAATTAAATCAAAGTATTAAAATTAATACCTTATGAGATCCTCAACCCATTCTTATATGTAATGGCATCCCTTAGCACTTTTCCATTTGCTGTAAAATCTTTCCATCTCGATAGAACATATATGAATTGCATTTTTAGGGTGCAAACACCGTATGTAATGGCATCCCTTAGCACTTTACCATCTGCCGCAAAACCTTTTCATCCCAATAGAACATATATGAATTGCATTTTTAGGGTGCAAACACCAAAGATATTTGTAACAACTTTATTTTTCCTAGTCTTGTATCTAAGCTTGTCAACTG
This sequence comes from Durio zibethinus, assembly GCF_002303985.1. Next base: position 15,650,834 of record NW_019167860.1, on the reverse strand, counting down.
TATCTACATTGACCTTGATATATGTCCTATCTAAGACATTCAAACAATCATTGAACCATTTCTATCTATTATCTATTAAATTCTCTAGTATCGGTATATTTTTTAAACAATAGGGTATATAGTCTCAAAACAAAATTTAACATAGTATGAAATTTTCTACTAATTATCTCTCCAAATTTAGCTACTTGATGCTTCGTAACCCTATTTTTTGTATGATAGGCAATGATATGGAGGAAACAATAACTAGTTCTTCCATTGACATATGTCTATATGCTTGTAATTCCCCTTCTATTTGAAGTAAATGATATAATTTTAGAAAAGCTCTACTATCCATTCTAGTATTATCTACACTTTATCTATTACTTTAAAAACCCATTGCATTTAAGTTTAATTTTTTAATATGTAGCCTATCGTAAGAGATTCTACCATAAGATACTTTACATCATTTTCTAAGTTTCATTCCAATTAATGTTACAACAAAAATTAGTGACAGATGCAACAAAATCTACATCTGATTCAAATGTAAAATAAACACGACAACTAATTACATCTTTTTTCTTGGTGATAAATGAGTCATAACTATTTATAAAAATGATTCTTGTTAGAGTTGAAAACATAATTAGAAAGAAAATTTTTGCATATCATAGATGGAGTGTATCACACATCCAAAACCAAAACATAAACCAATAATAAAACATTTGTGGATGAAGGAGCTAAAACCAAAATGAATATCATCTTTGATATATCAACATATTTTCAATCAAGATCTAAACAAGATCTAAACAAATAAAACAAGAAAAAATTTGAATCAAACGAATAATGCAAAATAGGTAATTATGTAACAAATAGTAGACAAAAAAAAAACATAATAAACTGAATAGTACGAAGATTAAATGATAGACGTTGAAGCTGATGTTGTTTGAAACAAAAAAGTATTTGTTTAAAGCTCTAATATGTCGAAATAAAAATAAGAAAGTGGTCTTTGTTATTCAAATATGATGAAGACATCAATTATGGCATTTCTTTATACAGAAATGTCGTGATAGTTATGAAAAAAAACATTCTTTTGAATTTGATTGGACATTACAATGTTCATAATGTCATAAACATGATTTTTGAAAGGAAAAAAAATTTAACTCACTTAATTAGTGCATTAATTTTCAAATAAATGCAATAATTAATAATAAAAATTATTGCGTTAAAACAATATAGTATTCTAACTTTAAAATTGAAATAAAAACTTCAATCAATTACTACATTTTTCAAATAGATGCAGTAAATATTATTAATTACTCGTTTAAAAAAATGTACTAATAGAAATATGGAATATAAACCACACAAAAAATAGTTATTATGTTTTGTTCATTACAAATGTTGTGATTAACTAAAAATATTTTAATTTCATCTCCAAGCGTTCCTTTTGTAACATAGAAAAAAGTAATTTTTTATTCAAGTCAAATGTGGAACTCAAGCAACTTTTCATCCAGAATCATAAAATACCACAGAAAGAGGTAGTTTTATGATTTTGAAACTTACAGGTACTGTTAAGAATTTCATAGTTTTCTTAAGAATTGGATAACCCTGAACCAAATGTAGGAATCAAATATTCATAATCAAGATTTCAAGGAAAAAATTTTGAATTCCTCCAAACCAAACACCCCCTTAATTTGTTTAAGACTAAAACCAAATCCAAAGCTTAAATAGTAAATTCAAAATTAAATAGATAATTAAAACTAAAATTTACTAATGGACTTTCAACACTCAAATTTGAAAATAATAGAAACACCTCGAATGAAATGGGATATCTACAGCAAGATCCAACGATTGATAAGATCACATCTTCGTGACAAAAGGTGTAAAGATATAATTAATTGATAGAATTTATATGAATAATTATTAAAATTTTAATTATTCACAAAAAAAGTTCTAAAAATATGTAAAATTATATCTAAAAATAATAAAACACATTAAACCTATATAAAAAATAAAAAAACTATTTTTATATAAAAAAGGTCCAAAATTATATTAGCCAAACAAATTAATATTTCTTCTTAAAAGCCAAAAGCCAAAAGCCTAATGTCTATTTAACTATATAATATAAAAAATACCTACTCATTTAAAAAATATTCCAAATACGCTTGTCAGTTACATAAACTGTGTAATTAAGTTTCATTTAATGTTAAACGTTAGATGTTAGATATGTCATTTATTTTTCTCTTGTGTTAAGCTAAGTAATTTTCAATGCACATAAAGATGTTTTACTTCGAATGAAATATTTTAGAATGGTATTTGGTCATTTTGAAGATTATTATAGTAATTTAATCATTGAGGTGATTTTATTACTAAGGTGATTTTATCATTAGTAGATCACCTTAGTAATTTGAAATCACTTTATTTTATTAACAATAATTAATTCAAAAGAATTAAAGATTATTGTATTTGGTATTATTAAAATAAAATTGTTTTATTTGAAAGTACTAAAATAACCATGCCTATTGTAATAGTTACAAAAATTACTGATTTTTACATTTTTTAATGATAATAATTTATAAAATATTTTATTTTATTTAATTAAAAATAAAATATAATTACATGATTAAATTAAAAATATATATTTATTGGTAAGTAAACTAATTTTTATAATATAAATTATATAAACAATATTTGAATTAGAAAATAAAATTAATCTATTAAAATCATAATAAAAGAAAAACAAATATATATATATATATATATTATACATAAGACACTAAAAAAGTTAAAAGAAATCCTATAAATTATTTTTGAACTTGTTATAATAAATATTAGTAAAATGAAAATATAAAAATTTATAATGTAAAATAATTATAATTTTTAGAAGAGATAAAGTTTTAATTCACATATTAGATATGCAATATTGACTATCGTTAATTTTACCTTTCACTTCATTTCAGTGATAAAAGTTTTTTTATAATTTTATATAAGAATTAAATCACTATTCAAGGTAATGATCTAATCACTTTCAGTGATCCAAATCATCACCACATAGGATCATCAAGTGTTACTAAACACGATGAAATTTGTGAAGTTCCTTATTAAAAATGATTTAATAAAATTTTTAATAAAAGATACAAACTAATATATTGTTAGAATTCAATGATAATATCAATAATATGAATATATATATATATATATATATATATATATATTGAAAACATCATTTCTAATTCAAGTTTGATAAAAACTTATTCAACAGTAAAATTTTTATCAAAATTTGTACTAAAAATATCTATCTAAAAATATTTCAAATTTTGACTTTTAATTGTAAACTTTTTAAAAATTGATTTTATTTTATTTTAAATATATTATTGATTAAAACATAAAAAATACTTTTTAAAAACTTTGATAGTTAAAAGAATCATTTTTTTGTATTTTACAAAAAAAAAATCAAAATACTAAAAGTCAAAGTTTAAAAATTTTGATAGTAAATAGTCAATTTCAGATCTTATTTATGAAATAAAAACTTATTTACTTCATTGAGTTGTATAACAAATTTCCATTAAACTTTCTTTTCAATTGTCTACTTTTGTCATGTTGTCACTTATTTAGCAAAAATTATGCATAGGGCACGACTTAGACTGGATAAGACATGTTATTTTTAGTTGATGTATAACATCTTGATTGTTGTTGAATTTATGATTAACAAATGATAAGTAAAAAAGAATAGTGACAAGTTATAATTCCTTAAAAAATCACTTTGACCAATGGATGCAGACGATGTAACTTGGTGGAATTAATTACTAAGTCATCGACCACCTTTCCACTTGATTATTTTTTAATTACAACTAACAATTCCATTTTAAGAGATAATTACCCATTTAATTCATTAATAATAATTAAAACTTATCTCATCTTTTTCAACCTCAATAATTTGGCATCCTCCTTTACTTAAAGATTTTTTAAAACCCAAGTTGAACAATGGTGTAAAGATATTGAGGCCACCACAATTTTGTGTAGACAATTTTTTTTTTTAATACATGTAATATTTAACTCTATAAGAGGGTAGTCCATTTTCTTTCCATTAATAATAATAACAATTGGACTACTTTGGTTAATGCAAACATTTTTTTTTTCTAAAATCAATAAGTTCAAATTGAATTTTACTAGCTCAGGTCATTGGATTTAAAAATTAATTATTTTAAATATTTTTTATTATTTTAATATTATTTTAAATTTATTTAGATATAAAATAATTATTTTTATTTTATAAAAAATTAAAATATATAAAAACTAATAAATATATATATTTCGATTCAATTCAGATATTTTTAGTTTTTTACTCCTTGAAGCGAATTGAATTTTAACATATAATATTCGAACTTAAATCGAATCATAAAAGAAAAATATTGATCTAAAAAATCAATCTGAGGTTGCCTGCTCGTTTTCCATAATTCTGGTATGTGAACATATATTGTACAAGTGGCAAGCAAATTGGCTTTGAACTTTTGATGATTAAGCTATCATTAAACTTTTATTACCACAATTTGAAAAACTAGGATGCCATATTATTTTGTGAAAGAAAAAATTTTCATTTTAACTTCTAAAAAAAATCATCATTTTAATGAAATAAGTATTGAGAAAGAAAGAACATGCCCAATATATGTGTGAATGCATTAAAAGGTATTTGCTCTAAGACACATCTCAAGCTTTAGAATTTTTCATTGATTCCAAACAACTTTTAATCACATTAAGCCTATCATTCTAAAATTGTAACCATGGAAATATTTAATTTGCTCATAATAATCTTTAGCTTCAACCAAAAAGTCTAACAAACGTTACCTATAACTTCCAATTTTGTTGATTTCTTGTATCAAAGCTTCTACCCTCTCGACCATTCCCCTTGCTTTTCTTACTGCTTTACAAATATGACAACTAGATGCTCTATGTATTCTTGCCTTCTCAAGCTTTTCACCTTCCACTTCATGCGAGCATCCATTTCGAGAATACAAGTGTATCACTAATCTTTCTCCTTATTTTACCATTCTTTGATAATTGCAAAAATATGGTTCTATAGTCTTGTAATTGTTGCTCCATCTCCTGAATTACCTAGCAGAGTGATTCTTTATCCTTTTGAATTTCACAGTGCTTTTTTTTTATCTTTTATCTAGGCCTTTAATATCGTATTTTTTTTGGCATTTTTCAATTTTGCTGAAGCTATCGAATACAAAACCCTCCTAGTTTTGCTGTTCTTAAGAAATTCTAATGGCTTTTTCCTTGCTTTCTTTGACTTTGTCCTTCCAAAGTTGTATCTTTTCTTGAAGTTCCATCATCCCCCTATGTTGCTTACACCAAGTCTGGCACCCCTTCCCTTATTTAGTTGGATCCACATCTTTTTGTTTTCTTGATATAAATCCTTTAGATCATTTTTTGCCACATCCTGATCTTGCATTGCATTTTTAAGTCTACTTTCTTAGGCTTTCACTTCATATTTCAATTATTCTATCTCCTATCGGAGTCTTAAATTCTCTTTCTTCAGTTTTTCTTTTTCACTTCAAGTTCTTGCTTGACGAGTTTAACTTCTGACAATGGTTCTTTTGCCTATAGGTCAACTTATTAAAATAAGAAATAATCTAGAGAAAGCACAATATTTTAAAAATGTTTTGCCTTCCAAATCGAGTAATCGACAATGACTTTGATAAGGATAAGTGCTAATCTTAGCCTTCGAGTTTTTTTTCATACTTGAATTGACTATTTCTGTTGTTTTTGACGAGCCCATTTTTTCATAAGCAAATTCTACGTGGGCAGTCTATATGTTGTAAGGAGAAATCGTTTTGCATTGGATTGCTTTAGCATCATTAATGAAGCATAACTTACCACTTTTCACAATCCCAAGAGCAATATCCATGGCTTATCTCCACCTCGATATAACATAGGCACATGAGGCATCCATGGTGCCATCTATTTGACCTGATCACTAGTAAGTTTTAGAAAGAACACTACCCACTCTTCTTCAGATTTTAGTGTTGGCCATTGACTTTGGCAAAACTCTTTGACCAGAGCTCTATTTCGAAGATAAGGCTTAGAAAAAAACATTTTTTGGCATCTAAAATAGCTTTTGTTTAGACAAAATAATAGTTGCGACACTCTCTATCAAACGCCCTCTATTTTGATGACAAAAATTAAATAACATAGTAGTCTCGGCTAGGATTGTTAGAATGTGATTAATCATCTGACTTTTAATTTGTTCGAATAGATCAACCACTGCCAGTTCAATGTACCCCAAAGTTTTTGGAAAAACCACTATGTCGTAAATTGCTAGGGCGAATATTGCCATGCTTTGATCATTTTTCAAGTGTCCCGAATGAAATCTTGAAAGAAATGCCTAGGTAAACGAATACCTTTACCTTTGTCCTTCGTTAAAGCATCCATAGCCTCTACCTTCATTCCCATTAGTTTAGTTATTTTCTTACTGATACCCTGACTTTAGTTTTTTAACATATATCTTATCAGGGTACCGTAGCTCCAATCCCACTAGAATTGAATATTCCTTGATGGTCAGTGTTAAATTCTTCTCATTAAATATGAAATTTCAATATGATAGGTCCCAAAATTGAACAATTACTTTAATCAACTATTTCACAATTATTATTGAGATAAGGGATGCAATCTACCCATACTTTTCACAAAACCTTCATTTTTTTGGTTCACTTATCTTATTCCATATGGCAGCCAAATCCTCTAAATTATTTTGTGTAAGATTCAAATATACTTTTTCTGACAATCCCGACACATAATCGACATGTAGGCAATCGCTTTCTTTTTGTTGGGTTTTGTTAGACCATTCATGCACTTTATTATATGATTCACACAGAGCACTTATGAAAAAAAAACAAATCTGTAACATTATGGAATCCATGAAAAGAAGCTTCGTTGAAATATGTCTTAAAGCAAATATCTCACTATGTTATTATGTGTGAATAAAGGAACAGAATATTATAATCCTTATTCTAAATGCCTCAAAATAACAATAAGAATATACACAAAGCATAAAATAAATGAGCAAATAATAAATAAAATACATGGTTAAACATAAATGTAAAATCTTTTTTATATTTTTTGTAAGTTTTTCTTTTATTATTATTGTTGTTTTAATAAAATCAAAATTAAAGAAATTAAGGTTAAATACCAATTAAGACCATTAAATTGAATTAAGGATAACACATGATTAATTTTTTACTTGACCCTCTAAAAAAATGATGTCTCCAGTGGAGTTGCCAAGTTATCGTAATGGTTTTGAGGGCTACTAGATGAATTTAAAAACAAAAGTCACAACAAATCTTTTTTGGCTAAGTATGATTGGTCACCTATTAAAACTAACATTTTTAATAAAATCTTAAAATTAATTCAAATTTATTAAAAAGATAATTTTTGGGTTTGCAAAAATAGTTTAGATTTGATAGTTAATTACGTGCAAAGAAAGATTAGCACCCCCATAATACCCGTTAAAAAATAATACCAATTAGTTATGTATTATTTTTTTAATTTTGATAAAAAGGTCTTAATTTTGGTATTTAAAAATTAATTTTATTACTTTTCTTTATTGTAAAAAACATATTTTATTTTTAATTATTTGCTTAAAAAATAAATAAGAACCTTGCATATTGAAAAATTCCTAAAAATATTCCAATACTATGGTAATATTAAGAAGAACTTTCTCACCAAAAGAGTTCTTGAAAATCACTACTTGAAATTCTTAAAAATTCTATCCTCAATCGTTTATAATTATCTTTAATATTTATATTTACCAAGCATATTGTAAAATATAATATTTATAATTTAAATTCAAATAATGTTTTCTAAAAATTCATTTCTTATACTAAAATGAGAAATCTTTATTAAAAATTATTCTAAATGCTTCAGTACATTCGCAGTATTTTAGATAATTTTTTTTACGTAGAGATTCCTAAAAGATCAGTACTTGGACTTATTTAGGATTTCATCCTTGGAGATTTTATTTACTTTTACAATATAATGCACATAGATTAAGTCATGATGCTATTGCATGAAAGTTTATTTTTAGAAAAGAATAGTAAATAAGAATTTTTCGTATTGAAAATCATTTTAAATATTCCTATACTTTGACAACATTTTTAGAAAAATTCTCTCACCTAGAGAATTCTCGAAAATCACTACTTGAACTTCTCAGAGTCCCATCATCAGAAACCTACATTACTTTTAAGATTATGGAGTGCCAATAACAAGTGCAATATACATATGAAACTTTTTATTATTATTATTATTTTATATTTTTATTACATATATTTTTTACTTTAAAAAAACATATTTTTTATTTTCCTTATGTTATATATTTTCTGTTACTTGCTTTAATGTTATCTTAATCACTTAATTATTTCATAATTATTATTACTAAAAATTTATAAAGGAACAAAGAAAAGAAAATCTTTTTGTTGAAAATTTTTTTAGGTATTTTTAGAAAATTTTCTCAGCTAAGGATTTCTTATGAATCTCTACTCAAACTTTCTTAAAATCATATCCTCGAAAATTTCCATTTTATTTCTTCCTTTCTTGTTTTTATTTTATTTTCATCCTAATTATATTTTTTAATTATTATTATTATTATTACTTTTTATTTTTAAAAGTTTTTTTTAAATAAAAATAGTTAATCATAATATTCATGTATCATTATATTAATTTATCATTACAAAAAATAAAAAAAGGTCTTAATTCTTCCTTTCATCAACATTAAGTTATATATACATATTTAGGAAAATAAATGAACAAAAAATCTTTTGTATTGAATATTTTTTTAAATACTCTATTACTTTGGTAGTATTTTTTAAAAAAATATTCTCATCTAGAGATTTTAAAAAATCACTACTCGAATTTTCTTAAAATCTCATCATTGGAAATTGACATTCTTATTATTACTTTGTTTTATATAAGTCTTAAGTGCATGGAAAATAAATTATTCTAAAAGTAAATTGGAACATTTTAAAATTGCATCACGATTAAGACAAGCATAAAATTCCCATCCACAAATAAATTAAAAATGTATGAAATTTAAATTATAATTAAACTTAAACAATATAAAAGAAAAGTGCCTAGACTTGAATGATATACATTGTGCATGAAGATGAACTTTATGAGGAATAAATAAATTTTTGGCATGTCATGAAACTCTTATATATTATTAAAATAAAATAACATTTCAAAAAAAAAAAAAACTTAGAAATCCCCACCATCCGGAACCAGCCTTATATTACCTTTACAACTCTCTATTTTTGTTTAAAGTCATAAAACATGAGAAAAGGAAATTATGACAAGTCCTAAAACTACAACTCCCAATGCCTACATTTTGAAGGTTTTGTTTTTTTCTTTTAGTTCCTAAGCTTTCTGGTTTTTTAATTCCTAGGTTCTCTAGTTTTTTTAGTTCCCTCCTAATAAGAGGCGAAAGCACAATGGATAAAAAACATGGCTTGTGTATAGAACAAAAAAGATGTAAATTAAACTATCAATACTCGTAAGCATGTATAAAAAAATTACAATTCAAAACCTTCCCAAATCAAACCTAGTAACCATGTTGACCATAAAAAGGACGACACCATAAATCATAAAAAAAAAAAGCTTTGGGTTTCTATCAACAAGTCACGCAAAAAACTAGGTAACAAATGTGTTGATGATGAAGCTATAAGCTTCCTTAAACAAGCAAAGCAATAGGCATGAAAATGAGGGAACCCACTGACCATACAAAAGACCACACCATAAATCTAAGGAAAAAAAAAACCAAGCTTTGGGTTACTATCAACAAGTTGCACAAAAAATTAGGTAACAGATGTGAGGATGATGAAACTATAAGCTTCACTAAACAAGTAAAATAGCAGGCATGAAAATGAGGGAACTTTAAGCTTTTCTCTTCTCTATATCCCCATTATTTTCATTTTTTTTTTTTTTTTTGCAAACCAAGTTACTTTTTTGGCATAGAAATAAGGCCTAAAACCTTTTCTAAACCTCCATCTTCCTCTATTTTATATATAGTTCTACTGTTTAAAATAAACAACTTCCTTTAATATCCAAACTAGAAAACCATAGACATTAACAAACATCACCAAGCCACATGCTAAATGAAAAAAGAAAAGAACCAGTATGGACATAAGAAGGATGAAACTTAAGGTTTGTGGAAAACAAACTTTTTTCAAACCTTTCCTAAGGCTTTGGCTTTCCCTTCTTTCTTTTATGAAGTTTTTCCTTTTTTTTTATTTTTCAAGCCCTGAAGCCTCCCATTTTCTATTTTTTATTTTTGCTATTTAAAACATTTTTTTCATTTCCACAAACTTTTTTTTTCATTTTTCAACAACCACTCTTTTTTCTTTTTTTTTATTTTCTCATTTTTTTTTTTGGTGAAAAGCTTTTCCTTTCTGCCACCTCCCTCATTCTATACTCTAAAAACCAGCCTTTATTCTAGTTTATTGCTCTCTTTTTTATATTGAACCATGGCTTTTTTCACCAAACTTAACTATTTATCTTTTTCTTCTTCTTTCCACTTCCCTACAGTTACTTTAACCGCCACTAATCCTTTTAAATTTATCTTTTGCAAGTTCTATTAGCCTCTATCCCATTTGGTTGTCCCTTCTGTGCACGAGTCACATGCAAATGGCCTCATTTTCTCCTTTTTTGGTTTCAGTTTGAGTTAAAAAAAAAAAAAGCCTCCAACCTACTGCTTTTTTCCTTTTATTTCATTCTTTTTTTACATGCATGCCTTTATTTCTTCTAATGAATAACTAAGCAAGCCCCTCTCTTTTATGTTGTGGGCTTTTTTATGCTTTGGACCATGTTTTGATATATATGCAAAGCCTCTAAGCGGGCCATGAACTGAGTCTCTAAGAAAGCCCATTTGCAGGCTTGAAATGGGCTCAATTTAGGTTAATTTGGGCTTCATTTAAAGCTTTATAGAAAGCCTTTAAAAAGGTCGCATTATGGGCCACGCATTGGGTTTTAAAAGGAGTCTTAAAATGGGCCTTTAAGATAGGCCATATAATGGGCCCAAAAATAATGGTCTTAGCCCACATGCAAAAGATGGGCATAAAATTAAGTATCTACACCAATGGCTATTTTAACTTTTGATTATGAAATCTTAAGTTGAAGTGTAATTCTAAATAAATCTATGTTATAAATTTTTAAAGTTACATGCACAAACACAAGTATGATCCTATGGTTGTTTTTGGTTTGAATGTTTTATTATTCTGTTGCATTACCTGATGCATATGATGTATGATTATGATATTTGTGATCCATGAAACCGATACACTAACATAGTGAGAAGAAAAAATGATCATTAGATTACAATGTATATATAATAAACTTTATACTCCATTTTTATATTTATAAATTTAACAAATAATTAAAAATTAATAAATCTTTTAAATCAAATAATAATTGGGTTAAAAATTTTTATTATTTATATTTTCTTTTCATAATTATTTTTATTTCAAAATAAGAATTTTTTAAAATTAATGTATTTATACATATTAAAATAAAACAACAAACATTTATTTACTTTATTATATAAATAGTTATCTATTTTTTTTCATTCACTAATGATGTATTTGATCATAAAATTGATTATTTATTCATGTATTTATTATTAATTAATTTATTAAATAATTTTATAAATGATATGTTTCATAATTGTAATAAATTAATTTCATAAACTTTAAATTAATAAAAAATAAAATAACAAAAAAGGAACACTAGATAAAAGAAAAGGTCAAGTCAAAACATGGCTGGATATATCCATCCATCAGCCCATGCATATTAAGGACTAAAAAAAAGAAAACAAGTGAGAGTCTGAGCATTGTGGAGAAAACGAGGTGCAGTGGGGATTAAAATTCTCACTCGAAGTATAAAGTTCTAGTGGTTAAATATGGATTCAATTTAGTTTGAAAAGAATTTAACCATCATTAAGGATGGCAATGAAATGAATATCCATTATTTTTTGAATCTATTTAATATTTAAAATATTAAAATCTGTTTAAATATCCATTTAATTTTAACACTATAAGAAAATTATTCTATACTGATGCTCAAAAAACTATCAGTAAAACTTAAAAACCGATTGGTATAGCACAATAAATTCACCATTTACTGATGGTCAAAATATTTATTTTGATAAATTTATAACTGTCAGTATATCTCTTATCAGTATAGACCTATATTGATGGTTTTTAAGTTGTCAAAATATGTAACAAAGATATACTGAAGTTTTAGTCTATCACTATATGTATAGCTGTTGATATAACAACTATTGTGTGTTTCGCATTATACCTTTTACCGACGATTATTTTCGTCAGTATAGATTCATATGTTTTAATTTTTTCAACTTATACCAACGATGTCTCTGTCAGTATATCTTTTACCAATGGTCAATACTTGTTAGTATAGTTTTATGTGTTTTAACTTTTAACGACTGCCCATGATGATTGTCAGTAAAGTCTAAAATATTTTAATAGTAAAACACATCGATAAAAATTTTAAAGCGTCGGTATAAATTTTTTTTTAATTATAATTATAATTATAATTATTGATATTAATTATTTATAATCATAATATGATATGGTTTCATATAAAGTTAAAATACAAAAAAAAGTAAAAATATTTAATAACATTTGAAATAAAACAACAATCAAACTGTTTTATAATCTACAAATTTAAAATAAGTCAAAAACTAACATCATTGTACCAAATCTAGAAAAAAAAAAAAGAACATTAATATCTATGATTGAATATCTACAAACACGGTGCTTGAAGTAAATAAACAACTCCCCAAAGTAAAATGATGCGATCCCAAGTTGGTCCGAATATCTGTTTAATTAGTAAAACCCAATAAAGAATTCCATGTCAAATTAAGCTTATACAAGTCAATTAACATAGGAAATGTTCATAAGGTCAAGCCAAGCATACCAGAATCTATAAATAAATGAATTGCTAACAAGATTTTGTCGACTATTATAGGCTCCCTCTACTTCACCAACCCAAGCAATTTTTAAAGTTGCTGAATTCTTTAGAATTATTTGAAGGTCTCTAAAGGGTTACTGCCCACCATCTAGATAAGATGAATCTAGGATTTTGTTCATAAGCTGATTATTATTACCTATATACAGGAAAAAATGTAATTTAATTACTGAATTTCAGGAAATATTTTTTAAACAATGCAATTTACTATTTTGTTATACCTACACCAAGATTGTAAGTGTGTTGAGTCACTACTTGCAGAGATTTGGGTGATTTTTGTACAAATTGTGTAAACCAGTTGGCATTAAAGAATCCTTCTGGTGCTATCACTAATGGCTGAACCTTAAATCCTTTATATATATTCTGAGCTTAGATTCATCCAATATAGCCAAAAATACAAAAAAAAACATGCTCGACGATACAAAATCGAAATACAAAAAAAAACATGCTCGACGATACAAAATCAAAATACAAAAAATCAAAAATACCTTTAAGAAATTACGAGAGTCTTAATGCTTCAACTTTAATTCAACTCTGAACCAAAATGGGTGCCAATAGGTTTTAAGTTTGTAAAGTCGGTAAGAGGTGGAGAGAGTTGGTGGGTAGTGGAAATTAGGCTATAAGTACCGATAGGTGGAGAGAGTTGGTAAGAGGTGAAAATTAAGTATGTAGAGTCGGTAGGAGGTTGAGGTAAAGAAAATGATTTAATTTCATAAGCCCGCCATTTTTTCTTAGATTATTCAAGGCATTTTTTGCCAGAAATGCCTTCAATAATCTTTTACAAAAAATTCAATGGAGTTATTCAAGGTGTTTCTAGTCAAAAATACCTTAAGTAATCCCCTTATTAAAGAGGATTATTCAAGAGATTTTTGGTCAAAAATACTTTGAATAATCCCCTGTCATATTTTTTTGGATTATTTAAGGCATTTTTTTGTAATAAACGCTTTAAATAATCATTTCATAAAAATTAAATAGAGCTATTCAAGGTATTTCTTGCCCAAAACACCTTGAATAATCTGTTACCATTTTTTTATTATTATTTAAGGCGTTTTTGGCCAAAAATGCCTTAAATAATCCCATACAAAAAATTGAATAGGATTGTTGAAGGTGTTTTTGATCAAAAATACATTGAATAATCCCTTAATAATAACATTGGAATAGCTTAGTCAGTTAAAGCATATGCCTGTTAACCATAAGATTGTAAGTTTGATTCTTTTCTCTAGTGTTTTTAGGATTTTTCAAATGATTATTTAAGGCGTTTTTGACAAAATTTTTAAGGTTAAACATATAAACATTATCTTTTAAGGTTAAAACTTTCTACAAATATAAAATTTTATATATTTTACATATGTAAAAGGGTAATTTATTCATATACAAATTTGAATATTTATTATTATTTATTAAAATTTAAACAAATTTTTATATTGGATATCTAGGAAATATTATCCATATTTTATTTTAATTCATCACGGATAATAAATTTTTTATCCAAATTTATTAATTTTCTATTTATAATTATTTAAATATAACATAAACGGATAGAATAATAGTGGATATCTATTTATTAACTATTTATTGCCATCTCTAACTACCACTATAGTGGTATGTCATACCAGTTACCAGTGAGATTGAGAACCTCAACTACACCCTGCTGGAGACCAATGGGCAGCCAAACGGCGGCTAAATCTTAAATGAAATCAATAAGACAATTAATTGGAATAAAAGTGTTGAGACTTGGGAAGTGATAGTATTTTCTTTGAAAAATAATAATAAATATTATGCCAACAGTTATATATACGCATAATCTATTAATAAATTAATATTTTTCTTTTAAATTAAAAATTTTTAATTTTTAACGATATCAAATATTAAAATATAAAAGCAATAATAAGATATTCAAAACTGTTTTTAAGATATCCAAGCTTTTTTACTGTTGTATTCAAAATTTTCATAGCCTCTAACTACCTCTCTTGAGATGGGTGGTGGGTACCTCTGCTTCGTTCAAATGGGGAGGTCAGGTCCAACCTAGCTACAATAGGAAAAGCTAGCTACAGCTTGCCCAAATATCTAACTCCGTGAACTTCATAAAAAATGGATAAAATGGCAGACCTACTTGTTTATTTTTTTTCATGGTTTATTGGTCTCTAAAATTAGGTTTGCATTCAAAGATGTTGGTTTCCGGATTCTTAAATTTTAAGAAAAAAAAATAATTTAGAAAGAAAGTGATATTAAAAGAAAATATGTGATTTTTATGATTTTTATTAACTTAAAGAATGTAAAATTTTTATATATAGTTTACAAAAATGTAAGATTACTTTAAAGTTTTTATTATATTGTATTTTATAACATGTGAATAATATGTGATATTTATAATTTGATACGTAAAACGTTATAATTCTTACGCAAAGAAAATATATGGATGTGTAATAAATTTTATGTGTAATAATGTTAAGTAAATGTATTTTAGATTTTATATGTAATAATATTAAATAAAGATATTTTATGTTTTATTTTTTTTCATATTTTTAACAACTATTGCATTTTTATTTTAGAAACACTATTTTTATTAAATTCTAAAAAGTATACTTTTTTCATATTTTCAACAAAGCTTGCGTTTTTATTTTAAAATATCATTTTTTTCAATAAATACTGCATTTTTTATTTTAAAAACACTATCTTTATTGAAATCTAAGAAATATTTTTTTATATTTTTAACAAAAATTATATTTTTATTTTTAAAAAGTCATTTTTTCAATAAAAATTATGTTTTTTATCTTAGAAATATCGTTTTTGTTGAATTCTAGAAAATATTTTTTTTCTTTTTTTCAACAATGACTGCATTTTTTATTTTAGAAACATAATCCTTGTTGAATTTTAGAAAAAATTTTTTTCATATTTTCAACAAAAATTGTTTTTTCTATCTTAAAAATATTATCGATTTTAGGCGATCAATTACTACAGTTTATCAATGATTATATTTTTATAATAAAAAACATAATCATTGATATAGAGAAATATAAATTATAATTTAGTTTTATTAATTATTGCATTTTTTATATATAAAACGTAGTTAAAAGCAAAATAAATATTGTATTATACTGACTCTACCAATAATAATTACATTTTTATATAAAAAAAAGGTTCCATTTTATCAATTACTACAATTTCATACTAAAAACCATTGTTGATATTAAAAATATAAAATTTATTTTGTTATTATTTTTTATGATTAGCTATGTTTCATATGTTAAAAATATAGTATTTCTAAAACTATAAAAATTTTCAAAATCCTAATTTTAAAACAATTTACTACGTTTTTTTAAATGTTATTTTTATTATAATTAATTTTTTTTCAAAACATACTATAATATATTATTACGTTTCTAACATAACAACATTATATAAATGAAAATTTTTTATTTACTAAAATTTTATTTTATATAAGATCAACTTTGTTTATGATTCAAAAACATTATTTTTTTTTAAACTGTAAGTTGAAAACAAATATTTTAATTTTTAAAAATTCAAATACATATGATTATTGTCGAATATACAATGTGGCTAAGAATGTATATTTATCCAATAATATGGTTAGAAATATAGTTTTACATGTTGAAATAGATCTCAATTTATTATGTAATTATATTAATTTTTAAGGATAAATAAATCGTAAAAAATTATTATTGAAATAAAAAATGAGATAAATTTTATATTTTATAAGAAATATTAAAAAATCTCAAAGAAAGATAAGTTTATGATCAAAGGCTATCACTTTTTTTTTTTGACACTATTAAAAATTTTAAAAATTAAATTTTATGAATCAAACTAAAGAATTAAATTATAAAAAATAAAATTCTGACCAATAATTTAATATTCTCTCTCAAAAATTTCTCTTACTTTGAATTTGAACTTTTTCCGCACGGGCAAACAGTGAATATCAGTCAAGAGTAAAGACTTCCCTTTGGTGAACCATACCACTATCTGGATATTGGAGGCCAAAATTTACAAAACTTTGACACTAAAATATATAGCAAAGATGCCAAAAGATGTAATACAAATTTCAAAGTATTCAGAGCTCCAAAAGCATGAATCCGATCGACCATGCATGTGACACAACAAAAATTGAAAGCGATTGTAAGAAGAATATAAAAAAATTTCTTCCAGTTGCAAAGGACAGAACAATAAAACAAATTCTCAATTGAGTTTTTTGCCTAAGAAAGTCTGTTTTTTTCCGAATGAATTGGCTCCCGAAAGAGTCACCAGATAATTTTGCCTTAAATCGATAAACGATAAAGCATCCAATTTTGGATTATTTATAAAATCTAAAATCTAACTGTCCATAAAAAAGAACATTTTTTCGTTAATTAAATTAATAATATTTTTTACACCAAAAATACCTGTTAAATTTATTTCAAACATTTGTACTCTTTAATATAATTTTATAATTATTAATTTTATTATAATATTTGTTTATAAATTATTTATTTCTTTATTAGATACTGATCATGTTATTTCACATGGCATCAAAGTAAACACGATCTCTACTTACTCTTGTAGCAATAGGGCATAGGGTAGCTAACATGGCGAGCTTGGGAAATTTGCAAGCCAACACTTGATCATTCATTTTTTAACCATAAATTCATGCAAACTAATCTTGCCCAACCTGTCCTTTTTGTCATTTCGGAAACCATTTTATGCCACCCTAGACTTTTGCGGTGAAAAGGGTAATCAATGTCCATGACCACCACCAATAAATCAAAAGCTCAAGTTGTCAAAATGTACATTTCTTCTAGACGAGATTGGGGTTGAACATCTTGAAGATGACATTTGGAGGAAAAATGGAAATTTTAAAGCTTTATTTGTTATCCCTTCTTGGACGGCAATGACTTTGGGCACCCTCTACCTTCTATAGAGAAAATGACAACAAAAAATCATGCTTGCACTTTGAAACATATTTGCCTTCCTACTCGTATCCCTGGCTTCAGGCCTCCTACTTGTCTCCGTCCTTAACAGTCATGCTTGATCGCCGGCACGGACTCACCGGAAACCAAATTTCTTCCTTCAATCCAGCCTACCAAATACATAGTAATTGTGATGGAACAGGAGATATTGAATTTGATTTCTGGAGCGCACGTAAAACCTGGTATTACGACACCTTCAGTAACTCAGCTGACTGCGAGATTGAGTTTCAAGTTAAAGCATGTGTTGGGGAAAGCTATAGTGATTGCCCCTCGCCGTTGTGGGGAGCCAAAAGGGTGACGGATGCTTCTCCTCTGCTTTCAAACAGCCATTTTTACAGTAATCTATCCCCTACAACGCGAAAACAAGCAATCGAAGATGGTAGAAAAGAACTCATGGAGATGATTCGTAACATGCCGGAGTCGAGCTACGAGCTATCTTTGAAAGATATAGTTGATAAGCAACTTGGCGAGGAGGTCAAAGTTAAAGCTGCTTCTGAAGATAAAAGCATTCATTTCGAAACAGAAACTCTGACAAAGAAGCAAAAGACGAAGAAACGGAAGAAAAGAAAGGCAGGTCCGATATCCAGAACTGGAAGTATGGATGCTGATAATTTCTTAATAAAGATGTTTTTTCCAAGTTCTCTAAGTTTCAAGAGGAAATCAACAGCTGAAAATAGCTCCAAGGTTTCCCCAAGTCCATCTTTTGAGGGATCCGAGAAACCGGTAGATAAGCAACGGTGGATTGAAAGGATTTTCAACCGAAGGAATCATAAAAACAGAGAAGATAGCAGCAACAACAGCTCAAGCAGGTATTTCTTTTTCTCTTTTTCTAGTTTTATCAGGGTTGTAACTACCGATAGCAAGCATAGCCGATAACAGCATGAAGCATTAATAGCAAAACTTTTTTTCTGAAAATAACATGCAACTTATTTTGAACCCGAATAGCAGAAATTGAGCCTCTTTTTGTGGTTAAGAAAAGGCAAGTTGCATCAGAAAGGTTATAAAAAATAAAAAATAAAAAAACAGAATAAATTGCACAATATTAATACCTAGCTTGTTATACTAAAACGCATTGTGCACAACTGTTAATGATCATGCAGACCTACTAACAGAAGTTCCTTGCCTCATTGCTGGCTGTTCTTCCCTTTCAAGAAAAGCAAAGCCAAGAGACAGGCAGATTTCATCTGAATGAGAATAAAGCTGTAGCAAATCTGCTATTGCTAGAGATAGAGATAGCAGAACATGCATGCAGACAGTTTTAACCAGAGGAAATGTCTCCTAAATAGAATGTCAGTAGTCCCAATCGGACAGCCCATCCGTCAGAACTACAAATTTGAGACTGAAGGCCTCAGGTTTGAGTCTTGACATGGAAAGGTCAGATTTCAAAATTAGGAGAGGACTACCTTGTTGTGTAGCCCAAAATCATATCTGGAAAAAAAAAATGAAAAACAATGTTATGACTTATTTTTACAGCTTTTCCTACTTCCAAATCTCCTATGCGGGAAACTGAAATCTTTAATGGGTCAAATATGCATGTCTTCCAGTACAACAAAACCTGATCAAAAAATTAAAAGATACTAATATGTACAAGCCAATGCACGAAATGATGCAGAGTATCTACATTTTTCAAGAACACAAGTTTTTATGGTAACATAACTGATATATATATTTGGTACACAAAATACAGGAGGAGGCTAGCAAGACAGCAAGCAGCCCTAAAACTTAAAAGCTTCTTCCTTTTCCTTAAAATGTAAAAACTTTACCTTGGTATTGTAAATGAAAAAGGCAATATTAGTCGGATTATAAAATATGCTGTATGAGACAAGATTATCTTCTAGCTATTTTTGTCATTTTCACTATCCTGCAAAACGACACCCCTTATTTTTGCCCTGTCAACACCAAATTTTAAGTCATTGGTATCCACAAATGCAATGGTATTATGTATCATAATAAAAATACTGAAAAATACCTGTGATGTGCTGGTATAAAACGTTTAGCCACTTTTGTTGGGCCAGGATGCCGCACTGCCTTTTTGTCTTGTGTCCAGTTGGAAAAGAGACAAAAGGGTTGGGAAAAAATCAGTTACTCGTGAAACCAATTTCATAACAGCTCAAACTTAGGAATGAAAAAAACAGAAACAGAAATTAAGAAAGCAAAACTATTTCTATAATTTTAGCATATAGATTCCGAGAAAGGGCAAACTTGCAAAGATTTAAAAAGTAGAAAAGCCCATTAACTGAAGGAAAGTGAGAGATGCCCACCCTCTCCTCCACCCTTTGAACAATCAATAAAATTCATTGGTCTCTAATCAATACTTTGCTACAATATCGAAGCCTTATTAATCGGGTTTTACTAATTTTACAGTACACAATTACATTTCTTTGACAAAGTATCTCGGTAATTATTGATTTGACTATATAAGCTTCCTTCAAATTTGGAAGCCAATTTGATTGCAAACCTACCATCCAGTTTCTTTCAATTTTTTTTGTTTTGATAAAAAACCCACTAGCCAGAATCTGTAGAAAAATATTCTCAATATTTTCAAAAACAAACTAAATTATATTGTAATAAGTTCACTGCAAGTTAACAAATGAACCCTGATAAAATAATAAAAGTTTATCGCAGAAATCAATATGACATGTATGGTGTACCTGGGGAATTTTGGCCATTTGTCACTACAGAAGCAGAAGCATCTGCTTTGTCTAAGGAATTCATTGTCTTTTGTAACTTGTGCCTGTTTGAATTTAGCTCCAGTTGGCTCTGAATGCTTTCATTGTTTTCCTGGTAAATAGAAAGATAATTTACAATAATTTCAGTAATTGTAGCAGTATATTGATGAACTTTAAAGTATTAATAGAAACATATACATATGAGACATACAAGTCAAATATATATACATACATAAATATATATATACATATATATTCTTTGAATGTTTGCTAAACTAGACGTGATACCATCATACTTTCAGTGGTACGTGAGCACAAAGATAGCAATATAAGCCAGCTTTAAAACACTTATGCTACCAGATGGTTAAGCACTTGAAACCCAAAATATCCCGATCTTAGTCAAAGTAAAGCAAAACCACAAAACGATTATATTCAAAAAAGAGCATTCAAGAAACAGGTATGCATACCCTTTCAGCTGCTATCACTTCTGTCAACTGTAAACGGCGCTCTTGTTCTAAGAATAAGAAGGAAACAATAATTAATTCCCGAATGAGAGATACCACCCCACCAAAAAAAGAAGTCATCTCTTTTTTTAAAAAATAAAAGTAAAAATAATTTGATTAGAAAAGAAAACAAACTTTGTCACTGATCAGAAACAATAATATATCTCAATACATTATCTAGTCATATTTACCTAAGAAAATTTAAATCATGTGCATACACTTGCTAATAGATGTGAGAGTGTAAAAAGGTTAAAGAACATAAATTATTATATTATAGATGTTTGCAAATTTTAAGAGTTTAGTTGGAATATATAAGCCTTTAGAGATGAAGCATTTGTTGTCCAACACTCATTCAAACTCACCTTAATGAGGTCTACGTTATGGAGAATCCTCACTTTAAACATATTATTACGTGAAAAATTGTTGGACATTTTTTAATTTTATGTGCAAGACACTTAAATTCTTGAAATTAATAAAAACTTTTGTCAAACAGGTAACATTCATGTCTCAGACATATACCTCTGTCCAAGACAAAACCCTGAGGCCTGTAACTCTAACTGAGTTTCAACTTTCAAGCATAGGTCAAACCATGATGTTCAAACAATGCAATGTGTGTGTGTGTAAATTAGTAAGTATTAAATATATGTGTAACTAATAAAAATTTTCTTATTTAGGTTTAATTCGTATATATTTGTAAATCAGGGGAAGTCAGTAGGAAAAACTGATTTATACATAGACATAAAGAGCATAAAACAGAACAAATAGGTCAGTTGGCTTCATGGCTTATTAGCTGCTCTTTTGAAGGGGTTCAAATCCCCAAAACTTCACTTTTTAAAATTGACAATAAACACCCAGCTGCTTTTACAACCAAGATTTCGCAGTAAAAATTTCTTCATCTAAAATAGACACAATGTGAAGAAATATGTGGCTGTCAGTATGGAATCTGCGCATAGAAAGAGGCAATTTCACTTAAAAAAAACTCCATTGAGAACTTACCGTATAGATAAGGTTTCCTCATATGGTGGCATTTCAAACAATGCCATAATGGTAATCTTGGCAACTTATATAATCAGCATATCCTACTTGGTTGCCATAATAATGGATTTAGAGGGGGGGAAAACAGAACTTTTCCTACCACCAACATCTTCCTACATTCTCTAGTGTGACAACCCCTAATTACAGGTCTACAACATCAACCTGACAGTTAATTCCCCAAACTAATAAACCCTTAAAAACCAGACAATTCAAGAAGCTCGCAGGTTAGATGTGGATATCAATTTGCAGCACCAAATCAGAAACTCTTCTGCAACAATGTTTTGAGCAATGACACTAAAGCCAAAGTCCAACACAAGAAAAGACGGCACTTTCTGATACAAAAATGAATTCACCACCTAGCCAATACGTTTAAATTAACTGATGATAGAAGTTATGCAAATTAAACATCAAATGGTCTTTTTTTTTTAACTAAACAATTTCTTTTTTTTTTTTTCTTTTTCCCAAAGGTCTACGTAATATGTCTCAAAACTATAACAAATACTTTAGGATTATTAAAACTCAATATAGCAACAAAAAAAAAAAAAAAAAAACTGCTATAAATTTGCTTACAGAAAAGATAGAAGAGAAAATGAGAAGCAATTCCAAGAGTGAGCAAAGGGAATAGGACCTTGCATAAATAGATATTGCAAGCCTTTATATGCTTTAAAAAGTTCCAGTGAAAGATTAGCCATAGCATCAGAAGCAGCAGAACCAGTAAGTTTTGTGAGAGAAAAGGAAATCCGAGGCATCCCTTTTGATTTCTGAGCAACTAACTTTGCAGATTTAGTATCTGAAGCACAAAAAGAACAAATATCAATATAATTGAACTTTGTTTGCACTATAATTCTTTTTTCTTAAATCCAATCGGATTACATTTGAAAGGTAAAGCATAGACGAAGTAAAAATTAAAATAGAATACTTCACTCCTCTAAGTATAAATTTCTTCATCCTCCCAAGCAAAGAGTCAATTTGGCTCAACTGGAGTTTCAATATATGAAAATTATATAGAACCCATTTACAAGGGAAGTTCAATTTATGAAAATTATATAGGACACGTTTACGAGGGCAAGTATGATGTGGAGCCCTTCTCACCTCAGTAGTACGTGCTTTCAAAGGGGTTTTAAAGGGATAAATATCAAATTTGCCACTATACTACTGCTCAATGTTGAATTTTACCATTTTACTTCAATTGTGCTGAATTTTGCAACCACACTTATTTTGGTTGATTTTTTAACAAAAATTAACAGAACACTGTGTATAAGATCACAGATCATTATCTTAGGTTCTTTTGATGAACTAGTAGTAAAAAAAAAAAAAACTTGGCAATTAAAAATACAACTAAGAAAATGATGCATCAATAATTGGCACTTGTATATTTTTTACGACAATGAAATTCCATGTCATAACTTCTATTTCTCCAAAACCTATTTAAATTTCGTAAAACAAATATTAATTTTTTTTTCAAAAATTAATCAAATAAAAATATGGTGAAAAAATTCAAAACAATTGAAATACATAGGCAAAATCCAACATTAAGTCATAGCATAGTGGCAAATTTGGTTTTTATCCCTTATCTAAAATAGCTAATATGGGCAACTAGAAACTCATATTGAGCTGCTACAAGAGCTAAAGATTAACACTGCAGTTTTGCAGATTGTAAAATAGAAAAAATTAAAAAGAATATGATTGGTTACCAATTGAGTTGGGCAGTGCTTCCAAAAGAAGCTTTACATCTTCAGACTTAATGGAGGCTACCAGATAGTGAATGAAGTGAGACAAAGAGCCGCCTATTCCAGCACTGTCCCTCTGCACATTAACCCATTATTAACAACAAAATTAAAAAAAAAAAAAAAGCCCATCAAAGCAAACCAAGTAAAATAAAAAGAAGAAAACCATGTCTTCAAGCTGCAAAACAGAGAGTACCGACTCCCAAGTGATGTCGCGGAAATCAGAGACATAAATCCTTAGATGAGATGAATCCGGAGAATGAACGCAGAACAAGAACCCGCTTGAGTGACCCGAACCGGAACACGAACCCGCCCATTCGATCTTGGGTTCGCCGATTATTGGATCAAATTCTTCCAGCACCGCTGGCATGTCGGTGACTATTTGACCAGACAGGAAGGGTTAGGTTTAGAGAATTCTCAAAAAGGTTTTATTTTGTTCGTTAATCAAAGAAAATGTAGGAAAACGAAAGAAAAATACATTCAATTAAGCAAGATAAATAAAGCAAAACAATATTATTGAAAAATATTGGATAAAACAATTTTTTAAAAAAACAAGCTCGACCACCTAATCTTTATCCAACCGTCTCGTCTCCTATAACTACAACAGAAATGAAAAAAATTACAAATTTAATGACTACTACTACTTAAATTAAGAAACTAAAAAATATCATATCACAACAATTATAATTTGATATTACAATTTAGAGGTTTTGATCAGTGGGGAACTGCGTAGAGACAAAAAGAACATTTTCTAATTAAAAATATTGAATTTTTTTAAGATAAGGGTATGTTACCCCAAACATGATTTAGTGTTTTTCTTTCTTTTTAGTGGGACTATTTACACCTCGCATTCTTATCTTTACACCCCAAATTTTTTTTAAATTTTTTATAATTAAAATTATTTAATTTTTTTTTCTTCAAATAAATGTTGAAAATAAATTTTTAAAAAATCTTCTTAAAAATTTTGAGACACATCAAAATATTTTAACATAAAATTTCATGAAATTAAATATAAAATCAAACAAAAAATAAAAAGAATAAATAATTTGAAGTTGGCTAAATGTTCAATTTGAGATTAAACGTTTAAATAGTTATTCAATTCAAGACTAAACATTTTAATTTATACAAATAAGAATTAAACGTTATCAACTTATAACAATGTAAATCTTTTTTCAACAAAAAATTGACCATGAAATGCACGTGCCATTAAAATTAGTATATTAAAATGACATGTTATTTATCAAGTTTTAAAATTATTTTACTATTTTTTTAATTTTTTTAATTTTCTCCCTCTTCCATCACCTTCTGTTTCTTCTCATACTTCAAAATCTCAATTAAAACAAAACCAAAACACTGATATGAATTATATAAAAAACTTTTATATCTAAAACATTAAACACTAAGTGTTAATTATTTAAAGAATAATATGTTGAGTTTTAAAGAAAAGTTCATAAAAGCCAAGAACTCTTATCCAAATTATCAAACACTTGATATACATATGTTGAAGAAGAATATGTGAAGTTTTAATGAGCTAGTTACAAAAGTAGAACGCATATCACATCAGGTATATTGGTAAAGTTTTAGAGAAATTTATCAGATAATGAAAAAAAATAAACTAAAGCTTTTGCTTGTTCATCATAAACTTGCATTGTGAATTACAATAATAATAAATGAAGATTGCTTTCTTTAATATATATTTCCTGCATATGGCTCTCTAATAAGACAACAATTTTTTTCACTTTTCCTTTCATTGTTTTCTTTAAAAAGAGATATTTATTGACACATGTGCACATGGCAAACAAAAAAGTCAACAAATTGATTGTTGACATTCATGAAGAACAAAAAGTGCAGAGAATGAATTTGGGTGAAAAGATGCAAAAGAGAATTCAGGTTTTAAGGATAGGTTAAGAATGAATTTTATGAAAGAGAAAGGAAGAACTTATTGCTCTTTTAGAAATATAATTTTGCAATTATGTCTTTTTCTACGATGATTTTAGGCTTTTATTAGCTCTTTTATTTTAGTATTTGATTTTGATGATAGAAAATGTGTAGTCATCTCTCCTTTCAATCAAGGATCAAGAAAAGAAGGCAAAAATATGCAAGTTTGTTCAAGGGTTGCAGTTGTTAATAATTCTTGATGATTTGTTATGAAGACCATTCTACTTTTAAATTGGTTATTGCAATTGTGGACTCTAATCCTTCATAGACATTGGGATCACAATGAAGAGCATTGCAATCTATGGTTTGTTGCACTTTTTTAGTGCATATTTGGACGTAGAATTTGGGTGAAAAGATGCATGGATTAGGGTGAAAAGATGTAGACAAAAATGTGGGTTTTGAGAATGAACTGTTAATGAATTTTTAAAAAGAAAAAAAAGATCTGATTACTCTTTTAGAGAGAGAAAGAAAGAACTGATAGCTAGAGTTAAGTAAAAAAATAGGTCCTACCATGTCTATATCATGTTCCATTTTCTAACTTAAAAGCCAACTTAACCTCGAATTTATTTTTTCATAGACAATAACAATGTTTTTGTTTCACAATTAAGTTTCCATTGAAAAAAATCCTACATTGCTCCAACCTGATAACATTTGATCCTTATTAGTACAAATTAAAACGTTTAGTCTTAAATTTGGCAACCACCCAAATGTTTAATCCTAATTTGAGCATTTAGCCTTTAAAGTTCTTAAAAGTAAAAAAGCATTTAAAATTTTCATCCATTTAAAGTAAAAAAAAAAAAAAGCATAAAATTAGAGGTAAATCGTTTGTTCTTTTTACTTTTCCGCTTGATTTCATGTTTAGTTTCATAAAATTCATATTGAAATGTTTTGGTGCAATTCAAAACTTTCGAAAATGGATTTTCGAAAAGTCTTAAAGGATTCTGAAAACCTTTTAAGGGCATTTGGTTTGTGAAATCCTGAATTTCGGAGAAAAGAATGATCCCCAAGAAAGTTACAATATCTAGGATTTTCTTTCATTTTTAGGACATCTCATATTCAGATTTACTCGTTTAGTTGGGAGGAATCCATGTATATTAATTCTTATATAATTACCATAATCTTCTTGATATATATGATGATAATTTTTTATTTTTTATTAATAATAAATACTCAAACAACAAATAATACCTTTAGCAGCAAAAGAAAACAAATATTTTAATAAATTGTTGTTTTAATATATAAAACATCATCAATTAGGGCATTTGTAAACATGAATGCCTTAATTGATAGGGTAAATTTTCTTTAGAAAAATGATCAATTAAGGCGTTTTTCTACATAAACGCCTTAATTGATCTATTTTAAAAATGATATAATTGATCAATTAAGACATTTGTGGCATTTCTATACACAAACGCCTTAATTGTACATCAATTAAATTATAAAACTAATCAATTAAGGTATTTGTGTACATAAACACCTTAATTTATCTATTTTAAAATTTATATAATTGATCAATTAAAGCGTTTGTGTACAGAAACGCCTTAATTGACTTATTTTAAAAATTATATAATTGATCAATTAAGGTATTTATGTATAAAAAAATTTAATTGATAATCAATTAAATTATATAATTGATAAATTAAAGTGTTTGTGCATAGAAACGCCTTAATTGATTTAAAATATAATTTTTAATTTAGATTAATTAAGGTATTTTTGTACATAAACGCCCTAATTGAGTAACTTTTAAATTATAAAACTAATCAATTAAGGCATTGATGTCTAGAAACACCTTAATTGATCTAAATTAAAATTATATTTAGGATCAATTAAAGCATTTATGTACACAAACACCTTAATTGATCTAAAATATAATTTTAAAAATTGATCAATTAAGGTGTTTGTAAAGACAAATGCCTTAATTGATCATTTTAAAAGATTGATTCCCATTCTTGAACCTTGAAAAATCAAACGGCTAATAAAGTTGAACAATAAAAGCTACAACGCATGTATTTTCCTAAACCCATCAACCCATTCACTTGGCATTTTGTTTCTGCATCTCCTTTGTCACTGTCAACCTTGAATCACTTAACACCATCGTACATAATTTTTACCAAATATGTGTGAATTTAATCCTTTTTGTACAATGTTTATTCATCTATCTATGTCAATTTTTTTCTTCCTTACTATATATATTTATGTTTTTATTTTTATAAACTTTTACCACTATCACTAATGTCTAACAACCTCCATACATTGCATGTATGGTATTTTTTTTTATGTTTGGTAAGAGTATTGTGGTTTGCCAAATGGTTTTATGGAAAACAGTTGTTATATTTTTCCTCATTTGTTTTGCATGAAACTTTTATGATATGATGAAACACATGGCTTGTACCTTGAAAAATATTATTGGTTTTGTTATGATTTATATATATTGATTTATTTACTATAGTGGATATTAGTCATCTTTACTATATGGGACATATAAAAAGATAACTGGTGTATTTCATATAATTTTTATCAAAATCATAGGTATTCTAACATTCAAAGAACATATGTCTCCTTCTACTGAACATAAAGAAGACACACTTGTTGTGAAAAAAAAAATCAATGGGACATGCTAAACAAATTAAAAGGATTATGACGAAAATTCACGTCGAGTTTAATCAAGATGGGCAGTCTATGTTAATTGAAGGTAAAAAGTTGGCTAACCACATTGGAGCGATTGTCCGCGTAGTATATCTATTACCTACCTTATTTGGCAGATGGTTCTTGATGATAAAAATGATATTATATGAAATTCGATTGTGGTATGTTTATTCAATAATATCCAAATTTTCGTTAATTGTTAATTAAATTGAATTATTGTGTTGAATTTAATGTATTCAATTTTTTAGAAACTATTTAATGTCCCAACTGATTATAAAAAACTTATGTTGTAATCAGCTAAGAAAGCATCAAATACTTTAAGAGCAAATTGACAACTTGATATATTTACTGCTTGCTAATAATTTTGAATTGTTGGTTGATCCTCCAACAACATATACCGATGTTATTAGTTATGAAAAATGGTTACAATTTGTTCAAAATCATCTATCAAATGAATTCTCGATATGCATACCTAGTTTGTTAATTGTTTATATATTTTGTTTAATATATTCAATATCTTAATATGTGATTTATCTTATTCTTTTTTTCTAGAAATAAAAGAACAATAAAAAAAAATTGAGGCTAAACAATTACATCACCATCAGACATCAAAAAAAAGGTTATGTAAATGTCAAATATGATCTTGTAATTATTCAAATGCTTGTTTTATACTCGTATATGAATATTTATGAACATGTAAACATAAATTGAGGAATTATAATGATACTTTTTTTCAAAAATTATCTAGCTTTGGAATCGAAGTTTCTTGATGGGATGTGTGAAAAAAAAGGCATCTATGAAAAGATTGAATGCTCATAAATAAAGCAACTTCAGAAATGGTTGAAAGTTTGTAAGTTTATTTAATTATTTTATCACGTATGATGAATGTGCTTATATGTATGACTAGATATTGTATATGATTTTTTATGCACCATCATTTTGTGTTTCATGATGAATTCACTATGAGATATGAAACTGGTGACTTGTGAATCAATTATGGTAAAAATCCATTGTCTTTAGCATTAAGATCGAATGACAGACATGGTCGAGTTCAGAGGGTTGATAGATTTGTTTTGCCATTACAATTCTTCAGGAATCAACCTAAACTAATTAATGAAAAATGCATAATATGAAGTGATCATTTACCAACAACAACAAAGACTCAATGAGCAAAGTAATGCCTGAATGATCAACCGTAACGACTCAGCTTTGGAGGTAATATTGATAGCAATGCAATCTAATATGCCTCGAGGGTAGTCTATTACTAACATCTAGTAGGGAAATAAATTCGTGAATCAAGTCTTGCAGCAAACCCAAACTTTGATAATCATCATTATTTTAATTTTGTTTATTCATTAAATATTTATTTGTATTATATATTTTTTGAATTGGTTTTAAGATTTATATTTCATACTCTTTTGTAATAAAATGTTCAAACTTAAACGATGACCCTTATAGAGTCTACCATTAATTGTTATCTAATTATGCGCTTGATCATTTATCAGAAGGAAACGTCATTGTCTTAAAGAATAATATGGATTGTATGATCATCCATTGATGTTTTACATAGGGGGTAGAGATTGAGGTATCTCGAAATAGCTTAAAGTCAAGGTCCTGGCCACCACTACAAAAGCTTAAATTAAAAATTTTAATTAAAAGAACAGTATATGCAGATTCAATTTACCTTAGTCAATAATAATAGACAACGAAAAGTAATTCTACAACCCAAAATTCAAAGAATGGTATGCCAATCTTCACATTGATTTGAGGTTCACTTAAGTTGTCCACCCCTAGTCCAATGGGCAGGCAAAGACGGCTAACAAAACTATACTAGAAGCCCCTAAAAAGAAGCTAGACAAAGTCAAAGGTAAATCAATCTATGAGTTACTCGGTGTATTATGGGCTCTCAAAACTACTACCAAAATTCTTACTGTAGAAATGCCATTCCACCTACCATTTAGAAGAAAAGCTATTATGCCCGTGGAGGTTGATCTCCCAAGCTTTTTAGTCAAGTTTGGATCAGAAGAAGGGAATGAAAAAGCCCTAAAGGCTAACTTAAATTTGATTGAAAAATAAAGAGATATGGCTCTGACCAAGGTAACAACCTATCAATGAAAATTATCTAACTTTTACAATAAAAAATCTAATGTAAAAATATAAAGAAAGGCAACATGATACCCAAAAAGGTAAAAGCTTTAGAAGTCAACAATTGAGTTGAAAAGTTGACCCCAAATTAGAGGAGCCCCATAACATTAAGAAGGTTGTGCATGATGTAACCTACATATTGCAATACATGAATGGCAATCCTATTTTGAAAATATGGAATGCGAATAACCTTAAAGTCTATTACCAGTAAAATATATAGATCTGAGCTCACACTTGTAATTTTGAAATATACTTGTTGAATAAAAGTCCATTACCAATTCAAGTGATACGCTAGCTAAGCTAGCGAGGTTCGACCTAATATTTGGAATATTTAAATCCAGTTTATTAAATTAGATTTTTAAATTAATTTAATATATTCTTCGTTCAATTTATTAAATTTAGTAAGCCAATCTTGCTATCTTAACCAAGCTGAAATTTGAATGGTTATAAAAAGCACAAAGCTAATAAAGTAAATACAAAGCTAAATATCAAAGTAAAAGCAATAGCAACAGCCCTTTCCTTTCTCATATACTTTTTGACCACAGGTTCAATAGCGGCATTGAGTTCAACATCCAGTACGGGATCCTTATCCTTATCATCACCACTTTTTTCATCATTTTTATCTATCAACCTTGGTGGTAACCTGGGCTTGATGTTATCCATCTTAATATCAAAGAGATCAATCCCAGGATGAAGGAACCTCTCCTCGTCCAATGCCAAATCAAACACCACGTAATGTTTTCTATGGCAAAAGTGGTCTGCAATTTATTGTAAGTCTTAGATGCCATGAAGTCCTTCATTGCTTACTTATTAACCTCATATTGGTCTTCTTTTTAGCCTTAAGCTCCAAGCTCAGCCTTGCTATCTCAGCTTAGGACTTATCGAGCTTCTACTCAGACTAATGTTAAAGAGACTTAGCCTAAGACTTTTAAACCTATGCCTACTTTAGACAAGCAGTGAAGCTGTCGTATTTTCTTTTAAGCTATTCTTTCTCATACTTAAGTTTAGCCCTTTTGGCTTTCAGCTTAGAGATGGTTTCATTACTTTTATAAAGGTTATTAGTATATATTTTCAAGTCTTGCTCAATCTTGTGATAGTAGACTAAAGCTCTATATGTGCTGAGTAAACCTTGGCTGACTAATTGAGAAAGATAGGTAAGAAGGCTTTCAGACACTAAAAAAAAAAAATCGAGCTTAGACTTAAACAAATAATGAAATGTATAAGGTAAAAAAAATCGAGCTAAAATGTGTACCTTTCTTAGAAATGGCAACCTTCATGAACTTTTTGATCATTTTGAGGTCTTTGAAAGGATTCTCAGTAGAGTCATACTCTAAACAAATAGAAAAGCTCTCTGAGGTGGAATGAATGGGTTAAAGTTTGGCACTATTATATAGGAAAAGGCCTTAATCTTTTATCTTTTAAAAGAAAAGGCCTCACAACCTACTATTACCTTTTACCTTTGCTTACCCTTGGTAATAGTAGAAGCTAAGTTGTGGAGCTCGTTGGTTGAGAAACATATGGGTAAATTATTTTTATCCTTCCCCTAAAAGAAGCTTTAAGTTGGATGAGTTGTTTCTTGCCCTTGTTTGGCGTCGACGTATGTAAGAATTGGGCAAAGTTAAACTTCTTCGAGGAAGACATGTTTACAAGATGAGCTAAGTGTTAGAAAAATTTGTAAAAGTAAATACTTTATGAGGTTACCTCAAACATACCCCAATACTTAGTCTCATTAACTAATCAAGAGAAGTCAGCTTATGGGCGTTGATAACTAGCTCTCCCCTATAAATGAACTCTAAAATCTTATCCCAAGCATTTTGGTTGGTTAGTGTTAAAAAAACCTGATCATCTTTAAAAATGCCAAACTCATTTATTGTCTCTCATACCCTAGGCTTCCCTTGATCATTGGCTCTCTAGATGCAGAAAAAGAGTAATTTTTAGGTTTTTATTAAACTCAAATAATTTAATAAAATTTTATTGGTTGGCTGAGCTATAACATGTAGCCAACTCTTATCATTGAGGTGTTTTTTAACTACAAAAAATTTCCTAAATAGAAGAACAGTTGGAAAAATATCTAGGTTTATACAAAAAATGATGAAAGCTACCATGTATCGAAATAAATTTGGAGTGAGCTGAATAATAGTCATATTGTAGGAATTAAAAAGTTCAACAATGAAAAAAACTAAAAAAAAACCTTAGACCTGTCACTACATAGTTCTAACATACCCAAATCTGGTGATCTTGTAAGGGAAAAATAACTTAATCCTTAGTGGTTGACGTTATCACCTTATTTTTAGAATATCAAAATTGACTCTCAAAGATTAGGTGTGATAAGCATAGTACATGTTAAGGCAATCTTCAGATTGGCCCTACCCTTCAAGCTCTTTATCACGTCGTTAAGAACTAAACCTAAGCTACAAAAAGTGTAAAAAAGAATCCGAGTTAAGTCTTTTAAGTTTGAATAAAGCTCTTCTTACTTTTCAGCCCCTCTTTAGCTTTGTTGAATCCTTCTTTCTATTCCTCATTAGAATCCTTCTCATCCTTAGAATCTTTATTTTTTAAGATTAAGATTCTTGAGGAACAAGATTCCACACTCGAGCAATGGTTGAGACCACCATGACATCAAAGAATAAAAAAAAGGGTAAAAAAACTCCTCAAATAACTAAGAGGAGTCAATGACAAGAATAGAAACTAGCTTGGTAGGCTTTGAGGAAAAAGTAGAAAGAAAAGAATGGGGTTTAAAAAAAAAACAACAGAGAAATAAAAAAAGTCAATCGAGAAGTCGATCTAACCTCAAACATAGAAGCTGGGAGTTTTTTATATCAGAGTCAATTGTAGCTACGAGTTCATCATCCCATGATAAGCCTACTCTTCCTTAGCGTTAGCACCATCTTCGACTTTTTTTTACTCTTTTTTCATCATCAAGTTCAACCAAAAAGTAGATCTAAAGTATTCCTTTCTTGCAATAAAAGAATGACTAAATTGTTAGCCGTCTGACCTCTGAGATGACCTCCCCGTGGTTCCATTCTATAGTTCCCAACAACACTCTCCTCAAAATCAAAAAAAGATATTGTAAAAAACAAAAGAAAAAAATGTACCAAGGAAAAGAAAAAAAATGAAGATCGACTAAAAAAAGCTAAAAAATTTTAAGTCAAGAAATTAGGTCGATTTGAGAGCAAGAAAGCTGAAACAATAAAATATGAAAGCATCAGAAGGCCATTTATATAGCCAACACAAAGATCAGATAAATGCCTCAAATCACATCACGTGTCCCAAACGTTTAAAAAGGATGACTTTTCACCTTCCTAACTTTAAGTTTTTGCCATCTAATTCCTTTTTCATCATTAAATTCACTTTTCAAATAACAGATCAGTAAATCGATCATTCTACATATTCGAGCCAATTAGACTTGTAAAAAAAAACCTAGGCTAGACTAACCAAACAAGTCAAACACTAAGTTAATTATGTATTAAACTAGGAAATCAAATTCCAACACCAAGAAAAACATAATTCTCACATCAGCACACTCCACATTAGACACAGAAATCACGTCGACAATTACTCATAAACTTATTTAGTCCAACCTCAACCTGCCCAATGTAAGGTCATTCACTTCGATAACCTTAAAATGGACCAATTAAATGTATAATTTGAAACCTGCGCTCAAAGTTAAACTTGGCACCATCGATCACAAGTTAGGTTGGCACATATTAGATCGACTAAGTCTACACTCTACAGTTTGATACTCAACTGCTTGGTAGGGGACAGAATGTTAGGGGCATTTTTTGGTCCAAATGGTAAATTAGTCATTTCTCTTATTAGAGACTGTTAGTAGAAAGTCAGTAACATTTTCGATTTTTAGGCTAACCTGACATGTACAATGCCACATCAGCTTGGCTACATCACTATTCTACCTTATAGACCTTTCACCTTCTGCCTATCTATCCAACTTACTTATTTTCTTCTATTTTTTTTATTTTTTACTCTTCTTTATTCTCTTATAACCGACCTCTAACTTAAGTGTCAAATTGCAAACATAAGGAACACTTTTTATCTTTACCCTTAAACGCTTTCTTTCTTTTTTATGATTTTAAGATTTTGACTTTCAGCTCAGAGTTCAGCACAATAATATGCAAAATGGATAATGACATGAAGTACAATGAAACGTTAAAAGGTTTGTAATAGATGAACTTTAAAAAATGTTAAAGATAATATATGAAGTATGAATTTATTAATTAAATATAATTTTGGAAGAGTTAATTTTTAGTTATGTACAATTATTGGAAGTTAAACGATTTTTGTGGGCGAGTGATACATTATTTAACAAATTTATGATTTACATATAATATTAGATATTTTAAAATTTTAAATATTATATTATATATTTTATTATAATTTAAATATCGACAGTGATTTAATACAAAATAAAATTTTAATTTGATTTATCAATTATATTATTTTTGATGATTTTATATTTATAAAAGAATTTATAATTAATTATTCAAATTTCATTTTCGTCAAATTTTCACATCATTAATTGCTCTAATTAGTCAAAATAATGATGTAATAAATATTGATCAATAAAATTATGCAAGTATTATGATATTATTAGTTGTTTTTAAGCCACATAAACTTCTATTAATAGAATTAGTATATGGAGCATGAAGTTTGACAAAAAAAAAAATTAAACATTTAATCATGAGGTTTTTTTTTATAAATATTATATAATTTAAAGATTAAAGCACAAGCTAACCAAAATAAATAGAAATGGTACAAAAATAAGAACTATATATTAACTTTTAATTTGTCAATTTCTGTAAGTATAATCTAATGTAATATGTAATGGCTCTTTAATATGTTAAATAATTTAAAAATCTTATTTTTTATTTACAAGATGATTAAAAGTTTTTACAGTTTTTAATAAATAATTAAATTTAAAATTTTAGGAAAATTAGTGGATTTCGCCTTTCCCGTGGCCGTCTCCTTCTCTCCGTGTTCTCTCCTACATATTATAACCGTCCTTTTGTTTTTTCTCTCTCTCAATATAAATATAATATAAATATATATATATATATTTGTTTTTGTAATAAAATCTAAATTCTAGGACACTTGTATTAAACAAATATAAAAATTATAAACTTTCCAGCAACAGCTAAAAGCTGGAATTCAATATTATTTGAATAGAAATCAATATCAATCTTTCACTGTCTTTCTCGTCTTTGCTTAATGTAGAAACAATGAACCAATAACGATTGTTAAAGGTCTCTTCGCTTTTCAGATCTTTTCATTTTTGTATTCAGGTATTTCTTTTCTCTTTTCGAGGTAGTTCTGTTTTTTTTTTTGGTTTTTTGGTTTGTTGCAGATCTAATGCGATGCGACGGCGTTTTCCATTTCTTTCCTTCTTTTCTTTTCTTCATTGGCATCGTTTCACTAGATCTGGATGTTCCTACTAATAATTTTAAAATTTTCAATTATATGGTTCCTTGCTTTGTTTATATACTCTAGTGTTTTTCTTTTTTTTTTTGTTTTTTTTGGTTTTTTTAAATCTCATTCGAGCTGCATCTTTTGATGATGCATTAGCTTTTCATTGAAGCTAGTTCTGATTTTTTTTTTTTAAATTTCAGGTGTGACATTTTGAAGGTTGATTCGTAAAGCAAGGGAATAGTGATCATGGCATCAGGAAAATATAGTAGAATAGATAACAATAACAATAATAATAATATTAATAATAATACTAGGAGGTCGTCGTCTTCGAGTTATTGTTCGACTGTCACCATTGTGGTTTTCGTTGGATTATGTTTAGTTGGGATTTGGATGATGACTTCGTCCTCGGTTGTCCCTGATCAAAACGGGGAGGATCCGCCCCAGGAAAAGAAAAATCAGCTGGAAGATCAGGTTACACCGGTAATCAATGACAGCAATGACGGCAACAACACCCCCGATTTTGAAGATAACCCCGGGGATTTACCTGAGGATGCGACGAAAGGGGACTCCAATGTGAGTCTGGCTAAAGATGATGGCAACGGCCACTTAAACACGCAAGAAAATCAGGAGAATGCTGAAGAGACTAAGTTGGATGTGTCTAAGAAGGATAATGAGCAACCGGAGTCTGAAGGTGGAGAGAAAAACAACGACAGTGGTGAGAATTTGGGTGGAGAAGGGGATTCTGAAAAGAATTCTGATGAAAAAAAGGCTGATCCTGAAGAGAGCAATGAGAAACCTGACTCCAATGAGAATGGCAAGAAATCTGATTCTGGTGATTTTGAAAAGAAACAAGATGAAAACTCCTCTGAAACTAATGGAGACAAGGTTGATAGTCAGATAGAGGGGAAAGTTGATCAAAATGATAACAAGGAGTTGGATAAAAGCTCTAGTGAGACAAAAGATGATGGTCAAGTGAAAAACCAGAGCTCAAATGAAGTTTTCCCCTCTGGTGCTCAATCTGAACTTTTGAGTGAAACCATGACTCAGAATGGATCGTTCTCTACTCAGGCCACTGAATCAAAGAATGAAAAGGAGGCTCAGTTATCATCCAAGGAATACAGTTGGAAACTTTGCAATTCCACCGCTGGGCCTGATTATATCCCATGCCTTGACAATTGGGAAGCAATCAGGCATCTCCCCTCTACCAAACATTATGAACATCGAGAGAGGCACTGTCCAGAAGAACCACCTACCTGCCTTGTTCCTCTTCCTGAAGGATACAAACGCCCAATTGAGTGGCCGAAAAGCAGGGAGAAGGTACTTCACTTAATATATGCTGGTTCATTTTTTCACTTTAATTTTTTGCTTGATAAGATGAACTAACAAATGCTTTCCTGCTGCTGCAGATTTGGTACTATAATGTTCCCCATACCAAGTTGGCCCAATTTAAGGGGCATCAGAATTGGGTAAAAGTTACTGGAGAATACCTCACATTTCCTGGTGGTGGAACCCAGTTTAAGCATGGAGCTCTTCATTATATTGATTTCATAGAAGAGGTGAGTGCTCAAAATTTGTCTTCAAACTTCACTACTATATCATATCATTGATTACTGTGTCTGACCCCCCCCCCCCGGGGTGTAGTCTCTACTTGTTGAATATTAATTTTTGTCTATCTTTTTATTTGTTGCCTATTATTACAGTGGTAATACTTATATAACACATGATACAAACTTTGATATGAATGTCTTTTGATCAAAGCATCTGAAGCCATAGCTGAAAATGTCACTTCATTACCTTATTGAGAAGCACCATAGCTATTATTTTCAGCTCTGGTGATTTCCATTATTACTCTACCATGATTGTTTGATTGTAATCTTAATTTTGCCAACACAATAATACATGCTAGTCAACCTTGTGTTTACGTATAATTATAGGCTTAAAATTTGTATTATAACAAAATTACCAATTAAAGCCCTCTCAGGATTTACTGATTGCATATTATAATTATACGTTATAGAGAAGAAGACACATCTCCAGTGAAGGAAGCAAATTAGTGGATTTTAACTTAAAAAACCTTATGGGCTGTTGGTAAAGGCAAACATAATGAGTGCTTTCAAGCAGATTTTTATTCTATTAATTATCTTAAACCTACAATAATTTATAGTCCATGAAAGAGGAGATGAACTTATATTAGGAGCATTTCCTTCAAAGTGAAAACTATTGCTTTTGTTGGAGCATTTCTTCCAATGAGGAAAGTGCTGCATTCAATCATTATGTTTAATTGATACAATGAAAGGGAGTTGGTGTTGGAGTATCCATAAATCTGTTTTGCAGTTAATAGGGGAGCATGTCAGGAACATCAAGAAGCTTATATTACGTTAGCATTCTGGACATATGTTGATATATGTTTGTGTCTGACTATGTGCACATATGATATATCACATATATTTCTTTTCTTGTAAGGAATTCTATATCTGCATTCTGCAATTTTGATTGCATGAATCTATCTACAAATGTTTGATATGATTTAAAAAGAATGCTTGTTTACTATCCATGGCATTCCAACAATGATGACAATAAGCATTAAATGACTTTTATTCATGGTCATTCTTTTCCTCTCCTGTAATTCATTCTTTTATCTTGTGATTATTGTTGATTATTATTCTGCAGTCTGTGCCTGATGTAGCATGGGGAAAACACTCTCGTGTAATATTGGATGTTGGATGTGGGGTTGCCAGCTTTGGTGGCTTTCTTTTTGACAGAAATGTGCTCACCATGTCGCTTGCACCTAAAGATGAACATGAAGCTCAAGTACAATTCGCACTTGAAAGGGGAATTCCTGCTGTGTCTGCTGTGATGGGTACTAAGAGACTTCCCTACCCTGGCAGAGTATTTGATGTTGTTCATTGTGCACGATGTAGAGTACCATGGCACATAGAAGGTACATAACAACCTCATTTTATAAATTTTTAATCAATAACCATCTTGGACTCATAGTAATCAGTTTCTGGGAGTGCATTTATGAATTTGCTGTCCTTGAATATTCACTGGTCTTAGCAATATGCAGGTGGCAAACTCCTCTTGGAGCTGAACCGTATGCTGCGACCTGGTGGTTTCTTTGTGTGGTCTGCCACTCCTGTTTATCAGAAAATTCCTGAAGATGTTGAAATATGGAAAGGTATATGATCCCGTTGTACTCTCTCTGGATATCATGTGAGAAGTTTATTGTGTCTAACAGCTGCTGCATTTTGTGTGGATTTTCTACAGCTATGGTTGAACTAACAAAAGCAATGTGCTGGGAGCTTGTAAACAAAACTAGTAAGGATGCAGTAAACAGGGTGGCTGTAGCAACATTTAAGAAGCCTACTTCTAACGACTGCTATGAGAAAAGGTCACAACAAGAGCCTCCACTCTGTCCTGAGTCGGATGATCCAAATGCAGCCTGGTAATATTTCTCTTTAACTTGGCTGTAAAAACTATATTCTGGCTAAAACTAAATCTAACACTTCTTGTTAAGTTGACACTAGAAATATCCACTGAGTGGTTTAACGATATGCTAACTTGCATTCTTTGAGTTAGCTATTGAATATCCTTTTTTTCTAAATTTGACCAAAGAAGTATCTAATTGACTTGTAAAAACAGAAAACAGGTCACCTGTCCATAAGAATGTCATTGCTCTTTTCACTATTACTTTAGAATAAATGTGGATCTCTTGCAATATAGCTATCCAAACAGCCATTTGAATTTGATTCTTATTTATAGGAATGTGCCATTGCAAGCATGCATGCATAAAGTACCTGTAGATGCATCAGAACGTGGGTCTCAGTGGCCTGAGCAATGGCCAGAAAGGTTGGAAAAAGCACCTTATTGGTTGTTGAGTTCCCAAGTTGGAGTTTATGGCAAAGCAGCACCAGAGGATTTTGCTGCTGACAATGAGCACTGGAAACGGGTGGTCAAGTCATACATAAATGGGATGGGAATAAACTGGTCATCTGTCAGAAATGTAATGGACATGAGAGCTGTTTATGGAGGGTAAGCAACAATTTTTTTCCTATGAAGTAGGAAGGATATAATGGTTTGACAGATTACTTTTTTCATTGGTTTTTTGTTTCATCTTCTTTTCCTTTTTTGTTCCATGAACTATGAATAATGTAACAGTTTGACAAGGTTACTTTTTTCTTTGCTTTATTTTTTTTCTCTTCTTTTCCTTGAGTCTGATTGTTGTATGCTAACAGATTTGCTGCGGCACTCAAAGATTTGAATTTGTGGGTCATGAATGTGGTCCCAATTGACTCTCCAGACACACTTCCCATAATATATGAGAGAGGTCTATTTGGTATGTATCATGATTGGTGCGAATCATTTAGCACCTATCCGAGGTCTTATGATCTTCTCCATGCTGACCATCTATTCTCCAAGGTTAAAAAGAGGTTTGTATAAATATTTTCCTTTTCTTGACTCCACTTTTTACACTCTCCTTGATGGGTAACTTATGTTGTCCTAGCAAAGTTCTTAGACTAAAATAACTGTTTAGCTATGATCTTGATTTGTGTTTGAACTGTAAGCTTTGTGGTAAAAGGGCGTTTGCCGGGTTATTCTATTGGTTGTCTTTGGCAGCCTAACTTTGCTATGGTCTATGGGCTTGTAGGTGCAATTTAGTGGCTGTGGTTGCAGAGGTTGATCGAATGCTAAGGCCGGAAGGAAAGCTTATTGTTCGAGACAATGTTGAGACCATTAGTGAGCTTGAGAATATGTTAAGGTCTATGCAGTGGGAAGTACGCATGACTTACTCCAAGGACAAGGAGGGCTTGCTGTGTGTCCAGAAATCCATGTGGCGACCTAAAGAGGTGGAGACCATCACATATGCCCTTGCTTAGGCGTGCAGTGCTTTCCGTTCATCGCTCTCCCATTTCGTTCCATGATGTTTGCCACTTTTTTGAAAATTTTTAATTTACTCTTGAACCCCATCTATGTAATTTTCTGACCCAAAAATATATTATGCGTGTAAACTTTTTTAATCCGTAATTTTTAAGTGTCAGTTTCAACCTATGTCAGCAAATTCAGAAGTCAGTCAGTTGGCATATTTACCAGCACAGTTGTGAGGCTAGGTGTTCCTTTTGTTCCGTATCTAATCGCAATTTATAGCATTTAGTTCACCAAGTTTGCCCTAGAAGGCTTGTATCATGTTAATTATGTCTATAGTATTGACTACAGTATTTTGTTATTATTATTATTTTCTTTTTTATATATATATATTAGAAACCGTAAGAAACTGAATTTTAGTCTGTTCCAAAATCTAGTACTTTAGACGGTTGTTGATTTATTTTTTTTAATTTTTATTCTTTTATCATGTAAGCTTTTTATCCAAGCTTGAGTTAATTTTATGAATAATGTTTCAATTATAATGAAATATTTAATGCGATATTTAAATTTTAAAAATTTTGAACATGATATTTAAATTAATATCCATTTTTAACATGATTAATATCAAATAATTAAATGTGATAAATAAATAATTTATAATTTAAGTATCATATTAAAAATTTTAAAATTTAAATATTATATTAACTATTTTATTTTAATTTAGGATGTAGAACATTTCAATATAACTTAAAGAGTTATTCCAAGTTATTAACCCTCTAAGCTTTAATGGGATGCCAGTCTATTAGTTCATAATGAAAAATGGAAGCATTTATGGAAATATAAATCCCATTGGCTGGGACAAATATAGGTACTCGGACATACAAAATGATTTTTTGAATTTTCTGAGATAAAAGCGACCGGTGCAAATTCAAAACATATAAACTTTAGTTTTATGTAAATTGTAATTCGTTCAATCATGGAAATTAGACATTATGCAAATTATGTATAAAACATTTACGAACATTTTGACATGAAAAAATTTAAAAAGTATAAGTGAATAATAAAAATTGTGACATAGAAGCAGCAAATTTCATTTTAGGGAACACGGAACATTAAATTCTTCGAGGATCGTGGTGTTTTTTTTTTTTCTTTTTTTCACCAAACTAAAATTTGGATTGCTTGATTTAAGAAAATCAAAGTTGAAATTTTCATTTTGCATGAATCAATTTGAATTGATAACATTAACATTTGGAAAAAGTTTTTAACAGTATTGGCCAACGTAAATGGATCTAACAAGGAGAAAAATGATGTTGTCCAACATTATTGGACGGGATCAGATATGAAGAGTCCATCAAATAATTTCTTTTCTTAATTTATTAAATATTTATCATTTAATTTAAGGATGTGAGTTACCAATTTATGGTAAGTCAACTTATAAATACAATGATTAAAATGAAACTAATGAAATTTTTTGTAAGAAAAAAAAGTCATAGTTTGAAAATAGAATAAAAAATTATAAATATTAAAATTTAAATATAAGATTAAGTATTATTTTTTATAAAATAATTACATAAATCAAATAAATTAATTCTCATGTTAATGAATTTTTTGCCGAATAGAAGAGACAAATGCTATAAACAAAAGTGTAAGATCTACTTAACAGTTCCATATTCATTTTTCTATCAATTATTCGTATTTTTAAGAAGAGAGTGAACTCCATGTGATAATTTTTATTCTTTTGGGGAAATTGTTAAAATTTAAAAAAAATTATAAATACAACTAATGACTAAGAGATATCAATTTTTAATTTTTGAAAATTGTATTATTTACGCAAATTATTATAATTTTTGTTTTCGAGACAATTTAACACAAGTAAATTAATGAATAAGATATATTGAGTTTTTCACAAATCTTTGATTAAAAAGAAACTTTTGAATTTTGATTGAAGATGAAATCAACAAAGTAATTAGTTCCTAAACAAAAATGTTAGTTAATCCGAGCGAGTCTTGGGGAATCATTTGGTTAAAAACAAAGGCAAAATTAGAGTTTCCCCTTCAACTGGCTCCTTTTAAGCAATTATATCCATCTATTTCACCCCCAACAACATCCATCCACAAAACTCAAAAACATTGTGAGAGAAATTATTAATACAAGAGAAATGGAAGATGAAATTAGCCATGGAGGGAGCCCCGAGAGCCCATGTGTAAAAAGTAATGGCAGCAACAACAACAAGGAACAAGATCGTTTTCTCCCTATTGCAAACGTTGGAAGAATTATGAAAAAGGTGATTCCAAGCAATGGGAAAATCTCCAAAGATGCAAAAGAAACTGTTCAGGAATGTGTGTCTGAGTTCATTAGCTTTGTCACTGGGGAAGCCTCAGACAAATGCCAAAGAGAAAAGAGAAAGACCATCAATGGCGATGACATCATTTGGGCAATCACTACATTAGGATTTGAGGAATATGTAGGACCCTTGAAACTGTATCTAACCAAATATAGAGAGATTGAAGGCGAGAAGCTTAATGTTCCAAAGCAGCAAAGATCCGAGCAAAAGCAGCAGCAGCAGCAGCAACAATCACAACATGAACAAAAT
This sequence comes from Durio zibethinus, assembly GCF_002303985.1. The sequence continues at coordinate 15,607,325 of NW_019167860.1, read as the reverse complement.
ATACCTTACAATACCAATATTGTGTATTCTTCAGCAAACTTATTGTCTCATCACCCCTCTTTTGTGCCTTCTGATCAGCCATTTTCCTTGCCTTTCTCACCCAATTCCATTCAAAAGCAATTACAGCAGCAAGACCAAATTGATTCAGTGGGGCATTGGTAAGAACAACTGGAAATTATTTTACAATATTTCCTTTTTTTTCTTTTACAAAATTATTTCATTGCAATTAATATACACACTTGAATATATAATATTGTAATGTTATGTAATATTAGTAACATTATACATTTTTGAATAATTTAATTAGGCATTCGCTTGAAATGATTTGAGTAATTATATGTACCAAAAGCAAATTAAGTATGTGATGATTACATATTTTCATGTGTCCTAATGATACATGTGTATATAAACTTACAAGAAAATTAAAGAATCTATTAATATAAGCAAATCTAAATTAACAGAACATTTGATTCAATGATAAATGCTTGTATATATGCACATCTTACTACTTGGTGTTATGTAATATATACATATCTATCTTATATAAATATATAAAAATCAAAATTGTTGGTAAAAAAAAAAATTCAATGTGTATAGTCTATTATTTTGACACGTAAATACTCTTAAATAATCATCATGTGTCTTATATTTAATTAGTTTTATTTGATTTCATATAAAATTTAAAATATTTTAATGCATTGATTATTTTTATTTTCTTTCAAAATTTCTTTTAACTTTTACATATGTATGTAATGTAAGAGTTGACTACTTAATCAATTATTTGATATAATCATGTTTGATTAAATATGATATCCAACCGAATAATTGATGTAGCCTTTTTGTAAATATAGAAAAGAAATATATTTAATTAATTTTTTATTATTAAGTTAATGAAATAAATTATTTCACTCTAAATTTTCAATTGGATATTATTTGATCATCATATACTCACAGTATTTATTATTTCAATATTTACTTTCATCATTTTAAAATTATTTTATTTATTAACCTACAACAAATTTTTTTGTATATATAACTCCAAATTTTCACTAATTTTATATCCTTTTATGATTGCTCAATTTTCATTTTAGTTTTCACTTTAAATCATTCCTTGATCTCTATCACTCAAAGGTTTTCTTATGTTGCTCAACTCTCAAATTACATTTATTGAAAAAAATGCAACTTTCCAATTTTTTAAATTATAGGCTGTAAGACTCCATCTTTTAAGCTATGCATATACTTTTAATATCTTGATTTTAAAATGATTATTAAATGATCAAATTAATTAAAATTAAATTTGATATGTCAAATCAAATGAATTTTATTTATCATTATTACACTAATTTTCAAAATCTTTCTCTTCATTTCTTCCAAATACATTAAACATACATTATGTTTGAATATTCTAATTGTCAAGCATAAATTACTCTTAATTTACTCTTAATTTAATTCTTAATTTTATTTTAATCAATTAATCATTCCAAAGTTATAAATCATTCCATAATTAGTTTCAAGACCTATCCTATATAAGTGAGGTTTTTTTAGATGCTTAAGAAATAAATTACACCATTAAAAAATTTTCAAGAAATGATACTCTTTTTGCCATGGAGTAAAGGTAGCTTAGATTTTTTTTTTCTTCCTTTATGATGCTGTATATAGATGAATTAGACACACAAAAGTTAATAAAGTCAACTACTATTAAAGTTTTTATCACTTTATATTTGTTTTCGTATTATTTTGATTACTATTTCTTATGTGTTAAAATCTTTCGTATATATACTTCAATATAGTCATATAATTATTTATTTAAAAAATATTTTGAGAAGAGATTCTTTTAAGTTTGGAATATACATTTTGCATTAAAATTTAAATATGTTATGCGTTATGATATTATATTTCGTAAATATGAGATTTGAATTGTTTGGTTTGATATTTTTGTAATTGGTTATTGAATTGGCTATCACCCAATCTTTCTCGAAAATCAATTGTTCTAAAATGACGCATTTTCTTTCTAATTACTATTTTTATTTTTTTGTTTAACTATTAATTATTATTCTTGAAATTTAAAATATATTTAGAGTTATTTTAAGAATTTAGGTGTATAGATCATAGTTGTTAATTTCATTTCGGTATCAATCATACTGGCTAGTACGTTCTAATTATACCAAAATATGGTACAACTAAGAATGATTTTTTGTACCGGATTTGATGTTAGGTAATACGGTTATTTTCGTCAGTTTCAACCTATTTTGGTAAATTTCGGTGGAATAGCATGTTTTGATCAGTACATGAATGTGAAATATATTTTGTAATTTTTAACTTATATTTTGTTATTTAATTATTTTTAACATAATAAAAATAAAATTAATTGATAAAATAATCCTTAAAAGTTGAGCTTCTTTATTTTTTATTTTAACTTTTTTTATACTTTATTTTTTCAAACCAAAGTTTGTAATTTTATAATTTATTTTTTCCAACCAAAATTTATAAATATTTCAATTTTTTTTTCAAGAAAACAATTATACTACTTCTATAAAATTTAACAATCATAAAATTTTGATTAAATTTTTTCATCTCTTTGTTTTTATCTTAATATTTATATGAAAAAATACTTATTTAAATATCATATGATCAAATTAAATGTTTAAAAATATCATGAAAAATTTATGCTATTATTTCTTATGTTTTTAAACTTATTTATTTGATTTGAATATATTGCATATTTATTTTGTGACTTATTAATAATATTATAATATAAAATTCATGCATGTTTATAAATATATTTGTATTAAATCAAAAAATTTGAAATAATATACTGCAACAACAAGTACCTATATATCATATTTTTTAAAAAATCAAAACGTTATCTAGTACGATATTAACAACCTTAGTATAGATGGTAAAAGTTGCTATTTTTATAACATTTTTATGCATAATTTGTTTGCTTGCATCTTTACTTCTAACAAAATAATATTAGATTGTATTGCATGAATCAATTGAATATGTAATATATTTTTTAAATGTAATATATCGATTGCTTTCACTTATGTTAGGTACGATTTTGTTGACAATTTTATAATGGTTAGTTTAAATTCAAGTTTGTGACCTCTTTTTGGAAGGCATATTGCTATTGATTAAATTATCTTTGCAACCTAAGAGTTACTAATGTATTCTTCAATAAAAAGGTTTTTGGTTAAATGGTTAGGGAAAATTTTATATAAATGAATGATCTGAAATACAAATTTAAGGGAAAATGTTGTGAGGATTAACAAATAGTTTCTCAAAATTTACTTGATGATTAATAATCTTAATTTGTTTGATGAGTAATAACCAATTAATTTATGAACCAAATTAATAATCTTAATCTATATATCATAGGTTTAAGTTTTATAAAATACCATTATATATATTTACTATTCATATTATTAAAATTATATTTTTAACAACAAAAATATCATCAAAATATAGCTTTTTATAAAAAATGTTTTTAAATAAAATATGTTAATTTTTTATAAATAATAATAATATATATAACAAAAAATAATAAATTGCTCAATCCATGCATAGTATGAATTTAAAACTAGTATATATATATATGAAGAGTGGATATATATAAGATGAATATCAATAATTAGTTAGTACTATATTTCTATTATGAGTTTTGGAATTGATATTTGTTAGATAAATAAAAAATATATATTTGGAATTGATTTTGCATGCAAGAAGCATAAAATAACTTACAATTGGAAAGTTAGCTACAACATACTTATTTAATTAGTTGAGAAGACAAATTCAAAATTTAAGAATTAACAAAAAAAAATTAAGTTGATTAATGATTACAATTAAAGTGGGATAAAAATAATCATAATTTTGAAGAAAAATAATTTTCTTAAACCCTACATTTTTACTTTTCCTTATATATATGACAAAATTAATTCATTAATTTAATTTTTTTGAAAGGCATTCCTTAGTTTAATTTTAAACATTGCAATATTTACCAATAAATTAATCTCCCACAAATGATTCATCTTACCTTTAGTTTATCTAATAAAATTGTCACATCAATAAGGACAAAAAGAGTAGGGTCAAATTGCATTACTCTCTTCGGTATAAATCTATATACTACTTTGCCCCTTCATCGAGTAAATTTAAAATTTTAAAAAAGGTTTTCTTCAAAAAAAAAAAATTTAAAAACGGTTATGAACAAATATTTACTAATATCAATTAAAAACTATGGATCAAACGTTTATGTGGTATAATTCTAGAATATTAGGAATGTTTTTAAAAGTATATATTTTTTTATTTTAAAAATATACTTTTATTTTAAAAATATACTTTTATTTTGTAAAATAAAATATTCCGCAACTGCCATACAACACTACATGTGATACACATAATTCAAATTCATATTTCACGCCTGAATTATCGCTCAAACGAACGAGAAAGGACTAGAGTCCAAAACATTAAAACTTTATGAATACAGATATTAATAAATGACTTGAAAATATAAACATCAAAATGGCATACACCTCAATGTTTAAGATTACGAATATTATTTACATCACGAAATTCGAATATTATTTACTTTATGAAAATTACAAGAAATTTTTAAACTGCACAATTAGAAATTAGTAAAGTAACACATATCCATTAAAATATATTAAAAAAATTTAATATTTGATATATTACCTGTAAAATTTTTTTAATTTTAAAAGCCATATTGAAAGATTAATACATATTTAAATTTTAACTTGTAAATATATCCTAAGAGAATGTGCTACCTTACTAATCCCACTTATGAAATCTAAAAACTCCACTGAATGAAATAATTTTTCTTGAATTAAAAAAAAACTAATTAAAAAATGTAATATAAATCAATCTCTTAATTTTATTTATAAAATTTAAAAATACCACTGACAGTGGTCGTCGAGTTATTGTGGGTTATGGATCGATTTGCATAAATACTACTGCTTGTACACAATGCACATATAAGTGATGCTGTGATTGTGCATGGTGTTAGGCTTTATGCTAAATGCATCAATCTATCGACCCGCTATTCTCTTCAATCTGCCTTATGTGGTAATTGTACCTGAGAATGCTATCTATGGAAATCGATGCATATCTAAATCGATGGAAACTAAATGTGTTATCATCCCTCAAATGTCTTGTATCTTTAGAAGCTACAAATCGAACCTAAATCATGCCTTGCATCTCAAGTGTGCCACCCAAATCTCTGTAACTGTATTGATGCACTGGTGTTCAATTGAGCTCTCGAATGTAGAACGTTTTGAGCGTGGACTCTTAACCCTTGTTATCAAATAATTTCTTATATCTTTTTACATTTTTATAATGATAAATAAAATAGAATGAAATCAAAGTTCAAATTTTCGTCAAATAATAAATTAACATGTGAAAAGCTTATCAAGATGGATGAGGAAATATATTTTTATAAGAAATTATTTGATAAATACATACTATTCATCTACCTCTAAATAATGTTAGAAGCGAAGACATTGTTTCCAAAAACAAAAGTAAAAAAAAATTCTTAATTTCAACAATTTTGAAAATTTTTTTTTTTTAAAAAAAACATATTACCAAACCTGCTTCTTTTTTTTTTCTTTAAGAAATTGAAAACGAAAAAAAGAGAACAACAACAATGATTACAAATGACACCTAAATTTTGAACTAAATATTCATACACTTACCAAAAGCACCTTAATGACTATTAAGTTATAGCTCACTATACCTATCAAACTATCCATATTATACTACACGTAGATATTGAAACGAAATAGTTAAAATCCAGACAATACCATGTGTCAAAACTAAACCTGACAATTAATCTATTCATATCTGTTTATTTCATGTTTAACACGTATAGAATACAAAAATTACTGTTTCATAATTGATATCAACTCGCCAAACTCAAAACACATTGTTGTGTTTGCCAAACCCAAATAGGATATATATATATATATATATATATATATATATATATATATATAAGCAATTTTGTATTAATCTGACTTGAATGATCATTTCTGTCAGAAACGATAAGCGGGTAATCATTAACTAACAACTATGTATCTATTTAAAGTGTTCATTGCACATTTCAGAGTAGATGCAGAACCAACTAGTCAAATCATAAACCCTTTAAACATGAGAAACCCAAACCATATGACCATTTGTATGTTGCCATAAATCAAAATTAACTGTCAGTTTTGGAATCATAAGGACTATATAATCTACATTGTCTCCTTCTAACAAAAACATGGTAATGATCCCTGGGAAAAATGGAGTCAAGTAAACCCACCTTGATATTGATTATAAACCAACATATGAGGCAGGTGGCTGGGATTGCTATCATTAAAACCGTTCACGAGACAGCTGAAACTTATGGCTATTTCAAGTTTTGGATATAACCTGCATATTGAAATCCATTTGTTCATTGATTCAAAAAATAAATAAATAGATAAATAAATAAAACTAAAAAAATCCCTTGGCTTTTGTTAAAAAGCATACTGAAAGGTTGGCACCATGGGAAAGGGAGAGAAATGATTAAAACTCATTATTACAAGCATAACAAAACCTAGTAACTGTCATTAGATGCTTAAAGATCATACTGATTCAATTTGACATTGGTTTGTAGAGAAATATAGCTAACAGGCATTAAAAATCAAGAGAACTAGGAAAAAAAGGCTTAAGGACGAGTCAACTAACCTCTGATATCAATGGCTTAGCATGTTCTTCCCACTCGCTGTCCCATCTTGCTGAAGAACCCATTTCCAATGCACCATTCTTGAGAGATTTCAGATAATCACATTCATCTGGAAAGCCCCTGAAGAGCATCTGCCAGCATTGATAAGGAAAATAGAAAAGCCAAGAAAATTAGAAACCACCATAGCATGTCTCTAGAAATATATGTTACAAAACAATAATCAACTATTGAATTAGTCATTCTGGTTTTAATTAGAATAAGGTTCAACAGCCAAACATGTGAAAACATGAGATCACCTCCACACAATAGATTCCAATCAAAGAATTTGAGGGTACAGGCATTGTAAATTCATCACAGGGACACCAAGGAGAAAATACATTAATATTATTGGTGACGCACCAATAGGCTGGGAGAAAGAGAAATGGAGAGAATTTTGAAGGATTTTGCTGACAGAGACAACTTCATATTAGGGGATTCTTTTTTTCTTTCTTTTTTATAGGCAAAGAAATATCTTAATTTCTAAATATGGGGTGAGATTGTAGAAGAGATTGTGCATCATCCATATTTACTAACAAGTACCAACTGACCTCGTTAAGTATACAAAACTTACCAAGAGTTCATCAGCTAGCTCTGATGATGATGAAAAGAGCAGTCCATTTTTCTCAACTTTAACAAGTTCATCGATGCTTCAGATAAGTCAAACCAGTAGCAAATTACAAAAGAGACTTTAGCATTAAAGCACGTCGAATTATTAACCAATGATACCATGAACTGATAAGATAGATGCAACTAGAGTCTACCAGGAGAAGGAAACAGCACATACAGGTAGTCCACAACCGAACATATCCACCACCTACCAGCCAATACAAGTTTCAGTTATGGCCAAAAGGTTTCAGTGAAGTGAGAGAAAGGTTTTGTTGCTTCACATTGTTCTTTTCATAATAAAGCTTTAACAGGAGACCAAGAATGACATACCTTCATGGGAAGGTCTAATCCTGAGGAAGAAGTATGCAGGCAAACACCTAAATCTGCAGAACCTGTAAAATGACGCAAGAATAAGGATATTAAACATGAAGCTAGAAGGAAGAAGAAAACAGAAAATTGATGACAAGTATCATACCAAGAAGCAGTGGATAATCCTCAGCTGACAGCCACATGGTACGAAATGCCACACGTTTGAGGTTTAACCTCTTTATTTTCTCTTCATACTTTTCCTTTTCAGGACCTTTACCTAAATCAATATTGGAAAATTTTAAGAAAAAAGGGACCCACATAAAGATGCTGCTTCTAGGATAAACAGAACCATTACCTGTAATGATGAACAACAACCTTGGATACAAGTATTGCTTTCCACCGGAGATCTCCTTCCAAAGGACCCCTTCATCAGTGGAATCATTTTCATCCAACAGAGCAGCAACTCGCCTATCATACATTACTGCTGCTTCCAATAGAATCCCAAAATCTTCATCTGGAGTCCTGGAAAGAGGTTATTCTCTAGAATGAATCACTTAACAGATGTATCAATATCTTATTCATGCAGAATGAGTACATGTATCCTTCAATAAAAGGGAGAAAATGTTTACATCTGAAATTAAATCATCTTAAAATAGAACGGGAGGTAAACTTCTTCTATTTAGAGTCTAAAGCAACCAAAACAGAGAAATAATCTAAATCAGAAGCTACTATCAGAAGACAATATTGATTTAGCAAACATATTAGAAAAAAGATATCATGTAAAAAGTCAATATTAAGAACAAAACTGGATCAACTTGAGCATTTTCCATATTCCATAGACTAACAACTATCAGCATCTTCTTCTAATTATCACTTTTAATAGGTAAAAGTTTAATAAGGCTCGGGCAATTAAGAGAGACAATAAAGAAGAAAAGAGAGTAGAAATATTGGCTCCAAGAAGTACATGAATAGAACCTTCATAGAGGATGGCCTCACCAGCTTGTACTGCTTACAACAAGAGCAGGCCTGTTTGGCTTGAACAAGATGCTAGTACCAACCTGGGTTGTAAATAATGTTTCGTTTTGGTCATCTCTCCCAATCCCTGCAGTTTCTGCATGATGGTTAAAATCAGCAAACAGCGTTGTTTAACCATGCTGCTCAATCAAAAGTAAAGTTGATTGTTTATTAGACTAACCAGCACTTACACAATCTTGAACACCAAGAGGGTGACAAAGATATCTATTTAATCTACAAAACAACTAAGAAAGAAACACAATTACAAAATAATACTTAGACCAGAAATCTTGATGAGAACTCAACTTAAAAACATAAATCTCACCTTATGCTTCTCCTCAAGCAAAGTTGGATGGAAAAACTCAGGAGGCTGATCATATAAAACTGTGGCTCTATAAATTTAATCATAATAGAGTGCAGTTAGACATTTTCCCATAAAATTTCATAGTGCAAAATTAAAATAAGTAACCAACCATGAGCAAAATCTTACTTAATTCCCCAGTTTTGAGCTAATTCATGCTGCATTGCCCTTGTTACACATAGGGAACCATTTGCCATCTGCCCATAACGCTTCTCAAGCCTAAGCAGATTTAAAAATCACATCCATCCACTGTACAGCTGAAGATAAGTCTTCTTCACAATAACAAAATTAGAAGGCAACTGTGTCTTACCAATGGTATATTGAAACAAATCGACTGCTTCTGCCCAGGGACAAACCAAGTAAGGTATATCCAAAATTATGCCAATCAACGATGAATGCAGACTGTCTCAAAGAACTTGCCCATTTTACAGCCACTAATGTTGGAACGGAAGGAGGATTCTACATAAATGGAGGAAAATTAAGATATTTTTATGGGGAAAAAAGAGATTAATATTCCATAAAATTTAAAGAAGGGCAAGATTCCTAGCTAAATGTATCTAATGAAAAAAGGCATCAACAACTTTCCTGTGATAAGGAGAAAAAACAGTTAACAGAAAATATTATACTGATACATTTTTAGAGATATAATAATAAGGTGCTTAAGAAAAGACATAACAACTGTGACCAACCATTACAAAATTTTAACATGAGAACTTAAGACTTTCAGCTTACAGGTCTTAGGTAAGAATCTTTGAGGAAAGCAGTCGCTTTATATGAAATAAGAGAGTTACCTATCATTGCTTAACCCAAATCCCAATGGGATGCCATACATGAAAAAAAAATTATGATAGTAAGGTTTCATCATCACTTATCCATATAGGCCTTCTATCATGCGGACATTAGCAAAGGTATTTCATGAATAAGTTATAATAATCATCTATGGATAAATCACAATGGTTTTTTTTTTTTTTAAAGAATATGGATCATGTATAAGAATGTACCACATGAATTTTTTTTTTCAAAAAAGAAATAAAAAAAGCTGACTTTACATATCATTACAAAAGGAGTGGCTACTAGAACTTAGCAATGTAAATGGAGAGCTAATATTTTATCATTGTTAATATGAAAGCTTGAAATTGCAAGCAATGGACAGAAAATTTTGAAGTACTAAGTGTGAGATAAATTCTGTAGTTAATCCCATACGTAAAAAGCATGGCTAGCTTGATAAAGAAGAATCACTAGAAAAACACAACTACAAAGCTTAATCAGAATATAGTACAAAAAATGTCCCTTGTTCTTTTAATAAATGATGAGGATGTTATTCAGGCATTCTGCACACCCACCCCATCCAATATTTTTTTCTGGCTTAAATAGGAAAAGAAAAGAAAGGTAACTAAATAATTAGAGAGAAAATAACCCCTACTTCTTTCATCTATTCCTTTATCTATCTATCTATCTATTGAAAAACATTGCTCATAAGCCTGCCATTCCATAATCACTCAAGCTTTAGAAAACTTTTGTCCTCCACCTCTCAAGCAATAAACAAAAGAGTGAATTTGAGGTTAACCTTTAGTTGAAAGTTTTGTTACATCATGATAGGATATAAAAAAAACTCTTGAGAGACAGATTCCATACAAAGGATTCAACGTCAAATTCTAGTGAAAAAGCCAAGAAAACATTCAATAGCAGTTAATACTGTTTGTGCCAGACGAGAGTAAACAGAACTTGGGCTCTCTCTAGCGGAACTTAAAAACTCACCTGCACTATGAAGGCATCAGGAGGAGGAACTTTGATGCAAAGAAACCAAAGAAGCATTATAAACTGAATGATTGGCTTCAATAAGAGCATTAGTGGATCAAGTATCTTTGGCAAGCTATGAGAGTGTTTTGGCCATTGTATCTGCAAATGAGAAAAAAAATTAAATAATAGACAACAGTCTTGTAATAATACCTTAGCCCAAAAATAGTCCTCCAGGTCATACCATTGTGTGAATATGAATAGATTCATTCTCTAGAACAGCAGAGTGGGGTTCAGAACCTATAAAACATTGAAATTCATCATTCAACTGGCATCTTTATTGTTAACCAAAAACAACTAGTATATTATTAAGATAATAAATTATTAAGATACTCTCTTTAAATTTAGCATTTCGACAGTATAATCTCTCATATTTACTGCATAATGCAAAAATCTGGTTCATAGTTTGGGATATATAAACTTCTTTTCTGCTGGTAAATTTTCCTAGCATTATTCTTATTGACAACTGTTAACCAGTAGAGACATAATCCTCTCGTAATGATTTTACTAAAATACATATTCCATGGCAGAGAAAAAAAAAGGCATCCAGTTTAACTCATCATTAGGTAGAAACTTATACCTCCATATGCAACAATGTCCACTTTCAAAGATGCCTGCAAATGAATTGAAATCAGAAGAATCGACATCTTATTTATTTTTCCTTTTTTGAATGAGAACTCTGAATGAGCATCTTACAAAAAATAAACAATGGGACTATACAGCTTATGATTCACAAGGTTATAACAAACATACTGTTTCCTTTTTATTTGTTTTTGAATAGGGTGGAGGTGCTGGACAGAAATAACCAGATAGCATAAAGGAAAATTATATGCTTATATCTATGGTGTTCCCAGGAGTACAGTTGCTAACACTTATCAAAATATTTGACAAGTGATCTAGAATTATTAGATTTGAGAGCAGCAAAAGCATCTCACATATTTCAGAAGAATATTGTCATTACTGCTAAAAGATCTAAGCATTTCGTTGTAACAGTGAACTTTTCATTATACTATGTCAGAATAGATAGTGGATTGTGGAACTAGTTTCTTGTAATTTTATTTTTTTTTGGCAGCCTGGTTTCTTGTAATTTGATTCATAACATCAAAAACAAAACCCAAATAGTCCTAAACACATATTTGCAAGAACTTCCAGCCTTGAGACATAACCGCACCTCCTAAACAAGAGGCTTAACATATTTGATTTTCCCCCTTTTCCTCTCAGTTTTTCTACTTTTCTTAGGACAGGTTAGATAAGCATGTGACTATACAGGACAAGAATCTATAAAAACATCAAGTTTACTACTTTTCCTCTTTTGAAGCAAGGGCAGAGACATGGGGACAGGAAGGGCAAGCAAGCCTATTTGGACATATAAAAATAGCATATCAGTAAGTACTTATTTTGCCGCACCCAAAAATAAATAAATAAATAATAAAGTACTTATTTTCCATGAACTTTTAGAAGTTGTCTAATTTTACAAGAGCTAACCTTACAAAAAATTTTCTTCAAATACAATAACTAAAAGTATGATGGCTTGCAAGTTGTAGAAGACAGTCTTTCCGAGAACCATATTTCTTTCAACTAAGCCTTCTAAAAGCTATGGTAATGGTCCACAAGTATCCACCAAGGAGTAGGCACGTATTGAAGGAAAATTTAAGAACACAAGGCAACCATAGTAGCACAATGATGTCTCATAAAGAATGACAGAAAGTCAACAGTGTTTTACAAAAGTACGTAGAGAGTCATAAACAGCAAAAGGCCCGCGCACCTGCAACTACCCTAATTCCCACATAAACCATTTCTGTAAATTATTGTTGAGCCTTGTTCCTATGATGATCAATTAGGTACTTTACAAAACAGTGTAGATGTAGTCTGATGCAGAGTTTGGGGGGTATATGCATCCCATCAAAATCTAATGAACAAGAAGAATTGATACACATGCATATAAGCAACTAAGCATTTGTATAAGCCTCCTTCCAAACAAACCAATTACTTAGGATCCATTAGGTCATTCTTCTTATCACTTGCTTTTAGCTATTTTCTAATTGCTATATGCTTCCTGAAAAGTTACTAATATAAAGCAAAGCAAAGGGTAGAAAGCAAAATCATAACTGAAATTAATATAAGCCTAAAATGCAACACCAATCCTAACATAATTATTATTCCATATTAACCTAAATTGCTGCACTTTGTTGTCCACAAACAAAAACTTAAAATTTGAACTTTTTTTTTTTTTTGAGTAATAAAATTTGAACTTTTAATTCTTCAAAGAAATTAATTTTCTTTTGTATCCAAACTCACTTTTTTCTTTTTCGCTTCCGAAGAAAAAGAGTAATAAAAGCAAAAACCAAACCATACCTTATTTCTGTAGATAAGTGCAAGTTGTTATTCATCATAAGAACAATGACAACAATCTTTCATGCCAATACCCATCATTACATGACATAATAAATTCATACTGCAAGTCAATAAGGATTACAATAAAAGGATTTGGGAATGAATATTGTGAAAATTGTTTCCTTTGCATTTACTAAACTTCATTTTGCTTAATATAAATGTTTCAACCAACAAAATCAAGCACATAAAGCCTAAATTTTGGAAGAGAAACAAAACCCATAATAGTTATTCAAAGCGAAATCGAGATAACAAAAGAAAATTGCTGGAAAACCTGACGCGCGAGGGAAAGGGCATGATACTGCATACGAGGACTGCGGCCTAGATCTCCGAGAACCACCACGCATGCTCTTCCCCTCTTCGCCATCTTTTCTTCTTCTCTTTGCCCTAGCAAAATGTCAGTCAGTACAGCAATCCAAAAAGTTAAGCTAAACTCTCCTAAATTTTCCTAATTTTCGGCTTTTAACTATTAAATTCGAAAGCTAAAAGAGTGCATGATTCAGATTCATTGTTGAAATTTTTTATTAGGGTAGACAACACCAGTCATCTCTGAATTTTGAAGGTTTGAAGACTATAACTAGAAATTAGAGATGGCAATGGCATACCGAACTCAAAGTTAAGAATTTGGTAACGCCCACGATTTTTAATTTGGATCTCGCAAACCAGAGGATCAATCACAATCCAATTTGCAGAAGCGAGCGAAACCCCTAGTTTGAAGAAGAAGTGAAATTATCTTAGAAACACAAAGAAGCGTATAAGACTGCTCGGTGCTTATCTGGAATTATCTCAAATTTTCAAGGCCAAAATAACAAGTATCCACGTATTGAAAGAAGAGACGAGGAAGACGGTAACGTCATTTTTTTTTTTTCTTTTTCTAATTAGACACTGTTGTTAACATGCTTTATTAAAATTTAAAATTTAGTTCAAATATATAAATTTAATTTTTATATTATTTTAATTTAAAAATAATTATTAATTTTTTATCATTAAAAATATTGATGTGATTATTAATTTGATGAATAGAGCTTAATTTTGTGGTTTTTGCTGATGTGATAATTTTGGTAATTGAAATTATTTGTTAAATTATATAAATAATTCATATATTTACAAAAAATTTAAATTTAGCTCCTATTCTTACAAAAAATTTGAAATTTTAGTTTATCTAATATAAAATTTTAATATTTCAAATTTTTTATAAATTTTCTAACATTTTTAAAAATATTAAAATTATTTTTCAATATTTTAATTTTCTTAATTTCATTTTTTGAAAGTTTTGTATTTTTCAAAATTTAACCTTTTAAACAAAATATTTAATTTTATTATTTTTAAATTTTTTTGTTTTTATAAAATTTTCCATATTTTTATTTTTATCCTTTTTAGAAATTTTTATAATAATTTTTGTTTTTAAAAAATAGTTTACAAATTTTATAAATTTTTGACATATTTCTTATCTTGTTCAACTAAAAAAATAAAATGAAATTAGAAGCTTTTATGGTTTTGTTATTTTTCTGTTTTACCTCAAACTTATGCTCTTTCATTGTAAATATAGCAAAAACAAAATAAATTTTAAAAACTCATATCTTCTTTATAATTTATTTATTTTTAATTTAAATATTAAAAAATGTAAAAAATTTCTAAAAACATAAAAGTTATTAAAAATATAGAAAATTTTATAAAAATTCTAAAAAGTTAAAAACAAAAAATTAAATATTTGATTAAATAAAATGTTAAATTAGAAAAAAAATAAAAATTCAAAGAATAATTTTTATTAAAAATATATAATTTAAAGTTCAAAATATATATCATGCACATAACATCTTACAATTGAGAGATTAAATGAGTTTAAAATGAGACATAATTTAAAATTAAATAATAGCCTACAATATAAAAAATGGTAACTAAAAACCTGTATAAATATAAAAATGACATATGCCAATTGATTCAACTATACTTGTATAGTATACAACTACATAAGAGTAGCAAAAATAATATAAAACTAATGAAAAAAACCCAAATTCTAAACTACTCACTTAAACCACAGTTAGTAATATTCTCAATAAAATCATCACATAGTGATTTTAATTTTAATTACACCATTAGAAAATTTGTATTTACTTTCAAAATTTTTTATAAATGATTTTATTTAAAAAAAGCAAATAAAATTTCTTTTATGGAAAATTTTCTAAATTCTTACCCACAACACTCTTGGTGAGATTTGAAAATTTTTTTAAAATTTTCAATAAAATCACTAATTCTGATTTATTTTAATTTCATATTTGAATTTGTTTATTTGCTTCTAAATTTTTTGTTTATTAATTTTTAAATTTATTATTAAAAAGTTAGTAAAATTATTTTATAAAAAATTCTAAAATTGATTCAATCATTTTGGTAAGATTTTGAAAAAGTTCGTTTCTTGATTATTATTAAGAAAATTACCACTTCCAACAAATATTAAATATATAATAATCACAATAATTATTAAAAAATTAACAATTTTTTATTATCTCATATATTTTATTTTTTTAATTTTACATCCTAATTTATAAAGCTAAATATGCTTTGGGAAAAGAATTCTAAAAATGAAAAAAAAAATCAACTAAACTACAAAAGGAAGAAGATTAAGGGTAGCAGGTCACTAGAACTGCCATGTCTTTATTTTTCTCGCTTAATATAAACATATTTTTTTTTCTTGAATGCAATTTGTTTTATTTCTTTCTAAATACGGAAACTTTTACAATAAATTTAAAATTTTTGATTTTATTATAAGGTTATTGAATAATAACCATTATATATACAAAAATTAATATAAATCATTGTTTATTTTTTAATTGTAAAAATAATTAATTATCTATTACAAAATAATTCATTATTTGTTAACAAGTTAACTTAATTTTAATTAATTAAAATTAAATATTATTTATTAAATAAAATAAAAAGAATTTTAAATTTGCTAATATTCTTCTTCTTTTGATATCTTTTTTATGACTTCTTTTTTTTTCCTTTAACTTTTTGTTTCTTTTATGTTTTGTTTCTTTATCGACTTCTAGTTTTTTTGTCAGCTTTTTTTTTTTAGGATTTTTGGAATTTCATATATTATCATAAACTTAAAAAATAATTTTAAACCGATAAATAAGTATTAATATAAAAAAATAAGAATAATCGTAAAATTGATATCATTCGATATAAAATATATTAGAAGTATCGCAACGTAGAAAAGTGAAAGTAATAATAAAATTAGTGTCATTTGACATAAAATGAGTTAAAATTATCGTAACACCATTATAAAAAGTTTTGATAATTTTAAACGTAATGAAAGGTAATAACAATTATAAAAAGTTATTATTGCAACATAAATAATTAAGTTAGCAATATACAAAAATTATTATTACAAATAAAAAATAATTTAAAATAAAAAATAAGAGTTAACATAAAACGGTGAAAATAATCATAAAATTGATATCATTTAATGTAAAATGGTTAAAGTATCATTAGATCTTAGAAAAAAATTATAATAATTTTAAACGTAATAAAAAGTAACAACAAATATAAAAAGATATTATTGAAACATAATAAATTGTTAATGTAAAAAAATTAGTATTATAAATAAAAAATAATTCTAAACCAAAAAATAAGTGTTAATATAATAAAGTGAGAATAATCATAAAATTGATATCATTTGACGTAAAATATATTAGAAGTATAGTAATACCTTAAAAAAATTGTGATAATTCTAATATATTGAAAGATAAGAATAAGTGTAAAAGATTTTATTGTAACGTAAATAATTAAGTTGATAACATAAAAATTATTATTATAAATAAAAAATAATTCTAAACAAAAAAATATATGTTAATGTAAAAATGTAAGAATAATTGTAAAATTAAAATCATTTGATATAAAGTATATTAGAAGTATCATAACGTAACGTAAAAAGGTAAGAATAGTTATAAAATTGGTGTCACTTCGTGTAAATTAGATTAGAACTATCATAATATCCTAACTAAGAGTAATGATAATTCTAAACGTAATAAAAAATAAGAACAAGTATAAAAAATTATTATTGTAACATAAATATTATTTTTAGCATGTAAAAGAAAAATTATTGGAAATAAATAATAATTTTAAACTAAAAAATAAGTGTTAATATAAAATTAGTATTATTTGTCATAAAATGGTTATAAATGTTGTAACACTTTTAAGAAAAAATTATAATAATTTTAAATGTAATGAAAGGTAACAATAAGTATAAAAAGATATTATTATAACATAAGTAATTAAGTTGTCAATGTAAAAAAATTATTGTTACAAATAAAAAATAATTTTAAAAATAAGAGTTAATTTAAACGGTGAGAATAATTGTAAAATTAGTATTATTTGATGTAAAATGGTTAGAAATTTCATTATACCTTAACAAAAAATTGTAATAATTTAATAAAAAAATTGTAATGAAAATGAACAACAAATGTAAAAAGATATTATTGAAACATAATAAATTTGTAACGTAAAAAATTAGTATTATAAATAAAAATAATTATAAAGCAAAAAATAAGTGTTAATATAAAAAATAAGAATAATCATAAAATTGGTATCATTTGATGTAAAATATGTTAGAAGTGTCGCAATAACTTAAAAAATAATTTTGATAATTCTAAATATAATAAAAGGTAAGAATAAGCAAAAAAGATTTTATTGCAATATAAGTAATTAAATTAACAACATAAAAATTATTAATTTAAATAAAAAAATATTTTAAATCAAAAAATAAGTGTTAACATAAAAAGATGAAAATAATTCTAAAATTAATATAATTTAACGTAAAATGTGTTAAAAGGGTTATAATGTACAAATGTGAAAATAGTTGTAAAATTAATATCATTTGGTATAAAATGAGTTAAAAGTATTGTAATATCTTGTGAAAGAATTGTGATAATTCTAAACGTAATGAAAGGTAAAAACAAGTATAAAAATATTATTGTCATGTAAATAAATAACTTGATAACGTAAAAGAATTATTATTATAAATATAAAATAATTCTAAACCAAAAAATAAATGTTTATGTAAAATATGAGAATAATCAAAAATTGGTATAATTTCAATTAAAATGAGATAGAAATGTTGTAACACTCTAAAAAAAAGTTATGATAATTCTGTACATAATAAAAAATAAGAACAATCATAAACAAAGTATTATTGTAACATCAATAACTAAGTTGACAACGTAAAAGAATTATTATTATAAATAAAAATAATTTTGCATAAAAAAAGAATGTTAGCGTTAAAAAATGAGAATAATAGTAAAATTAATATCATTTGACATAAAATAAATTAAAATTATCGTAACACCTTAAGAAAGAGTTTTGATAATTCTAAATGTATCAAATGTAAGAACAAATGTAAAAAAAAAAATTCTAATATAAATAATTAAGTTAACAATATAAAATAACTATTATTATAAATAAAAAATAATTTAATAAAAAATAGGTATTTACGTGAAAAGGTGAGAATAATTGTAAAATTTATATCATTTAGCATAAAAGTGTATTAGAAGTGTTGTTACACCTTAAAAAAAGTCATAATAATTCTAAATATAATAAAAGATAAAAATAAGTGTAAAAACATATTATTATAATGTAAATAATTAAATTGATAGCATAAAAATAATTATTATTATAAATAAAAAGTCATTTCAAACAAAAAAATAAATGTTAACATAAAAAGTAAAAATAATTGTAAAATTAGTATCATTTGACGTAAAATAAATAAGAGCTATCGTAACATCTTAAGAAAAAGTTATGATAATTTTAACAAAACGAAAAGGAAGAACAAACATAACAAAAAATTAAAGTAAAGCAAATAATTAACTTGATAATGTAAATAATTGATATTTTTAAATTAAAAGATTTTAAATAAAAAATTGTTAACAAAAAAGATGATAATAATTATAAAATTCATATTATTAGACGTAAAATGTGTTTGAAATGTCTTATCCCTAAAAAAGTTTTAATAATTGTAAATTTAATGATAAGAAAAGCATAAAAAATATTATTAAACATAATTAATTAATTTGATTTTGTAAAATAAATTGATATTCTAAAATTAAAAAATATATCATTTTTATTTGTTAAATTAATACATTAAATAAAATTATATATACTTTTTTAATTTCTACATGTTAAATAAAATTATATATACGTTTTTAATTTCTACATGTTAACCTATTCTTTCTTTTTTTCTTATTTTTTAAAAAATTATATTATTTTTATAATTTATCATGATATATCATGAGATATTAGGATATTTTATAACCTGATTTTAAAGTCAATATATTGCGACTTTATTGTAGGCAAACCCTTCTAAACACATACTCTTTCAAACTCTGTCCTATGAAACTCTCTCATTTCTATAAAAACCAACAGCTTCTAAAATCAAATTTCGATGGTCAGTTGCCATGCTAGTTGCTGTTTTTATCATTAGCCATCAATCATCGATGTTAGAAATTTCAAAAAATTACAAAAAATTCCTTGTTTTCTCATTTTTACTTTTATCTTAATGGATTTTTCAAAATCTAATTCAAACTTGCTAGATCTAGCTTTAATGTTCCAGACTAAAATTCAAAAAACATCATTTTCTGTCTATCCGAAGACTTTTAAATCGTGTATCAGCTCCTCTCCAAGGTCTTCCTTTCTCCTAAAAATTAAGCCTTGAAACTCTTTTTTTATATCTTTTGATTTTTTTTAGTTTGGTATTTTGTGGAATTAAGGAGATCAGTCTTATCCATACCTAATGGAGAGCTCGATATTTTACTCGAATGAAGATAGGGATGAATATTGTATAAGGTTGGATATAATTTTAAATTTTTATTAGATAAGATGATGTGAACGAGTAATTAGCACTCATTTCGTACTTGTACCTTATATATTTATATATATTTAGTAAATAAATTTTTTATTGAATAATAAAAATATTATTTTAGATTAATTAAAACTAATATATTTTTATTGAAAAAATATATATTAATATATATATTATAAAAAATTAGTTAAATATACAAAATAAAAATAAAAAATATTAAAATAATAAAATATTTTTTTATTTTTTTTAAAGCTATGGTATGAAGATTATCCATACTTATTAAATACTAATAGATATATAGATGAAGATAAATTTAAAATATTTATTAAATACAAATATAAAAATATATATAATATAAAAATTTAAAGATAAAAATAAAAAATGCTTTATCTCATATCTTATTCATTAACATTTCTATGTGGAATGTGGGTCTTTTTGTGGATTGTGATTTTTGTTTACTTTCTTTTTGGTTTGCAAGTAAGAGGAGAGGGTGAGACTTAAGTGCTCTGGGTTAGGTTGGGTAGAAGCTTCAATCGTGGTTTTTTCAGAAAAAGAGCCTACGGTTTATAGAGAAGAGATGAAAAAAAGAATAAGTGATAAAAAAAATTTATTGTTTGACACGTGGAATTAAACAGTAATTTCTCAAACAGTAGTATTTATATATTAGATATATGTGAAAAAAATAATTTAATATATATTACGTGATGATGATGATGATGATGATGCGTTACGGGCCGAACCCAATGAATCCAACTTAATTATTGGACTGTGACATAAGACAATCTAAATGGTCGTGTAGGAGTTGGATCCAAACTGAAATCAAACAAGTGAACCGCTCCGACAAGAAACTATAAAATAAAAAAACAATAAAGAAGGAAAAGAGAGAGCGAATCGTCAACAAAAGTGTCTTTATTCAACACATGACTGGTTTATACTGAAAAAAATCTTCAATCGGATTGAATCTTCACCACTGTTTATTTTTCTTCTCTGTCTTAATCAGAAAGGTAACTTTCTCTACAAAGTTGTCTCTCTTTCCATCCAAATGATTTTTTTTTTTTAATTTTGGTCTCTCTTTGATCTGTTTCTATCTTCATTTATTTGGTGTGGATATAAATTTTTGTTAGTTTTATTGATGGAACGGAATTTGAACTGATTTATATATATATATATATAATATATCTATTGCTGGGAACTGAGTCGGAAGAAAATAGAAATTAAAGAAACAGAGTAAAAAGAATTCCATCTGAAAGAAAAGTTTTATTTTTTTCCATAAATCTCTAGTTGGTGCAGAGAGAAAATTATAGAAAAACGTTAAAAAGGAAAATTTGGAATGAGCAATTCAACTTTGAACTGCTGTTTTTAGATTCAATTTTATTCATAGTTTCTCAGCTTCCTATTGCATTTAAAAGGGAAATTATATGATTTATGATAGATAAACAAAATTTAAAATTTTTTTATTTTTAGTTTTTAGGGTTATATATTTGTTTCTCATAGTTTAACTTTCTTTGCTTGTTACTTTTGCTACTTGCTGTTTACTTCCGCAAGAGTTTCCAATAAAGCAAACGCCATTTGTTAAAAGCAAAATCATTGATTAAATGCTAATAGAATTGTTCCATATAAAATTAAGATCATGCATTTCGATGTCCCAAAATTTACAGTTTTAATCTAATTTTTTTTTTTCAAAAGTATTGTTTGCTTTTGTATTCAAAACCTTGGTAAAATTGTCTCAGCATGCAGGCTAGCAATTGTTGAAGTTGATTTATGTCTTAGATCTTATTATAGTGTAAAATAGTTAGTTTAAGTCTTAGATTTTGGTTTCTCATTGGAACACATATGCTGGAATAAAACTCTTTCCAAAAGAAGTGGTTAACAAGCAGTGAGAAAATCTCAATACCTGACTGTCATGGTTTTTTACCTTTAGTAGTTTTTAGAAACTCTTGTATAGAAGTACCAAGAGAAAATGCATGAAATGGAAACTAAGTGTTCCACCTTATGCAATTGTTGCAGTAAAAGTTCAAGTAGTTATGTTTTCAATGCATACTTGCATATACTTGTTTGTTTCTCATGAGTTAAATTTGCAGCGATTTTCATTCGAGGTATTTGTCAATAAGAATAAACGAGTATTTCCTGAAACTTGTAAAGGCATGTTTGTCTTTTGATAAAGTTACCCATTCCTCAGGTATGGGGAATACTGAATCAGGATATGATGATTCTCACACGGACTTTTGGCATCAACCTTCTTATGAATCTCCATCACATGCAGGAAGTTCAATGGATCACAACTATCGGCCTAGGCAGCAAGACACATTTATACGTGACAATTTCAGCTCTTTGGATCAGGTTTTCACTGCTACTTTAACGTTGAATTATTAATTGAGGTCATAGGAGATATTATCTGTTGATAGTACATATCATAAGGAGACAACATGGAGCATATCATGATAGAATGTTAAGTTCTTGGTTTACTATAGTTTTTAGTCTTGTTTGGTTTGGCTTGTTTTAAAAGCAATACTTTTATATACAGCACAGAGCTAGCCTCAATAGAAATATGACCTTTTCTAAGTTTTGAACGGATAAATTAAATTCAAACCTAGTGAAACAGAAAATATTCAGTTCTAGAATTAGTTGGTTATCATGGAAAGAATAATATGAAGCCATTCATCTTTCCCAAGTCTCTGTGTAGATGATTAAAAACTAAATGCATTATGCATTGATGATTTTGATCGTTATTGGTTTTGTCCAGCTAATAAAAATTTAATAGATGACTTGAATGGTTTCAAAGTATTGAATGTAGGCTAAGGATACACATTAGCTGGAGTAATTAAATAGAGAAGAGATGAAGAGACTAAGGTAGACCTAAGATCACATGTTGAAGCAGTAAAGAAGTATTTGACATCCTGACAACTGTTGGAGAACATGGATTTGACCGATTGAAGAAATGTGATTTTGTAGTAAGGATTAGTTGAGTTGTCCAATTGATGAAAATAGAAGTGTTAAGAAATCTTTGACTAAATTCTATCCTTTCTTCCTTCATATCCAAAATAGCTGTGACATAGCAGGGCACATCAATTTTCAAGTCCATACAAAATTGAGCTGAACAAACTTATTATTATCATTTAGTAAAATGGCAAATCATTTGTTCTTTGTTAGGTGCTTTTGGGCATTACTTAAAAGTATAGAAACATTTTTTGGTAGTCATTTTAGAAACGTCAAAATAGAAATATTAATTGAACTGAAATATCGGTGTGTAAATAATTTTGTAGAAAGACACTAAGATTGCATATCAAATTAAATAAAAGATGATATAGAGCTGGAAAGGTAGCTTTTGAATTACAAGAATGGAGGTTTACTTGCATGTTCTTTTTGGTAAAGTAATGCATTTGAAACATAAAATCGCATACTATTATAGCATTGCTGGACTTTAAAGCTTAAAATATAAATTAAACTGGATATCAGTCATTGAAACCAAATCAAATTCTGACCTTGAACTACTATTCGCTAGAGGGTTTTGGAGTTTTAAGGAGTGCAAAAAAAAAGTGCCTTTTAAGAATTTTCATAATTATTTCTATAAGCATGTGTGACAATGACTACATTAGTACGTGAGATTTGAAATTGGCGCTGATTATAAGGGAAAAAAATGTAATTATGATGCATTCTCTTCTATTTCTCATCTTTTAGATTATAAGTTATGATGGTTCACTTTAGGTTGCATGTGCAATTGTACTTATGGTATTTATTTCATTTATTATATGTGTTTTTGATGGATTGCTTTTGGTAACAAGAAGTATTATACACATGAATTAGGTTATTTCCGCATTGAGAGAGGCTGGACTTGAATCATCCAACTTAATACTTGGTATTGACTTCACAAAGAGCAATGAGTGGACAGGTAGTCCCTCGCCTTCCTGTCCCCTAGTTGATTCCCTAATTAATATGTTTCTTTTAGACTATAAAAATAATTAGTGCGAAAGAAGCTCACATTTTGTTGACTGTAGGAAAATATTCATTCAACAGAAGAAGCCTTCATGCTATTGGTAGCTCACCTAATCCATATGAGCAAGCAATCTCTATAATTGGCCAAACTTTATCTCCTTTTGACGAAGATAATTTAATACCTTGTTTTGGTTTTGGTGATGGTTAGTACAATTTTATAGCATTAATTGTCTCAGTGATTTTTCTCTTGAGTTAGTTATCTTATTATGCTTGTTTTTGGGTAGCATCAACGCATGATAATTCCGTATTCAGCTTTTATCCTGATCACCGACCTTGTCATGGTTTTGAGGAAGCTCTTGGACGGTATAGAGAGATTGTTCCACACTTAAAGTTGGCAGGTTTTTAAGATCTTCCCTTCTATTTTTTTTTTTTTCCTATTTGAGCTCTTTGTAGGCCTTACACCATGTGTGGAGTGTGGTTTACATATCTATCATTTTCTTCTAACTTCTTTGGTTGAGAAATTGTCATTTTGAATTTCTTGGTTATTATCTAAATTTATTGCTTAAAAGATATTAATGCTCATAAGTAATAACTAGTATGAACAATTGATAAATCATAAGATATATTGAGGTTTTATATATTAGCATTCAATGTGACATTCTTATATTAGATTCACCTACGCTCCTTGTAGTGTATGTTCTTACTTCATTTCCCAACATTTAGTTGCGTCCAAGTTTGCTATGTTTAAGGATAAAGAAAAGAAAATGCTTAAATTGAATCAGGAGAAAAAAATGGGGTAAATAGTACACTCAAAATTTGGATTAAAATTCTGGAAGATTTGATGCATTTATGCATGTTTTAATTTCATAATTGTATAAATTTGAAAAAAAAAATACCATGTTCTCGTATGGAGCCAAGATTGAGTGGTGGGGACAAGGGAGGGCATTGCTGTCTAAGTTAAGAAGGAATAGATAATTTTACATAATTGTTTCTTTTATGTTAAAGTATTTATACAAATGTTATTCAAATTCTTAATTTTTTTTTATAATTTTCTTGTGAAAATGGTTGCAATTTAAATTTTTAAAAATTATTAATTAAATTTTATAATATCTTTTATTTAGATAATATCAATCAATAATGAAATTCATATAGCTACCTCTTTAGACACATTGACTCTCTCACAATTACTGTACACAATTAAAATTTTATTTACATTGAATGTCCAAATATATTTGTATTTATTGTGTATCACATAAAATGAGAACTATTTATTATATATTATCCAAAGAAACTAGTTTAAGAAAGGTGATGAATTACAAAAATTAAATATTTATATAAAAACTTAAGTATGTGTATTGGAAATTAAGTATTTATACAAAAATAAAGATGATTTGACCAAGATTTTGAATGCAGAAGCAAACAATTTGTCCGAAAGGTTTTAGATTAAAACTGTAATTTTTGGAAAACAAAAGCAAACAATGCTAGCTTGTTTGACTAACAGATGAATAGACCCAGGAATATATGAACTTGTTTGGAAAATAGACTATTGTCCCAATTTTTAAAAATTTAATGTGATAGGGATCAGAAAACTAAAAAGTTAGTCAGTTGCTTGATTTAGATGATAGTCAAGGGCAGTATCTACATGTCTTTGAAAGATTTTGGATTAAAACTGTAATTTTTGGAATTCAAAAGCAAAAAGCAAAAGAATCTACCAAATGGAGCCTAACGTTGTCACTATTCATTTGTTGCTTTAGTTTCTACCTTTAGATCATAGCTCTATCATTCCTTTTGAGAACAGATTGTGTAAAAAATTTCTGTTTGAAAAATATTATTGTAATGCCAATTTTTAAAAATGTTTTCATCTCCAAAAAAGAGTGTTTACAATTTCATTTCTCTTTGTTTTTTCACTTGCTTGTTATGTTGAGCCACCAATCAATCAAATTTTAGGTTGTGTGGATTCCCTAGTTGTCATAGGTACTAGCATTCTATTTTCAGTTCAGAGTTAGAAGCACTGAATGGTATATGAGATTTCTATTAAATGCTATGTGTTTGAGCGAATCTCTTAATCACAGTCGTCGGAATGGTTGCAGAGATTTGAATATGATAATTTCTTACCCTTTTTACTAGGTCCAACTTCATTTGCTCCAATTATTAATGCTGCAATTGACATTGTGGATAGAAGTAATGGCCAGTACCATGTTCTTGTCATTATTGCAGACGGACAGGTCCAAAAAAAATTCTTTATGCACTCAGTTTTGAATCTTTGATCATGTATTCTTATTCTTCTATGCTCAATCTCGTGAGATGTTTATTTGATTCCATAGGTTACAAGGAATCCTAACACACCACATGGAAGGCTTAGTCCACAAGAACAGGCTACCGTAGATTCCATTGTTGCTGCTAGGTAAAGAAGTGCTACTTGTAGTGATTGAGATTTTATTGTGTTATTGTTGTCTTGATCATGGAATTTGATAAACAGCCATTATCCTCTCTCAATTATTTTGGTTGGAGTGGGGGATGGACCATGGGATTCAATGCAACAATTTGATGATAATATTCCACATCGCACCTTTGATAACTTTCAGGTACATAAGCAATGTCTTTGAATCAATACGGAAAGAGCACCCTTTCTGGTATTAAGTTTAGCTTTATTTTACTTTTTAGTACATATCTAAACAGTATTACTATTGCTGTTTCATGGGCATTTCTTGGTCATCATCATAGGATTGACATTGCAATTGCAATATATTTTTCATGTATACTGATCTCTTTACAAAGGATTGTCTAGTCCAACTCATTCTGTGCCCGTAAGTAAAACCTAACATGTTCCATCATCTGAGCCACCATTTCTGTGCAGTTTGTCAACTTCACAAAAATCATGTCTGAGAACACAGAAACATCAAAGAAAGAATCAGCTTTTGCTCTTGCTGCCCTCATGGAAATTCCATATCAGTACAGAGCTACCCTGAATATTCGTTTTGATAAGTAAGGCCCAAAGCCAGTTTTCAGTTAATATCTAATTTCAGTTTGGAACAATTTTAAACGTAAAACTGTTAAAACTTAATGCAGTAGAGAATTAGGTGGACACCAAAGGCCACTTCCACCTCCCCAAGAAGTGATTGATCATGATAATGCTGTTAAATCGATCCCACAAATGACAAACTATCAAACAGTGGAGCCGACAGCCCCAGCAGCTCCTAGCTCCCCAGCAGAACCGGTAATAGTTTTTTTTTTTTTTTTTTACCAGTGAAGTTTCCTCCCTTTTTCACAAAATCTCTATTCAAATAAATACATTGGTGTTGAGATATGCATTCTGTTCTTCAAGGTCTGCCCTATCTGCTTGACAAATTCAAAGGACATGGCTTTTGGATGCGGTCACATGGTAGGTGCATCTTTATCAAATTACATAATTTTCAGATTTCTATCACTAAGTCAAAATACGGTGTTTGTATAAAATTTTAGGTGACTACATTTGGAACATATTTAGAGATAATCTCTTGATGAACTATTAGTAGTTTGCTTTAATCTTCAACTTCTTTTCATAATTAAAATGCTTTGGCTCCAAGGTTGGTATCTCTATATCTAGGTAGCTCTTATCATAATAAATTTCTAGGTTGCTGTCACTAGTCAAAATTAAGTGTTGGATATTTCTAGAGAAGCTTTTTAATTTGATGAATTGACATGATTTGCTTTCGTTTGATCACCTTCAACTTCTTTTTATAAGCAATAAGCTTTTCCTTAGTAATTTTTTCTCTCAGAAGAAAACAGAGAATGATAGTGTTTATCATTACATACAAAAGATGCCCAATACACCCTCAAAAGCAGCTAGAAGATCCAATAGAGGGAAGAGAATAAAATGGAAAGTGATACTAGGAACACCATTTTCAAGTTTTTCATCCTTTAATTCCTTGACCAACCTTGAGCTTCTGAGGATAGAGCAGATCTTGAGGTAACTTAAGGTAACGAGAAATATTTAGGAAGCCCATAGATTAAAATTTCTTGTCAAATGACTGTAGCATCCCATCCCTCCATATTTTCCATAAAGTACAGATTGCAAGTTATCAGCTACAAGCATCTTACTTAAAAGACACTTCATTAATCTTGTGTCAATTTGGACACTTAATGAGCAAAGTATTGGACCTCGTTACAAGTACAAAGCTTAAAAGTAAGGAAAACTGTAAACTATTGGAGATATAAGGTTATTCTTGAAGACATCAACCAAAAAGCAAAAATCAAGGGAGAAAATAGAAGTGGGATGCACATATGAACCTTATAACTGGAGAGCTGTGATAAATATAAAATTTGAATTGTCATGATTATGAACTTGGAATTTTCTGATTGGTAATAGTTTCTACTATTGGTCACTTTTGTTAATTTAAGTACTTAGATTTCCTTTATAATTGGTTAGGTCAGATCAAGTACTAATTCGACATGCTTAAGTACCAGTTTAGGTGTTTTTAGGTTAGACATGTTTCAATTTGTTAAGTTTTAAAGTTGATTTGAAGCAAATTAGAAAATTTTTAATTTTTCCTTTTATAGAATGATTCAAGATGGTTAGCACCTTTAGCAGTCGTGAAACATTTTTATTTCATCATGCATTGAATATACTTGGTTTAAGTGCCTATGAAATGGCTAAAATATCTGGCCTAAATCATACCAGATGTTCTACAAAGCTAAATTGAATATTTTGTATGCAACTCTGAACAGTTTTTGTGGATGGTTTATATGGATAACAGACAATATGTTTATTGTATTTTATCTTTTGTTGTTCTAGACTTGCAAGGATTGTGGAGCAACAATTTCAACATGCCCAATTTGCCGGAGGCCGATAACGACGCGCCTGAGACTGTATACGTAATTGAGAGAGTGATTTTCTGCTTCTGGATGTTGAATGCCATGAAAAATAATCAGGACACCCCAACAAAATCTCATGGGACAGAGCATTGTTTCATTATAAATTGTGCTTAGAGTGCTGTCCTTATTTAACTTTATCCAATATTAAATGTATGAAGCTAATATAAATTTTAAAAAAATATTTGTATTTTCAAGATAAGTCATTCAACGAAAATATCAAGCAAGTTTGATTATAAACGAATAAAAATATCCAGCTATAAATAAGGTAGAAAGCAATAATATGGCAGCAGGGCAATTAATTCAAACATCAATTAAAAGAAACTTACCTCAGTTAAAAGTTTTAAAAAAGATAAAAACAAAATCTTGGTTTCGCATATTTAACTTGTTTTAGAAATTTAATATAATTTTAATAAGAACTTGGTTATTTAATGGACAAAAAATATTATTTTGTAATTACAATTTATTGTTAGAGTAATTTAATTTTTTCTTGCATCCTATAAAGATCCTATGAAGCATGATTTAAAGTATCATTATTTGCTATGTAGGTAAATTAAATAAACCAAAACTAATTTAACATATGCTTTCTTCTATGTTCTTATCTTATATTCTATTGTCCCATTCAAATATTAATTAAACTTTTACACCCAAAACCTGATGTTACAAACAAGTAATTGGTGATGTTAGTTTAAAAAAGGTCATCTTAAAAGCATGCAACAACATATTCCCACGACTCTCAAGCATAAGCTTATTAGTTGTTCTTTGAAAAGGGTCAATTCTCCAAATGCAATAAACTGAAAGAGAAATAGAAAGGAGCCACTAATTGAAGTTTGGTTACGAAGCTTACCATAAAAGAATTCCCGCAAAATCCTAGCTCCTTTACTTCTAGCTTTTATCCCGCAAAATCTCTTTATATTTACTAGTACAAGACCTCACAATTTGTTGTGACATTTTTAATTTGCCAGGTAATTGAAAGGTGTGGTTTTTTGGTTAATTGATAATAATAAATATAAAATAAAAATAAAACAATATTATCCTAAAAAAATATAAAAGAAATATAAAATAAAATAATTAAAAATAGATTATACAAATATAACAAATAAATTTAGAGTTTATATTTCTTAAATCTATTTTGATTGTTTGCTCTTATTGTGCTCTAAAAAAAATACATTAAATTAAATAAAAATATAAGAAATTTTGCATCAAAATATTTTTAGAAAATAAAATAACTGTTAGATGTAAATTAATTACAAAATCCACAATTGGATTGCCACCCTTGAAAGAAAGAATAATCATTAACCATCATACCATGTTTTTAATTTTTAGCATACGCTCAAAATTAAACATGCTTTTCTCAAACTTCTCAAGCCAAACTCCTTTATTTTATGTAATCACCACTTCTCTTTTTTTTTTCATTATTCCTCTTTTCTCAATTTGTCTTTTCCCTCTCTGATTCCAGATGCTTCCATGTTTTTTAATTCAATTCATAATCATTAAAAACACTTTAATACTTTCAACAATAAAAAAATTTTCGACCCTATCTTTGGGTAGGATATATGTCAAGAACCATTGTTTTAATAAAAATGTGTGAATATATTTTTTTATTTTATATAAAAGTAATCTTTCAAGTTTCAATTAAAATTTTGGAAACTTAATTTTGTTTGGTCTTTTCTATTATAGTTCATTTAATTAATAAAAAATAAATTTAAACCAATTAAAATCAACCATGTAAAAATAAACAACTCTCATGAAATTGTTTTTAATACATGGTATAGATTAAAAAAGTAAATAAAAAAAGTTTAAAAAATTTCATGAGAGTATAGATATCATTTTAATTTGATAATCCAAACAGTAAGACAGTTAATTAAATCATAAATTAATTATTTTAGACGTGTCTTTGGTTTTTAACTGCTAAGTATAATGAAATTACAAACATAAGCTTTCCCCTCCATCAGTGCATATTGCAACATCATATAAAAAAGGCACTCTCTATTCTCTTAAAGCTTAGTTTAGCTTAGTTAATGACTGTATATTTTTTTAAATAATGAAAATTTTATTTAACAAAGATTAACTATATGATTCCTAAAAGTGGTGAAGCGAAGATAAAATCATTATGACACAATCCAAATGGCATTTAACTTAGTAAAATTTAATGTGATTCTTCTCAACTATGAAACATATGTGCATACTAAAAATTAAAAAACAAAGAGCTTACTCAAATCATGCATCCTGTTAACGAATAAAATTAAATAGCATTACGAAACTTAAAGGCTTGTTGACAAATAAAGAATGTATAACAGATAAAAAACTAATGAAAAATACACTTAACTCCTTAAAGTATGTTTCAGTTGATATTTATGTTTCAAATATCAACTGAAACATACTTGTTAAAATAGGAATTTAAACACAATATCATTGGAGGCATAAATATAAATTAATTCAAAACACAAACATACAGTCCATGCATGAGGGTAACGAGTCACACCTTCACAAAACAACTTAAACTACTAGCAATTTTAAATTAAAAAAGAGTAAATCAATTAAAAATTAAAATTGAAAATACAGTCCATACATAGATTCGCATAGACTGCTGGACTTTACAATATATGGAGGGAGAAGAACTTAAAGAAGCATATTGGGCAGCACATGATTCAGTAGGAGCTTTTCAGGCAAGTTGCCGCAACTGTTTTGGTTCTAATGTAGCTAAGTTAAAAGATAAAATTCTTAGTATTGGTTGGCGCATTATCCTAATGAACTGATGCTTAGAGAAGGCAAAACATTTTTCATTGTTGCGGACTCATTTTGTTTATTTTGAATTTTGGAATAAAAACATTACAGTTATTAAAAAAATTAAAATAAAGAGCATATAACATCAAATAACAAACAAATGACCTAAAATAAATGATAAAAAAAAATCAAATGAAGCATTATAAGCATATTTGACACAAGCAAGGAAAACAGCAATAAATGCAACACATTTATATAGAGGAGGAAAAGATAGTACATGATTACCCGAGATTAAAAATGCATCTAGCAACAATATATCTTGCAAATCATATAATAATATATTAGTCATACAATCATAAACAATAAGCAAGAAATTCAGTCAAACCAAGCAAGCAAACGAAATTATAAATATGATCAAATGAGTCAAATACAAAATAAAATAACAAAAAAAAAAAAACCTATAGAATGAAGGAAAGAAACTAAAGTCAGAAAAAGAAGAAATTCGACATAACATAAAACTAATGTATTATTCATTTCTCATTGTTCTTTCTTTCTCTTTCTTAAGTTTAATTTTTTTAATTGATAACTTACAACTCACACATAAATTTCATAAAAAAAAGTAACAGGGTCCTATTCAATATGAACTTCATTTAATCTAAATAGTTGTTACTGATTGGTTAATATCAAAGTCCTTCTTGCCCCAAAGCAACCAAATTCTCTATTTTGCATGTCAAAGGCACAATCATGCCAGATCAAGTATTTTAGTAATAAATGGATACCTTTTCTCCCAAACTAGAAGCACATTTAAAAGAGAATTACAGTTTATTGATAAAGATTTCCTATTTAACTACAAGATTTTTGAGGATCTATCATG
Source organism: Durio zibethinus (assembly GCF_002303985.1). The sequence continues at coordinate 15,574,852 of NW_019167860.1, read as the reverse complement.
AATTATTTTGTTTATATGTATAGACTAAGTATTTGAATCTCTTTTCCTTTAAGAAAAAAAAAGTTTAACATATCAGACAAAAAAATTTTAGTAAATCTAATTAAAAATAAAATAATAACTGCAAAATAAATGAAACAAAGACTAGATAAAAAGCAAATACAAAAAAAATAAATTAAATCATACTTATAGTTATTATTTCATTTAAGAAAAAATTATTTTTTTAATCTTTTTTTCTTATTTGTTTTCTTTTCTTTCCTTGGATGCATCATCAAGTGATAAAATCTGACAATTACTATTTTGGGCTAAGGAATGAGCTAATTTGCCTCGGTACCCATCAAATTGGTGCCCAAGCTTGATAAAAAATCAACCTTACTCTCTCTTTCTCTCTTTTTCTTTCCGCCATTGCCTCCATACATCTCTTTCATTTTTTTTTTTTATTTTATTTGTCCCTTTTTTGCTTCCCTATCCTTTTATTTATTTCTTTCCCTTTTCACTCCCTTTCTTACTCTCTCTTGCTCAGTCTTCTAACTAGGCAATCCTTCTTTCTTCTAATTTTTTCTTTTTTTTTCTTTAACCCCTAATATTTATGTCAAATCTTTTTCTTTCTCACCTACCCGTCCTCTTACTTCTAAATCAAAACTTTTTTTTTCAAAATGAAAAAAGCCTAAATTCTCCATTTTGATAAAAATTCATAAAAAAAAAGTAAAATGAAAACAATATTTTTGTTAAAAAAAACTGAAGTGTTAGGTGAATTTAAAGTATGATAAAAAATCATGACATGTGGGAGAAAACAAAAAGTGTGATGTTTGGTATTGCTTTCATTTGGAGAAAAGAAAGGGAAAAACTAGGAAAAAGATTAAAAAAAAAAAAATTTTATGTTAAGGAAATGAGAAGTTAAAAATCATGAGAAAAATAAAAAAAATAAAGTAGCTTAATGGAAGGGTTGGAGTGATACAGGCAACTTCATTTCTTTTAAATCTTTACAAAATTAATTGTTTGGATTAGATTCTTATGGGTAGGAAAAGGAGATGTAAAGAAAAATAAAAGAGAAGATGAATATAAAAAATTATGTGAAGAAAAAAAATGATCAATTAGGTAGTGGGCAAAAGAAGGAAAAAAAAAAGAGAAGGCAACTTGTAAATGGTGTGAAGAATGAAAAGTTATTATGTATTGGGCTGTAAAAGAAAGAAAAGAAAAAAATAAGAATAGAGTGACACATGGATAAGCCAGATGAAGGTTAAAGGTTAGCTAAAATGAGTAAAATTAATACTATAGATTGTTTATCTATTGACATAATAATTCAAGACAAAAATCTCTTGTTGATAAATTATACCATTTATGTGCAATAATACTTGGGTATTGTTGCATTCAAGTAAAATTTTCTTATCATTTTATATTAGTGTGCAATTTGCACTTTACATCATGTGGTATAATTCAATTGTATATAGTTACCAAATGATTAATCGTAATTGACACATAAGCATGTATATAGCCATTAAATTATTGTAATAATGAAGTTAATTGAAATTAAAATTATAAATAAAATCATATTTAAACCTATTAAATATGCATTCTTTATTCAACCAATAAAAACTAACATCATCCAAAATTTAAAAATAAAAATTTACAACACAATATATACATATTTATTTTAATTTTGTTATTATATAAAACAAAAATAAATGATAATTATTACACTTATTAAATATGCATTTTTATTCAATCCAATAAAATTATATCTTTTAAAACCCATATAAAAACCCTTACAAAATAATCAAGACCTAAATTCATAATACATAAATGAAACCTTTGTAATTGTAATTAAAATTGTAATACAAATTATTACTCAAACTCATTATTAATTATTAATGAATACTTTTATCTTGAGAAGCTTTCAATCTCATGTTGTAGCAAATATATGGAAAGATTATGTAATTAATTCACGTAATTTGTTTAAGTTTTATTTTTGTTACTTAATGTTTGTAAAGTTAATAACTACATTTTATTTGTTGTTATAAGAGTGAAATCTGTTGAAACGATTAATCATGGGCCAAAGTTACAGTATTAAACTCTAAATGATTCTTGGTAGCATATCAATGCTAATGTAATTTAGTCAAGATTGGTGTCATTGATTTAGTGCATGTATCGATTGGCGAATAATACAATAGTGTTAACATTTTGTGAAAAGTGATAGCTTGAGATGAACATTTTTCACTTATCATTTGGCGAGAGGATAATTACATTGTTGATTGTTCATCATTCTTTATATACCAATCATGAGACCATGGTATTATTTCACTACGTGATGGTTGATGACGTGAATGCTATATTTTTTTGGTTACTTAGAGTGATAGAGGTTGATGCAACTAATGAGATTAAAGTCTATCATAAACTACTGGTGAGTTTGTAATGATTGCGAGATATTTTTAAAGGTGTGATGATTACATTTGATCTTGTCATAGAGTGTGCTACCTAGGTATTTTTGCTCTATCTATTAGAGTGTACGTTATTTATTAGCAAAAGTATGATTAAAGTATCAGTAGTGTACTTAATCTTATTTAGGGATCTTAGTACCACTGGTTTATATGATTGAGGTAGCTTGCCTGATATATATGTACTAGTAATTTGGTATTACGAGTAGGTAAGATGTATAACTAATTGTTGGTTATTTGACACTTTTTCAAATAGATATATAAATGAATAGTTATATAAGTTTTTAATTATTTACTTTGGTTCATGCAAATAAACATGTGATTAACGATTATTCATGTATTTGACATGAGCATGGATTTATAAACACTTTTTGTTAAGATTCTTAAAATTATTCGTAAGTTTCTTATTCTAAATAACTAGAAATTAGGGAGTTAATCCTTTGACTTGATTTGATTTGATTGTTCTTTATTTTTTTATTTATTTTTTCTTAGATAAATATTTTCTTGTAATTAGAGTTTTATCCTCTTGTCTATATATTGTATAGCTTTATTGTAAATAACTTAAGAAAGAATTTATACACAAATTCTACATGGTATCAAAGTTTTTTTTTCTCTTTTTTGTGGCCTTAATTGCCCTACACCTTTATTCTTTTTTCTTGCCTTCATTGCAATTTTTTCTTTTCTTAAAAAACCGTTAACTCGAAAATGTCAACAACATCCGTTACTTTTTTCTTTAATATGCTATTTGTGGTTATGGGTGAACCTACAGTTATTTCGTTGTCCAATGTGAATGATCATCACTTGATCGGTTTAAACCATAAACTTTGAAGTATAAATTCATTTTATTATCTTAATGGAACGAATTATCTATAATGGAGTTAAACTATATAAACCTTCTTCAAAAAACAAGGAAAAATGGATCATTTGACCAGTGATGGCCTAAGCTTCAAAGACCCAGGTTTTAAAACATGAGAAACAAAAGATTTTATGATTATCTAATGGTTGAAACTTTATAAAACTAAAAATTAGTCAGAATATAATGTTTCTCTTTATTGCAAAAGCCAAATAGGAGACACTACAACAAATTTAATTTAAAAAGAAGGATATTATATTAGTCTATAAGTTAAAGATGCAGGTTGTTTCCACTAAATAAGAAAACATGTCCATCATTAACTAATACAATAAGATGACAGGTTTATGGCAAGAAATTGACCACTGTCATGACTTGAAGATAGAAAATAACGAAGATATTCAGATTTTCCAAGAGTTTTTGGAGCAAAATAAGGTGTTTGAATTCTTAGTAGGGTTGAATGGTAAGTATGATTAAATCAGAGTGCAAATTCTTAGTAAGGACCCAACCCTAATACTTTATGAAAGATTTTTTAATTATTTGAGTTAAAGAGAGTCGATGAGGAGTTATACTAGAACTCCATACATATGAAGCTATTACTATGGTATCTTGAAAGATTGGAGATGAAGGAAATAAAAGAACTAAACTAGGTGACAATACTTGGCTAAACTTGAAAAAATAATTTAAAAAAAATGGGTTGTGGTGTTCATATTGTAACAAATCACGTCATACTTAAAATACTTGTTTTAAACTACATGGAAAGGCATAAGTTTTAGCTTGAATTGAGGGGTTTAAGGGTTACATACAAAGCCAAGCCAACCTCACCAACAAGGAATAGGCAAATGTGGAAACAAGCACTCAAAACAAAAAAGAGTTCAAGGAATTTAATCGGGAGAATATGAAAAAGTTGAGACACCTTCTGAAATCATTCAAAAAATCTCTAGGTTCTTACTTTTTTACCCAAGTTAGTATATGTCTTTTAACTGAAACTTCTAAAATTTTAAGTACTGCACATTTAAGTTCATGGGTTGTTGACTCTGGTACAATCGATCACATGACCTATAATGCTATTAATTTTGAATAATATAAATCCAATATTGGAAATCAAAAAATTAGAATAATAGATAGAATTCCTATTATTATTGCCAGCAAAGGAAATCTTCATTTAACACCTTTAATTTCCTTTAAAAATGTCTTACACATCCCAAATTATCCATTAATCTCATTTCCATCCATAAGATTACCAAAAAACTTCATTATAAAATAACTTTTTTCCATTCTCATTATGTCTTTCAAGACCTAGTCTCTGGGAAGATGATTGGATTTGCTCGAAAACGTGATGGGCTATACTATCTTGAAGACTTGCAAAACTATGAAATAAAGTACCAACACACCTTTTACCAACCACTTTATTCCTTTTTGGTTTTTTGGAATTGAACTCAAATTTAGGTATATCATCTGCGCCTTGGACATCTTTTTTTTCTTTTGTTAAAGTCCATGTTTCCTTATTTGTTTGAAAATGTTCCTATTATTGAATTTTATTGTGATGTTTGTCAATTTGCAAAATATTGTTTTGTTTTGTTTTTTTTTCTGCAATCATTAAATAGCAATAAACAATTTCTTCTAATCCACTATTATATTTGAGAACCTTAAAAAATTCCTAATATTAATAGGTCATAGTAGTTTGTCTCTTTTATTGATTATTGCATTCGTACAACTTGGTTGTTTCTCATGAAAAAAAATCAAAACTTAATACTATCTTTTCTTAATTCCACAAAATTATTTTTACACAATTTAAGGAACAAATCAAAATAATCCAATATAATAATGATAGAAATTATTTTAATTAAACTTTTTCTTTATTTAAAAGAAAAAGGGTATCATTCATGAGTCATTTTATTGACACACCTTAACAAAATAGGTTGTTGAGCAAAAAAATTGTCACCTTTTAGAAGTAACCATGCCTTGTTGTTTCGGTCAAATGTCCTAAAATTTCATTAGGCTGAAGTAATCCTTCAGCTGCTTATTTTATCAATCAACTTCTTTTAAAAGTTTTGAAAAATAAGAGCCTTTTGTCCATCTTATTCAAGCATTTTTTTATTCTATCTCCTTTTGAAGTCTTTTTCTAAAAGTTTTTGGTTGCATAGCTTATTTACATATTCACAAACCAATTGGTCCAAGTTCAATCCTGGTGTTAAAAATATGTCTTCACTGGTTATTTCTCTATTCAAAAGAATATAAATGCTATGATCCTTCCACTTGTTGAATCTTTGTATCTAAGATGTTACATTATGAGAAAGTGAATCATTCTACAAGTTTCTTCTTACGCATCTTCAAAGAGAGAGCTTATTCAACAAAAATGTGTGCTCATGTTTTACATTTTTTAGAAAGTTTCTCATCTCTTTTTTTTAATGAAATTCAAATGTCAAACCTACAATAGCTATTAAAACCATCAAAATTGAGACTAATTTAGCTTTATTAGATGAAATTAAGAACATTTCAGTAGAATTTTCAAACTTACAGAGCCTTAAACCTAATGTAGATAAAAAAAAACTAACTTTTAAAAGCTTTCATGAAGCAATTATAATAATATTAAAAAAGAGTGAAACACTTACAAGTATTGAAACAAATTTATGAGCCTAGCTTGAGCACAAGTAATGAAGCCACTTTAAGTATATCTATTTTTAAAGCTAATGATTCTATTTTGGGTGATAACTAGCCTATCCTAAAAAGTGACCTTAACATTCCTATAGCTTTAAGAAAATAGATAGGAAAGTGTACCGAACATGCCATATCCAACTTTATTTTCTCATACCATCTCTCTACATGACACAAAAGCTTTCTTTCTACCTTAAACTCATTTGAAAGTTTAAAAATAATACAAGAAGCTTTAAGAGATAATATCAAACATTTACGACGTTGGAATAGATGAAGGCCATAAAAAATAATAAGACCCAAGATATTGTCACACGTCCTAAAGGTAAGAGAGCAGTTGGTTGCAAGTGGCTCTATATTGTGAAATATAAAGCAAATGAAACTCTTAAGAGGTATAAAGCAAGGTTAGTTATGAAAGGCTATACGCAAACCTATGGGGTAAACTACCAAAAGACCTTTGCTCTAGTAGCGAAAATGAATATAGTAAGAATTCTATTATCTCTTGTCATCCATTTTGAATGGGAACTCCAAAAATTTAATATGAAAAATGCATTTCTCCATAAAAATTTGAAAGAAAAAGTGTATATGGAACCCCTAGCAAGATTTGATGAAGAGTTTAGTTCTACTAAAGTCTGTAAGTTAAAAAAGGCCTTATATAAGTTAAAATAATCACAAAGGGCATGGTTTGAAAGGTTTATTAAAGTAATGGTGAGATTTGGCTATAATAGAGTCAACACTTTATTTATCAAATACTTGAAGGAAGAAAAAATTAATATGCTCTTAGTGTATGTTGATGACGTTATTGTTACTAAGAATTATGAAGAGGAGAAAAAGAGATTACAAACCCAACTAGCCTAAGAGTTTGAAATCAAAAGTTGGTCAAACTAAAGTACTTTTTTGGGATTGAAGTGGCATATTTCAAATAGGGGATACTCTTGTCTCAACAAAAATATATACTAAACTTGCTAAAAGAAACATATATTCTAAAGAGTAAAGCTTTAAGTATTACTATTGATCCAAATCACTAGCTAGGTCGAGAAAACAAAAGAGGAACATTTGATAAAAGATGCTACCAAAGGTTAGTTGAAAAATTAATCTATCATTAGCATACTCGACTTGACATAGCTTATGCAGTGAATGTGGTCAGTTAGTGTATGGATGATCCAAAAGAGAAAAATCTACAAGTGGTTCATAGAATTTTACAATATTTAAAAGTTCTTTTGAAAGGGAAATTCTTTTAGAAAATGAATAAGCTATAAGTTGATGCATACACTAATATAGATTATGCAAGATCTCTAATAGATAGAAGGTCTACATTTAGCTATTGCATTTTTTTAGCTAAAAATTTTGTTACTTTAAGGAGTAAAAAATAAAATGTTATGACAAGATCAAGTGTTAAAGCGGATTTTTGGGCCATGGCACATGAAATTTGAAAGCTTTTGTGGCTCAAGATTATTCTAAAGGACTTAAAAGTAGAAGTAGATAGACCAATGAGATTGTTTTGTAGCAACATGTTAGCTATTAGCATAGCTTATAACTTTATTTAATACAATTACACTAAGCACATTAAGGTTAATACACATTATATAAAAAAAAGCTGGATAATGGACTCATCATAACTTTTTATGTGCAATCAAAAAATCGACTAGTAAATGTTATGACTAAGAGGTTATCTATCTCAAAATTTTAAGAGATCACAAACAAGATAAGAATGAAACATATTCATTAACCAACTTGAGGGGGAGTAATAAGATTCCTGAATTATTTTTTAGTTTCCTATTATAAATAACTAAAAGTTAGAAAGCTGATCCTTTAACTTAATTTGATTTTATTGTCCTTTATTATTTTTTATTTGTTTTTTCTTAGATAAATACTTTCTTGTAATTAGAGTTTTGTCATCTTATTTATATATTATTCTCTCTTATAAATAAAATAAGAAAAAATTCACATAAAAATTCTACAATTTTCGTCACTTAGTGTAGTAGTTGTATTGTCATATTTAGATGATCTATCTTATGTTTGATAAAGGAAGGTTCATACTTATGTGAAATATTGCAAGAATTATAGGAATAATTGAATGTCTTGCTAGAGTCTCAGGTGTGTTGGGAACCTTATATCAATAAATAAGAGCAACACTTATTGTTTAAAATTATTTATTTTTTTGGGTTTATCAAGTGCAGGATTATTGTAGAGTCATATTATTTGAAGAAGATTTTATAACAGTTTGATTTTGTACAAACTATTCCTCCAACCCCTTTCATTTTGTCTCAAGTTGAATGAGTTACATTGTAAAATGTGTATCAAGTTGCATATAACATTTTAGACTAGTATTGGGATAGATGAAATATCTTTTTGATGATGACTATGTCTAACACTAGGAAAGTATATAATGTACTATGATGTTTTGTATGTATTCATTTCACATCAATTTGTTCAAAATTGGAAATATAAATCAAGATTTCAATCAGGATAGATCGATAGTTGATCCACTAGTGAAGCTGAAAGTCATCAATTTATTTGTTGTTGTTAATATTAATAGCAATTATGTGTTATTAATAATGATTATCTTGTTAATGTTTTGTAGTGTATATTGAGGGCATTATTTGTTTCTTAGAATGTTTAGTCTAATAGGTCAGATCAACGAGTGGATATATGGTGAAAAATAGTTTTTAATATAAATGTCATCATCTAAGTCATCAGGTGCAACCAGTAACAATCTAGGTCATTTACTGTTTCCATATGGTCTGGTTCACTTGATGTCACAGACAATATGACATGTACTATATATATATTTTGATGTAACTCGCAAGACTTAGCATTCTCAACAACAGATAGTAACTTTGATATACACTATAAAACATTAACAAGATAATCAATATTAATAACATGTAATTATTATTAATATTAATAATAGCACATAAATTAATTATTTATAGCTTCACTAGTAGACCCATTATCGGTTGACTTTTATTAAAATCTTGATTTATGTTTTGAATTTTGAATGAATCGATGTAAGATGGATGCATGCCAAGCATTGTAGTCTGATGCACATTTATCTGATATCCAACATCGTTGCTTTTAACACTTTATAGGTAGGACATGTATTTCCATTTACCTAATATTGGTCTAAAAAATTATATTCAACATAGTTCATGCTTGACGATGTATGATGGTAGGCTTAAGATGGGGCTAAAGAGGTTGGAGAAATAATTTGTATAAAATCAATTTGTCGTAAAATCCTCTCTAGATGATATAGCTCTACAATAGCCCCACACTTGATGCACTAAAAAAAGTAATCTTAGGTAATAAGTTTTGTTTTCGTTTACTCGTATAAGGTTCTCAACACATTTGTGATTATAATAAGTTATTAAATTGCTTTTATAATGCTTGTAATATATTTGAACAAGTATAAGCCTCCAAATGTCAAGTACAAGGTAAATCATCTGAATATGACACTACAAATATTGGAATCAATGATGGAAAGTGCTCATAAATAAATGCTTATGTCAAATACAAGAGTAATCAATAATAACATGTTCGTTTGCATCGAACAAAATAAATATTTTAAATCTTATCTAACTATTCATTTATTCATACTTTAAAAAGTGTCAAATAACTAGCCATTTGATGCACATTTGACTTGCTCGTAATATCAAATTGCTTATACAAATATATACCCCTAAGTATATAAACCAGTGGCATCAAAGTCACTTAATAGGGCTAAGCATGCTATTGATACTTTAATGACACTCTTGTTAACAAATAATGTACATCCTAACAAATGGAGCAAAAATGCTTTGGTAGCACACTCTACGACATGATCATATGATATATTATTCACATCATTAAAAGTATCTCACAACCATTAGAATCTCACTAATGATCCAAGATAAACTTTAGTCTCATTGGTTGCATCATTTTTCCTCACTCTAAGTAATCAAACCAACGTAACATTTTCCTCATCAACCATTACGTAACAAAATGATATTATAGTCCTCATGAATGGTATGTAGATAATGACAAACATATGGTCCAGCGTGATTATTATTTCACTGAATGGTAAGTGAAAGATGTTTATCTCAAGTTGTCACATTCACAAAATGTTGATACTATCATATTATTCACCAACCATTGGTGCACTCAATCAATGACACCAACTTTGATTGAGCTACATTGGCATAGATACATTTACGAAAATCATCTAAAGGTTAATGCTATAATTTTGGCCCATGGTTAATTAATTTAAACGGATCCCCATGTCTATAATAACAATAAATAAAATTTAATTATTAACTTCATAAACATTAAGTAACAAAAATAAAGTTTAAACAAATTATATGATTGAATTTATTACCTAGCAATTTCATATATTCACTACAACATGAGATCTAAAGCTCTTCAGGGTAGACGTATCGTTAGGCTTTCAAGGAAAAGCTCAAACAGCTCATCTGCATCATTTCCATCCTATCATCATGTTAGTGGATGGAGGTATTTCTAAAACAGAACATCATCCTCAACACCATTAACAACTAGCTCAATATTAGATTATTTGACACTTCATTTCATCTCAAATGCTATCAAATGCCTTTAACTCATACTTGGACTAGGGTTAATTGCATCATGTACTCCACCTCTATATACCCTACTCCTTTTGTTCGTGCCAAATATGTTGTGACAGAATAAAAAGTCAACATTGTCTTTCAACTATTTCTTTCAAACAAATTCAAAGCAAATATTCCAAGTAACCTTAAATTGAATGTACTTTATATTAATATTAAATAATATGTAAATATATATATATATATATATGAATATCGATATTGAATTATAGAAGCATAATGAATTAAAAGTTACGAATATTCATGTTAGTGAACTTCTAAAAGTTATAGTTATGCATATTCATTGGTATTTATTTAAATATAAAAATTACGTTTCTATAATCTTTCAAATAAGGATGACTATGAATTTTCATTCTCTTTTGAAAACTTATGGAAACACATTTCTATTTATCATAAAATTATACAAAAATCACATACAACTTACTAGATTTCAATTTAGTTTAATCAAACAAAAGTCAAATACAATTTACCCTTATATTAAAATTAATTTTCTTGATTTTGTCCAAAAGTTGAGATTTTAGTGTTTGATTGAAGTTTTAGGATGGTAGTAAGGTTTTATGGAGATTGTGTTTAAGATTGGTGAAGGGAGAGAAAGAGCTTATAAGAAAAAAAGAAGGGTGTGTTACAATAAATGGGTGTGATTGCGTTTTGGTTGTGAAGAGTAAAGTTTTATATTTTGTGTTTAAATTTTAGTTATCTTTAGCAAATGAGTGTTGAAAGTAAAAAGTGAGTTGTATTTAGAAATTCTTAAAAAAAATGGTTGGCTTCATGTCATTGTTTTATTTGAGATTGTTAGGATTTAAATTATGATATGGTCACTAAATTAAAAATTTAGTATTTATCAACAGATCAAGATGCTTGCCTTTCTTTAAGAAGATGTATAAAAAAAAAGGGAAAATAATTTAAGTGTATAAGCCAATTTCTACTAATATATTCCATAGTTGTTTGATGTGAATCAGAAATTTAACCTTTTTTTTTGTTTTATTTTTGTCATGATTGGTCAAGTTAATGAACTAAAATGTCATTCTCCTTTTTTATTAAATTTAAAAATGTCGTCATTGTTTAACCAGCATATTTGAAAGGAACTACCAAACTTGCTTTTTGATGTCATATTGCTTAAACATCAACACAAGGATTGAATAAAACTTTCTTCAATTGACGAAGGATCATATCATTAAAAACATTCGGTCATTATATCACAAAGTCATTTTCAGCATAAAAAAAAAACTTAAAAACTTTCAATATCATTCACTATATCTTATGCTTTCCCTTGCACTTGCCTTTGAAATTGTGCTCTCTTTTTCTCTTAAGTACCAACTAAATCATCGGTAGTCTTTCTTTTTATCCTTACTTGTCTGACTATTAATAGATATCATTTTTTAATTTGATAATCCAAACAGTAATATTCCATTATTTAGAAAATGATAGGAGATAAACATTTGTAATTCATAATTAAATTATAGGATAACAATGTATAAAAACATTACTTGTATTTAATATTTGTTTCCTTGCCACAAGTTTTATAGATAGTATATATCCTACTATCTTTCTTTCTGTTGCTCCACCTACAAACTTGTACAAGTTTTTTTTTCCCTTTTCCCTCTCCAAGTGTTGGTTGAAATTGTTCCTTTAGCAATTATTGTTGTATAATTTGATAATTACTTGCTCTTCCATCAGTCGTGCTTGCTATAATTTTAAAAATAAATTATCTTTCTTAAGTTTTTTTGGTACATGAACAAACTATGAATGAATCTAAAAATTATAAAATTACATAAATTATATCTTTACTAATTATATTATTAGTTTCAAAGAATTGTTTCTATCATCCAAAGAGTAAAAAAAAAAAAAAAAAGCCATGTTCTGAATATAATTTGATGAATATATTTTAAAAAAGGTGATTCATTCACAATTTTATCAAGAAATAGCCACGCAATGTGTGGGTAAAAAAACCTAACATCATAAAAACAATAGAGTTTTGAGTAGAATGAGCTCAATATTTATAACACTCATATGAATTTTATTATTCCTCATAAACATAATACCATCTTAGTGTGCACAATACAAATATCACATAGGGAGATTAATATTTAAAATTACATGGTTCAAAAAAAATTTAAAATTACAAGTTTTAGAAAGAATAAATAAAGAAATAATAAAAAAGAATCTTGCAATGAAATTCTAAAACAAGCATTATAAAATTAGATAAATCAATTGATAAATCAACATAACAATCAAAATTAAACCAATTCACAGTAATAATATGTGTGCCACTCTCCAACCTAAAACACCTACAGATTCAATGGGCTATAAATTATAAGTTGCTTATAACTTAGTTTTTTTTTTTTTTTTTTTCGAAACATATAATCTACAATCATTGTATTATAATTAACTAATTACAATTTAAAATAATCGAGATCCATCCAAATTTTATAAAGAATTCACATTTATAAGCCTTAGATCCTTACATAATTCTTTACTATTATTGAATAATTATAAGATTGTAATAAAAAATTATATATGAAATGTTCCTGCCTCTTTCCTTTTAAGTTTTACCCTAAGCAAATGCCATTTTGTTCTTGTTATCAGTCCAACTTTACTTTGAAAATTTAGACTTGGAAAGCAGTAAAAAACTTCAACCTTATACCATTGCCAGCTCTAAGAATATATTTGTCAAAATCAAGAACAAAAAAAAAAATGAATATAGTATAGAAGATAGAGAAGCAAACTCATGCAATGGTTTTGCAATAATTTTCCTTGCAAACAATGATAGAGTTTATACAATAATCACTAAAGAAAGAAAGAATGTCACATCTATATGACAAAAAAAAAAATCCTTAAATGGCTTAAGGAAAAAAATTAAGAAAAAAGTGAGGATGGGGAACACAAAAATTAGTCTAATGTTGTGTTTGAAAGGTTAAGGAAAGATGATACAGTGAGAACTGAGAATGGCCAGAATTCTTCTTTCTTGGGTCAAATGTGCATTTCTCATACCAAGAAAAAAAGTTTTGGTTGTGCAAAAAAGTGCTACCTCCATATCGAATTTAAGAAACAACTTGGGATCTTAAAATATCAGTATAATTATAATCTACAGTTATGAACATTTGTCTATATATATGTGTATGTATTAAGAAGCAAAGAAAAAAACTTTCCTGGTGAAAAGTTATCATCATAGCTTGAGATCCAACCCTATGCAATTGATCCTGTTATGCTTCCTTGGAATTAATTTTGCAAATCGTTCACCAAATCATGATGCCATTGATACGGCCAATGGCATTTCACTTTCATGTGAAGTAACGGAATTTGAACTGCTTGAGGAAGAGCTACCAGCTCTCTTGATATTTCTTTCTTGGCCAATATCACCATTTTTAGTTTCACCAAATTCAGCGTCCCTTCGATCATCCTCAAGAGAAGTTGATGGTGATTTGGCATTGAAATCAAGAATTTCCGCACCATTAATATCATTATCACTGGCAGCTGTATCACCATCACCACCATCAACACCTTTGGCCGCAACACTACCATTACCATACAAGCTACCAATTACCATCCTGAATCCAAAGGCCCTTGACGTTATCCGATATACTACAGTTATGATCCAAAATATCCAGGGCAGGGAAACAAGGGTAAAACCAAGAACAGGAAGCAAAAGAGAGGATTGAGATTCAGGAACGGTCAAGTAGGCCAAAAGGCAGCCACCTCCAGCAGCAATACAGATAAACAAAATGCAACTGAGGGTCCATATGAATGTGCGGCCAGCCTCAGGATCTGGTTCAGGCATTTGGGAAATCCAGGAAAAGATTCAAATAAAATGCGTTTCTTTGTCATCATGATCCATGTTATTGATTAATGGGATCGGAGATGGGATTTTCCTAGGTTGTTGTTGTTGTTGTTGTTGCAGGGTGGAAGGGCTATGGTGGGATTTTCCTAGGTTAGTTAGACGTGTTCAAAAGTTTGTTTACGTAAAATGTGGTTAATTTGTGTCAAAACCACAAGGAGACTATGAAGGGGGAAGAGAGAGAGAGAGAGAGAGAGACAGCGAGAGACATGATGCAACGTAAAGGTTGATGTTAAGCTCTTAATACAAGCAAAATATTTTAAATTGGAGTATCAAAACAATATATATTTGAGTTATTAGAGATCATTATAAAATCTTTTAAGAATATTGAGAATCAAAATGAAATTTGGCTCACAATTTAAGAATTACACGTGTTATTTATTTTTATAAATATACATATTTAAAATCACATGTGCTATTTACTTATATATATTTTTCATCATTTATAGTGACAAATTTGATTTTAATCTTTTAAAAGATTAAGTCACTACTAACAAACTTATTGAGTAAAATGCATCGTCATCTTTATGTAATATTTCATTTTTATTTGTCATCTTAAAAATTCAATATTTGAATGTTTCATATTTATAAATTGTATGAAATATTTTTAAAAATTAAACAAAAGTCAAACAAACACAACTTATAAGGATTGGTAGTGGATCTCCACATAATATTTATGTCACAAGGTGAAATTTTTGTGATTTAGTTTTCATTTGAATGAGTAATAAGATTAATTTTGATGAGAATGAAAATAATGATAGTAGTAAGATTAATCATCATAATAGTGAGATTATATATTATAGCGGTGAAATTAAAATTAATGATAAAATATGTATTTAGATATAAATCTAGTAGTGGCAATAAGATGAAAATGAAAATAAATATTAGAGATACTAATATTAAAGTAAATTAAAAATTTATTTTAATTCATATTTTAAATTCATTTAGCATTTAAAATATTAAAAAATTAATTACTTAAAGGTACAAATAGACAAAAAAAATAATGAGCAAATATAAAATGTTATTTTTAAATTCACTTATAATTATTTTAATCTTAATAAAATTATATATATTAATAAAATTGAATTAAAAATATTCATAAGGACAAAAGCGTCCAAAGTGAGGTATGGTGACTCACTGCCACTTTCCCCACTAGTGAAAAATTTTTACCTCACTGATGTCACATAAGTACAACTGAAATACAACTACATAATTCAAATAGCCAACTATGGTATAATTGCACCAAAACGTTACTCCATTGCACTGTAACGCGATTGTAATTCAATCCAAATGGGGCATTAGATTGAATCCCAGAAGGGATTATTATTCAATCCACTATCAGTGGAAACTGAAGACTCCAAAAGCGAGTCCTTTTACTTGCCATGTATTTTTATCGAAAAGTTTTCTTTTCTGCCGTTAATGTCAACTTTACACTCACTATCGTTAATTCCCAAACTTTTGCTATCTCTTCACACCTTTCTCATTCACGCTTCTCCCAAACTTAGAAGCTCTCTCTCAACCTTCCATCTTAGACGTTTTCTCTATCACAGTCCCTGAATTCTCTCTTTCAAGCTTTCATTGCAGACCTCTATTTGTTTCATTAATTTCAATTCTCTTTGCAAGGTAATTTTTATTTTATTTTATTCCACACAAGTATTAATTATTAATTTTCCTCTCTAATAGGTTGAATGCACGTTTTATCAAACTATTTTTCATAATCTTACAATTATATTTTTTAAAAAAACATGGATAACTCCTGAATTGTTTGAGAATCTTTATAATGCTATATACATTTCAAATCCTTTCCTTTTCTTTTATCTTTTTTATTTATTTAATTTTTGGCATGAATAAAAGATCCATGTGAGGAGTGAAGCGTCATCATCGTCAAAATATCTTCTTCAAATTTTGGAATAGATAACTTTTTTTTGAATTTCGTTTATTTATATAATATCAATTTCGATGATTTTTGAAAAAAATTAAATATTTTGTGAAATATTCTATTAATGCCAATAAGAAGTTTTTATTCTATTACTTTATGCCCAAAATTAAAAAATTTAAATGTGCAATGGCAAAAATTAACAAAATTGAAATACAATGATAAAATTCAACAAACAAATGTTTTATTAATAAAGTATTAGGCTTTTAAAATGTGTTTGATACATAAGATTATGATAGGATAAAATAAAATGATATTATAAATAGTATTAGATTAAATAATATCATCCTATAATCTATTTGACATATGCAAGAATTATGATAGAATAATTTATTTATTAGTCAAAATTATTCTTTCTTTATATTAAGATATGTAAGTTTAATCCCATTGATTAAAAATAATTTTTTTCATTTTGAAAGAATTGAATCATCCTATACCTAGAGGATGATTAATCATCCTTATAATCCTGTCAGTTGGCTTACGAACATTCATCTAAGTTGCACTAATCACTATATTCTAGTGATTAAAAGATTTTCTTTCATTATTAGTATGAGGATAAAAAGTTATCAAAATGCTAATTGGACAAAACCCAAAAACACAATGGACTTGCCAAGGAATTATAAAGAGTTACCATTAGGGGATCTTGATGCATCAAAGTCATATATCTAAATTGTTAATAGTTAATGAATTCTTGAGACAAAGTATCAATAATGTTTAGAGACTAGTGCATGTTAAACTTCTTTACTTGTGAAGTAAGCAACCAATGGATATGAGATGACATATAGGTGTTTGTTAAAGAAAAAGTTCACTGAATATCATCCACTATGAGAACTCTATTTGGTAACTCATACAAGTGTCTACGGAAATGTCCTCATATGTAAGTTGACTTGAGACACCAGGTCATCTCATATGTGAATCATCATATTTTGACACTTTTACAAGTCAAGCCACCTGATGCCTATAAAAGGTGCTATTTGGTATGGTTTGAAGCACATAAAGGTGGATGAGTAATCAAGAAAGAGTTCATCACCCTAAATAGTATGAAAGGATATGTATAATTTATTCTTAGCTTTAGTTAACTTATAAAATCTTTGGCTAAAGTATAATGATGAATTTAGACAAAAAAATTTTCTTGCTAAAGGTTGATTAAGCCTAACATGAAAGAATATTATGAGTAGATACTAAACCATGCTCATGGCCTTTCGAGATATAGGATAAAATGACTGAATTACTCTAATAGACTAAAAATTTAAAGGTTAAGTCAAGACTATTTTTACTCTTCAATATTTAGGTGGGCATGATGTATTGTTAGGTATCGTTCATGATCTATGAATATATGTTGATTATCTTTGACCAATTTGAGTTTATATTCATTGCCAACTTGATCTTTTGACTCTAGCCAAACACATGAGTCATTAGGCAATTGAGAATCATAAAATTGTAAGACAAAATAGCAAGTTATAGAAGAACAATTCTTTCTAGATTTAGCTACACCTTCTTCTTTTTTGCAAAAAAGTTATTTTTTCCTCCTCCTGATTTTAGCCAAGATAGGAACTGATTTCCTTTTTTATTTGTGAAATCAAACACTTTCTAGCATGAAATTTGAATCCCTTCTTAAAAAGGTTTTGACAAGAGTTGCTACATAGATCACCATTAAAGAACAAATACTTGGGTGGTTTGAGTATTATTATTATTATTTTTTAGTTGCAGAGACAACCAAGGGCTATTTTACTTAAGATGACAAGATCTTTAAGTATTGGTTTGATTCTAAATAGATGTCATGTGATTACAAAATTTTAAATTACAAGCACAAACATAAGTATGATCTTTTGATATTTTCAGCTATGTTGTTTATTTATATATTCTGTTGTGTAATTGATGTATATGACTTATCTTCTGTTAATTATTAATTGTATGATACTGAATAATATCAACATTTTAATCCCATATTTTTTCATATAAATGTGAAATATGAATTAAGTAGCAAAGTAAAATTATGCATTTTGTAAAAGTGACTTAGCTCAAGATATGATTTTGAATCATTTCAATAAATTATTTTAATATAATTAATTAGTAATTTGGTACTTGAATTATATCATTATGGTCAATTTGATACTTAAAAAATAAAAAATTGCAATCGGATATCTGAACTTCAGTTTTGTTAATCACATTACTTGCATACTAACTTTGTTAATATCAAGTTGATATTATCGAAAAATTATTGACAAAATTTTGGCACGTGATAAAAATGTCATGTTGACTTTTTTTATTTTTTTAAAACTAAAAAAATAGAAGAATTAAAATAAGAATTGAGGGTGAAGGAAAATGAGATAAGGGTAAGGGAGAGTGAAAGAATGAAAAATGAAAATAAATTGAAGTGGTTACAAACATAAATTTCAAGTAAAATATAACATTAAAAAATTTAAGACTAATAATAATTTTTAGTTATGAACTTAAAAATTATAATTTTTGAAAATTCTCAAAAAAAAGAATTCTCTAGTTTTTTTGTTCAAGAAAAATCTACTTCAAGGGATGGAAGACTTGATCTTAACAAATGGGATTAATCTCTTTAGTTTAGTGAAATAAACTAGAAGAGCAACTTCTATTGTATGAATTCTTCAAATCTTTAGTTGCTAATGAAAAACTCTTACAACAACAGTTAAGTAGTCTTGTATTGGAACCAAAATGGAGAATAAAAAGCTAGAAAGAAATGGCTTCAAAATGTGTTACAAATTTCATTTTCTTTTGGGCTTATTTCATCCCACTAGTTATAGTATGCAAAGGGTTCGTATAGGATACAATGAAGCCTTGTATAAAATCATTTTGCAATTATGATGTCAAACCACTTGTCATAATGATTTTTTATTCGAAAAGACTTGATCACTAGATTTGAAGAAAATTTACGAAATCTTCACTAATCTTTTTTGGTAAGAGTGTGATTGGTTACCCAAAAGATTATTTTTTAATAAAAATATCAAAATTAATTAAGATTTACTAAATAACATATTGGTTTGTGAAATCAAGATTTGGATCTGAGAGTACAGCTACAAGTGTGAAAGATATTAGCACCCCCACATTACTTGTTCAAAGAACAATACCACTTTAACATGTGTTATCATTTTATTTTGATAATACGCCTTTTTTCAATATTTAAAATTAATTTCCTAAAATTTTATTTATCAAAAAATATTTTTTATTTTGTAAAAATTTGTTATTTACACTTTCTATAAATTCTCTAATGCATTGGCATGATTTATAGAAAATATCTTCTTTTAAGAAATTTTTAGAAAATTGACCATTTTTAAAATTTCTAAAATTTCATCATAAGATTTTTTTTATTCACCAATGACATGTATGATTTACATAATTATAAACTAATTATAAATATATTTTTTTACAAATTATTATAATTATTTATTATTTTATGATTATCCAAACAAAATTTTATTCGTAAAGTTGATTTTATGATTATCTTAACTCTTTCGTGAAGTCCAAAAAATCATTTTTTTACTTGATAGTAATTAAAGAAAACAAGATTTTTCCAATTTTCCTAAATATTAAAAAATTTAAAAAATTTTGACACAAATTTTGTCTACCCCCAATTTGAAAATCACATTATCCTTAATGTGCAGGTAAGGAAAAAAATTAAACATAGAAGGTTGCAGAATACTTCCATGTGGTTAAAGATTTCCTTAAAGCTTCCATGATTGGCTTTATTATTTCTTATATTCAAAATATAAGCAAACTGTACATTAGAGAAAATAAAGATGCAAGCATAAATAAAAGTAGTAAATGTAAAACTTTTTTATTGTTTCTGATCTCATCGTGTGAGCCATCAAAATGCCTTTTATTCATATCTGCACGGCATAGAAAAGTAAAGATTAACAAAATCAAAGTGACATAAATAGAAAGTAACAAGCAATGAAAGATTAAAAACTTGGGTTACCTTTTAAGACACGTTGAATTTACAGTCACTTAGCTTGAGTTTCCTTTTCATTCTCAATCTAAACTGGCCCTAGTGATGGTACCAAATTGATTCTCGCATCCAGCCACTTAATCATTTCATTTTTTATTATATCATCCACTATCAAATCCAAGCGTGGCTGGTGCTTAATGGTGGGTGGTGTGTTAACGGGTAGCAAGCCTTCCTTTGACAAAATCTCATGTCTTTTTTCTAAGAGGTAGAGATATATGAGTTTCAGTTTAAGTCCAAGAGTCAATGATGTCTCCATGACCCTATCGACATTGGAAAATGTAGAAGATGGAGTGTCAAGCATCTCATGGTGGAGCTCGAGTAAATAAAGACATCTAAAAGAAGCTATGTAACCTCCAATTTTTCCTTATCACCATTCTTCTCATCAAGCACCTTTTTCACTCTTTCATCCTTTAAAAACTCATCAATTTCATCATTATTCAAATGTTTCACTATTGGCATCCCTTTTAACAGACTTTTAATCTCTGCATCATCTGACATTGCAGAAACTCTATAATCTCCTCATCATCCAAAATATCACATGTTGTCATTCTTTCTAAAAATTCATCCACTTTTTCATCATCAAAATTTTCATCTCTCACCTCATTAATGGGCATGCAACCATCAATGTCCTCTAGGATTTACTAAACATATAAACACCAAATTTTACTTCTTGATCTTGCACTTTCATAGTAAGTTCCCATTTCATAACATCAATTATCGCCCCTTAGTGTTTAAAAAAGATCTCTTAAAGATAATAGGATTATCAGTATTTTTTTTCCATTTTTAAGATCATAAAATTAGCTAAGGGGTAAAACTTATCAATTTTTACCAAAACATCCTCTACAACTCCATTTGGATACTTAAGTGACTTATCAGTAAGCTGAAGACTGACAATAGTGGATTTAATCTCACATAAATCAAGCTGCTTAAATATTGATAAGGGCAATAGATTAATGCTAGCTCTTAGATCACAAAGTTTTCTTTCGAAAAACAATTTCCCAATGATACAAAAAATAGTGAAGCACCCTGAGTCCTTAAGCTTAGGTGAAATTTTGCTTTGAATAATAGCACTACACTCCTCAATAAAAACCATAGTTTCATGGTCTTTTAGGTTATGTTTCTTAAAGATGATCTCCTTCATGAATTTAGCATAGTTGGGTAATTGTTCCAAGACATCAGTAAAGGGAATATTAATGTGAAGCTTTTTTAAATGCCTCTAAGAATTTAAAAAATTATTGATCATATTTCTGTAGCTAAAAACATTGAAGGAATGGGATGGGTGGCCTATAAGGTTCTAGCTTGCTAGAACTAGGCATAAATGAGCTACTCTCCTGAATATTCACTAGTTAAAGTAATATATCATCCTCATTCTTTTATTCTTCCTCTTTTACTTTTTCTTTCTCCATAACAAGCTTTGTGAGTGCAACTATAGGGGTGATCCTACCAAGGTCTCTAGGCAACTTACTACCACTTTTAAGATATATTGCCTTGTAATATTCTTTACCTTTCCTCTTAGGATTATGTTTAGTGTTACTGGGAAAGGTACCCTGAGGATGGCTACTGATAAACTAGCTAATTGCCCTATCTGAACCTCTAAATTCTTAATGGTAGCTGCCTGACTTTAAAGGGTAGAAGCTTGACCTTGGATAAAGTTACCTTGATTGATCAACATGTTGTTTTCGATTTGAAGCATAGAAGAAAATGTGTTTTCAAGAGAGCTTTTCTTTTCCTGAAAAGGAAGTGGTGCTAGTGGTGGCTGGTGGTTTTAAGGAATTAGGGTTGTTGAAAACCTAAATGATGCAAAGGTTTGGAATTCAATGGTTGACCCTAATTGTTAATCCACGAAAGGTTTGGATGATTCTTCTAATTAGGGTTGTATGTTTGGGAATAAAGGTTGTTTTACTACCTAACAGATTGAGCTGTGGAATAAATAAACTCTAATCTAATAGGGCATGTATCTATTGAATGACTACCACCACACATATCATAGCTAGGAAATGAATTTTAACTGAACTAATCAAGGTTGGGGGTAGGAGTGGAAATAGGAATAGGACTAGATCCTATTTTCTTAGCTAAACTAGCTATTTGAAAAGTAATGGCATTAAAGGCATCTAACTTGTAGACTTCAGCAACCTTTCTGGTGTTTTATCTTTCAGATTTCCACTAATAGTGGTTGGCTAACATATCCTTGATTGGCTCAAAAGCATTATCAACGGACTTGCTCATGAAGGTTCTAGCAACTGTAACATCTATGATTCTCTTAATGTGTCCTAAAAGTCCATTATAAAAGGTTTGAAGCTTAAGCCATTTTCGTAAGCCATGATGAGAACACCTCATAAGCAGTTCTTTATACCAATCCCAAGCTTTATAAAAGGACTTAGACTCATACTGAGTGAAAGTTATGATATCATTTCTAAGCTTTGCAATTTTAACAATAGGAAAGAACTTTTGCAAGAATTTTTGGATCAAATCATCCCAAGTAGTGATCGATCCTAGTGGTAAAAATGTAAGCTAGTTAAAGGAACAACCTAAGTCTAATGACATCATAAGAGACATCATTATGTTTAAATGTGTTGCATATTTCTAAGAAATTCCCTAAATATGTGTTCAGGTCTTTGCTAGTATGACCACCAAATTGTATTAAGTTTTGGATCATTTGGACTATGATGAGCTTGATTTCAAAATTGTTTGCTCAAATTACTAGCTATCTTATACTTAGTTGAAAACCATTAATATTGGGCACAGCATAATTCTACAAACTTCTATTATCAATGGCATCGACCATAGTTTTAAGTGGAGCTAGATTCTCTCTTCTTTTCAAATCAAGGTTCTACCCTTAAGTATAGGCCAACCATAGATTTGCAGATTAACAAAATCCAAAATAGATAATCAAAAAAATATTAAGAACTATCTACAAGAAAAAGTGAACCAAACTACAACCTAGTATGTGTGGTATCAATATTAACAATAAACTAAGTGCGCTAATCCCCGATAACGATATCAAAAACTTAATGTTGGCTATGCAAGAGTATCGTATGTGTATTGACCACACAAGTAATATAGAATGGAAGCATTTTGAGTTATCGTCTCTTCATGGATTAGGTTTCTAGCTTATTGTGAATTGTTGAAATTAGATATTTAGGATATATTTGGTTTAAAGGGAAAGTTTTGTTTCGTTAAGCTAAATTAACTAAATGAAACCTATATTACCTATTAATTAAGCCTAAAAATTGTACCAAGTGAAATTTAACCCTAATTAAAAAATTATGAAAATTCATAAATTAATCCTAAAACTTACTAAAAATAGAAAATTACCTAAAATAGAAAGTTACTAAAAATGAAAAGCTTGTAAACTTCAAATAAAAAGGCTCTAACTGAACAATTGTCTACTATCACAAAATTAAAATTTTAAAATTAAATTTGCATGAAGTAAACTAATTAAGCAATAGATAAAAATGCAAGTTTACCCTAAACATGATGAAACCCTAAATGGCATGTAAAATGTATGAACATAGAGTAATATGCACGATGAGTAAAGGCATGAAATATATACTAACATGAACCTAATTTAACATATAAATTGAATATGAAAGATACATGGTACAACTTGAACCAAAACTACATGTAAACTACTTATAAATATGAAATTTAAGGTAATTAAACACTAAGTCATTACAAAAGCTAAATAACATAACTAAATAACATGCAAAAAGGCTTGAAAATAACAACAATTTAAACAAGCTGAGAGTTGAAAGGAAAACCTTACAATAGCAAAAATTAATCCCTAAACCTAGCAAAAAGACAAAAATGCAAAGTCAAACACTTTGGAAATAAACCCTTAAATGAACATAGATATTACCCTACCATGTAAGACCCTAAATGCACATGATTTAACATGAAAATGACCTAAAATGTATCATTTAACTGTGGCAACCAAATTTGAAAACTTATCCAAACTAAAATTTAAAATAGAAAAAGAAAAGAGTAAATTTCAAGTAAGCATTTCATCAAACACCTAAAATACTAACATGTAAACAAAAAAAAATTCAACCTAACCTATATGGTAGTAAATGACATAAACAAGGCTTAAATAATAACCTAAAAATGAAATTTTATAGGTTTGAAAATAGCCAAACTGAACTAACACAATATCTAAAAAAATTTTAAAAAAAATGGACTACCACATGAACCTATGAGCCATGATGCAAGAAAAAATAACATGAGATGCAAGTAAACATTAAAACAAACATCATAAACTTAAAATAAACTTAAAATGCAACAAAAAACCTATAAGAACCAATTGTTAAAAACCAAATGAAACAAGGACAAATTAAAATAGAGTTGAATATACACCAAGAAAATGAGAACAACATGGACCTTTCAGTCTAAATGCTAACATAACCTAAGGTATATGCAGGATACACTAAATCTAAAGACATATATTGAAAATAGACCTAAAAAAAAAACAAAAAATGCATAGGTAAGCATCTCTTAAAACCAAACATAAATGGATGAAAATCTAGGTTAAAAATAGTACATAAAAGCTAAAAATAAAAATAACTAAATTAGAGTCAAGCCATTTAGGACCCCTTAGATGATTTCTCAAACTAAAGTTTTAAGCCTAAAATTTGTTTGAGCTTTAAAGGAAACTAAAGTTTAAAGCTTAAAATTTAAAAGAGTGAAGGTTTAATATAATAAAAGTAAATTAAAAACACAAATAAGGCTGTTTAAAAACAAGAACACAAAGCTAAAATGGAGTCTATAGAAGTTCAAAAAGACCAGCAATGGTTACAGCTTACTAAGCTGACCCTAAGGCAAGGAAGAAGAATAAAGAAAAATTCGAAAGGTCCTATATCTTCTTAGCCCTATAATATTATATTTAAAGGTAAAAGCTAGGTCAATTTTTAGACAATCAATGGCCTTTAATACTATAACTTAGCCCTCAAAATCTTAACTTAAACATGGATAGTTCTAGAGTTGGAAAAAATTAAAAATGCTAATGCTCTCTTGTCCATGTCATTTCTCCTTCATGTGAGCTGGTTTAATGAAAAGGTGCAAAATGACCATGTATGAGGTGTGTTGGTAGCCAATAAAGCTGAGCAAAGATTAATTTTTGAAGTTCTCTGAGCTCCCAACTGGTGACTTTCTCCATTCAGACAACATTGGGATTGATCATGCACCATAATTCCAATTCATGCATGTTACTTTTTATTTTTGTACCAATTCTATTCAAACTCATTCCTCATTTGTGTGCTAATGTCTTCTATGACTTTTGAAGCAAAACTTCTTTCTAAAAGCCAAAAAAGTTAAAAGCTACAACAATAAATGGAATCTGGCAATATTGGCTATTAATTGGCAATCCAAGGTTGGCTCCTTCTTTACATGAAGTCAATGGTTCTTATGTGGTGATCCTTGTACACATTTGTCATCCAATGGGAGAGGAGAAAAATTTCAAGCTAGCTTTGAAAATTTCTCACCCAAAAATCCTTTCAAAATCATGACCTTTTTAAACCATGAAAGACTTTGCAATTTTATGCAACTCATTCATGCATCAAAAAAAGATTCTTAGCTTGGACATTCAAAGAATGTGGCTTGCTTTGTTTTATGGTCTTGAAAGCTTTTTAACTCTTTAAAGGCTTTTCCAAATCAACATGGATTTTATCGAACTTGGCTTGGCTAATGCAAAATTGAAATTGGTAGCTTTTTAACCATAAAAATAAAAAAACTATGTGTGCCAGAAAACATCCATTGTTTTTCTCTTTTAACCATTATTTTTGCTTCCAAATTTTTCTAATAAAATTTGCATTTTGAGCTTTAATAAATGTCTTTAATTGTAGCTTAGAACCAGCTCAAATTCAGCTCTTATTAGCTTGCAAAACAACTTTCAAATAGCTTACAAAAATGATGCCATTGTTACCTTATTTTCTTTAAGTCTTTGGCTAACTTCTTGGATTCAATTTGACATTCACAATTAGCTCTTTAATTCAACCACTTGACCTTGAATTTACCCCTTCAAATGTATTTATAATTTAATATGTCTAAATCTTTCATTTTCCTATAATTAGGACAATTAGCTCATTTTGTTAGAAAATGGATTTAATCAAGCAAAAATCAAGTATAGAAGTATTATAATTTAGCATAAAAACCTATGATAATTCTATAAAAAATAGAATTATCATATCCTAAAACTTGAACTTTAACTTGTCTTCAAGCAAAATCAAATTATGCTAAGAGTCAAATTTAACTTCTTATGATCAATCAATAATAATTTTCTCAATGATTACATGATGACTATAACTTAAGGTAAATCATAAAACATTGCTTAATCATAAGCATCATCTTGGAATATGTTTCCATCTAATTGAAGTCCCATTGTGTGTGCAGTGTCCTTCAAATGACTTCACATGCCATTAAGTTCTGAACATGCAATTAAGCAATTAATATAACATAATTAACTAGTATATATATTTCATATGTTTATCTTTCACATTTCTCTCTACTAATGTAGACTCTTACTATGTCTAATATCCTTAGGCATAAACATAGCTTAATCATAAGCATCATCTTAGAATATCATTTTATCTAATTGAAGTTCCATTATGTATGCAATGTCCATCACATGTCCTCACATGCCTTCACATGCCTTTTAGTTCTGAACATGCAATCAAGTAATTAACATAACATAATCAAATAGTACATATATTTTATATGTTTGTCTTTCACATCTCTTTCTAATTGCTTACCCTTGAGGGGTACTATAATTGTATGGGTTATAAAAATAATAAAGATTAGAAGTATTCTAGATATTATCTTTTCAAGGATTGGGAGTTCTAAACTTAAGGGTAAATACCAATTTTGATACTTTGAATATATTTGTTGTTACAAAAATTTTCAAGTGAACTAATTAACCTAATTGAATCTAACAAAAATTACCAAATAATTAAACCTAAATTAACTACAAATTATTAAAATTAAAGTCCTAAATGGAAAATTACTAAAATTAATAGCTCCTAAAAATAGAAAGCTTACTAAAAATAAAAAATTACAAAACTGAAAAGGAAACTAAACAAAATTAAAGGCACAAAATAAAATTGCAATTAAAAAGAAAAAAGTAAGAGAAATTGAACTTGAGACCAACAAATTAAACAAAAAATAAGCCTAACAAAATAAAAAATAATATTTTTAATCTTGTTAAAATTATTTTTAACAAAATATTCAAGAAATATTTTTACCTAAAGTTGTTAAGGAAAAAAAGAACTTTTTTAATTTTTCTTAATAACTATTTTTTTTCAAAAAAAAAAGATTTAATCTTGTTTTTTATTTTTATTAATTTTAATAACAGACACTATTATTTTAATTTTAAAATTTTAAAATTATTACTTATTTCTTTAAAAAATAATCATTTTATTTTTTATTTATTCTAAAATAATTATATAAAATAAAAACAAATAATAATAAAAAAAGCAAAAAATAATATATTAGAATAAAAAAAGAAAAAGAAAAAGAAAAACTTACCAAATAGGTTGGATCGGTGAGCAAGTCAACACATAGGTCAATTGTTCGATGTGCGAATCTAGACCTCTAAAACAATGTCGTTTTGACTTGTTTATAAAAGGCCAAATTTTGATTTTTTTAAAAAAAATTTTCCTTCTTCTCTCTCTCCTTTTTTCGAGCTTTTCTCTCTAAAATACCATTTTCCTTCATTGGCCATTGTAAAAGCCTAGTTTTCAGCTAATTACCATCATGCTGTCATTGAAAACTTTAATCGACGTTGAAAAATTTAAACATTTTATTGATGCTAACCTATTTTCCCGATTCTGATGACTGAAAAATTTAGTAAAAAAATTCAATTAATCGTAGACAAATTTAAAATTTTTTAGATTCATGACCCTAAAATTTTTTTTAAAAATCCCAAAACACTCTTCTCAATCTCCTAAACACATTTTTTAAACTAGTTTTCTAAAAAAAAGAAAATCCCAAACCACCTAGATATAACTTTTTATTTTTAGTTTGTTTAAAAAATTTTTTTTTTATTTTTGTTGGTTCCCCTTAATGATGTGGTAGACTATTTTGTTAGGCTTTTTATATGTGTTGGGAGTCTCAAGTTTGGTGTTTAGGTAGTGAAGATAAGTAGTAGTGATGGTTGTGGAGAAGGGCTTTCTGGTGTTGATTATTTTAGGGTGCTTGGGTAAATGGATACTAGCACCAAAGATTTTGGAAAAAAAAAAGGGGAAACAAGAAAAAAGGAAAAAAGAAATAATAATAATAATAATAATAATAAAATAAATAAAGATTTAAAAGTTTAATAAAATTTAAATGACCCAATGCAAAAATAATTTGATAAACCCAATTAAGATATTTGAACAAACTTGAATGAAATTGAAAATTGATTAAAACTTTTTTGACACAACATTCAATTTTTGAAACAAAATTGGTGTTTACACTACTGAACACCTTTGATAAAGAGTAGGAAAAAAGAAAAAAGGAAAACATAATAATAATAATAAATGAAAATGAAAATGAAAATAAATAAAAATTTAAAAGTTCAATAAAATTTAAATGACCCAATACAAAAATAATTCATTAAACCTAATTAAGGTATTTGAACAGACTTAATGAAATTGAAAATTGATTCAAATTTATTTTGACACAACATTCATTTTTTCAATCAAAATTGGTGCTTACGCTACTAAACACCTTTGATAAAGAGTAGAAATATTTTGTCTCCGGCATAGTTTTTCTATAGCAAACAAACAATATCTAAGAGACTTGACTCTATTTTAAATGCGAGAAGGAGAATACAATAAACTATTTTTAATAGTTGTAAAAATGTGTTCTTCCATATTTATTTAAAGAGATTTGATCCAAATATTGTGACTTTTTAATTTTGTTTATTCAATCAACAAACTTATCTTTTAATTAGGATCGTATATATTGGAACTTAAAAAGTTGAAATTGATCATCTATTATAAGTAAAAGATTACTTTTTAATTTATTATATCTCATTTCTAGGAAAACCACTAATCAAAATTATAAAACATGATTTTTTGAATTAGAGCAGGTGACTGCCTTACTTGAGCATCCAACTGTCTTAGTGTTAATTAAAAACAAAAGACTTTGTCCTAGACAAGGTAATCGGCTTCCTTAGCAGGGCATTCGACTGCTCTAATATTATTTCTTAACAGAACCACTTTCTATTACTGGAAACCATTGGCCATCGACTACTCCTATAGTTAGTCTTCTCCTATCGATTCTGTTATTTCTTGAACCAATTTCCTTAGTTATGGAACTTTTCCAAAGTTTAATCCTAGCTCTATTTTACTTCGTTTCTCAAGCCATTGATTAAGTATAATATTTAACCAAAATCTTTCGCTATTTTGAAAATATTTCCAACAACTTCTTGATAATTTGGGTAAGCCAAAAATTTTGTTCTTTGAGTACTTCAAAATTTTTTAATTTTTCAGAACTTCATTGTTGAGACTTTTGGAAAGGTTTTGAGTTTCAAAACCTTCTTCTCTTAAAAATTATGAATCATTGAATTGAATAAATTTAAATCTAAAATTTGGGATTTCCTTGAAATCTTGAAATTTGAATCCAAAATTCAGAGTCTTGGAAATCTTGGAATTTGTTTCCAATTTAAAGATTCTTGGAATTTGGTTACAATTTAGGAATTTTTTAAATTTAGTCTCTTTTTACGAATTTTTGGAATTTGGTTTACAGATTCTCCTTTTGAATTTGTGAGAGCTCTAAGAAACAAAATAATATAGTTTTTTCCAGAAAGAAGACGAACAGAGAGAGAAAAGAGACATGGGAGAGAGAGAGAGAGAGAAGAGAAAGGGTATGTGAACCAAGAATTTCGCGTACGTTCATTTATGAATGTGAAAACAACCTGTTGCAATCATTTCTAACCTTCGTTATCTACGGTTTCGCAATTCAAAATAACAAACTTTGTTTTATTCTCAAATGGGCTTATGCTCCTATTACCACTAACTCCCTGGCCCAAGTTCTTCATTCCTCTCACTTGTAACACTACCTTCTCTTGGAAACAATCATTGGCCTCAAGGATTAAAAGAAGGAAACTTGTGTTACGACTCATGTAAGAATTTCAACGTTGCATCCTCTGGAAAACTGTTAGACCAATGCACTAATACTTCAGTGATTGCCTTCCCTTTCTTCTTGCTTAACCTCCTGTCTAGAATAGCCATTGGTTCCTTAGCCGATACTCCCTTTGTGTCCATCCAGGGAAGATAGGATTGTGTAGGTGTCATGGATCTAAGAAAGAGTTCTGAATCTCACATCGAACATAATAGGAAGGTCACTGGAGTATAAAAGGGTTCACACCACCTCTGTCTTGTGAGGCACTTTTTGTAAGGTAAAACCGTGAGGTCAGGGGACCAAAGCGGACAATATCTCATAAAGGTGTGAACCGTGGCAGGAAGGCTGATCCAAGACGCCGGAAGGGTAAATGCCCGGGTCCCGGAGCCGCACGGATTCGGAGCTTGAGTCTCGACCCGTGACAAATAATATCAAAGCCAGCCCGAAAAAATGTCACGAACCTAAGAAAGAGTTCTGAATCCCACATCGAACATAATAGGTTCACACCACCTCCGCCTTGTGAGGTCCTTTTTGTAAGATAAAACCGTGAGGCCAGGAGGTCAAAGCGGACAATATCTCACAAGGGTGTGAACCGTGGTAGGAAGCTGATCCGAGACGTTGGAAGGATGAATGCCTGGGTCCCGGAGCCGCGCGAGTTCGGAACTTAAGTCTCGACCCGTGACATAGGCACCTTTCTAATGTGTTTCTTTAGCTGTGAGCATGGCATCTGTAGGAAGCTCCAATCTGTATGCCACTGGTCTAAGTTTTTCCAAAACCTTGTAAGGTCTAAAATATCTAGCATATATTTCAAGCATGAACTGTTAACAACTGATTTTTGTCTGTATGGTTGAAGCTTAACATAAACCATATCACCAATCTCCAATTGCCTGTTAACTCTCTGTCTATCAGGTTGTTGCTTCATCCGGTTCTTAACTCTATCTAAATGAAACTTCAACAACTTAATTGTAGCCTCCCTTGCTTGAAAACTTCTATCAACAGCTTCTACTCTAGAATCTCCAAGCAAGTATGGTCTATGGACTGAGGCAGGTTGTCCATAAACTACCTCATATAGATTTGTCTGAATAGAAGTATGATAATTGGTGTTATAGCACCATTCCGCCAGTGAAATCCATTTGGACCAGTGTTTTGGTCTTTCTCTTGTCATACAATGTAAATATATTTCCAAACACCTATTCACCACTTCAGTTTGCCCATCAGTTTGAGGGTGATATGTAGTGGACATCTTCAATGTAGCCTCCAAAAAACTTGAACAGTTCCTTCCAAAAAAGAACTTGTGAAAATCATGTCTCTGTCAATGGCAATAGTGTTAGGTACTCCATGCAACTTGTACACATTGTTCAGATAAGCTTAGGCTACTACAGCAGCATTATAAAGATGAGAAAAACAGATAAGATGGGAGTATTGATAGAGCCTGTCTACGACCACCATAATTACATCATTCCCAAATGATTTTGGAAGTCCTTCTATGAAATCCATTGAAATATCAGACCAGATTTTGTCAGGAATTGGGAGAGGTAGTAAACCAGGGTAGGCAGTAGTTTCATACTTGTATTGCTGACAAATGGTGCACTTTCGAATAAACTATCTGACTGCTTTTTAATCCCCTTCTAATAAACAATGCTGGCTAGTCTCCTCATAATTGCCTTCACTCCAAAATGCTCAACCATCCACAGAGTTGTGGAAACGTTTCAATAAATCCTACCTGAGTACCATGTCAGCCCCCACCATTAGCTTTCCTTTCCTCTTTAGCTAATCGACATTCCAACTGCGCTTAGGAAAATTTTCTGGCTTACTTTTAATCTTATGCAGCGAATGTATTAGAGTAAGGTCTTTTAACCAAGATTGTTTGATTCTAGTCATTAGTTTAATACCCACAAAAGAAATAGCATACAACATGGCTGAGGGTTTCCTTGAAAGAGCATCAGCTGACATATTTGCAGACCTTTTTTTGTAAACCATGTTCATAATCGAATCCCATCATTTTTACCCCCCAAAGTTTCTGTGCAAGTGTGTTAGTTTTTTTTTCAAGAAAAAATTTGAGATTTTGATGATATGTTTTAATATGGAAATGTCTTCCAATGAGATAAGGACTCCATTTTTTAACAACAGTTAAAGTAGCCAGCATCTCTTTTTCATATACTGACAATGCTTGATGTCTAGGAGTTAAAGCCTTACTAAAATAAGCAATAGGCCTCCTCTTCTGGTTGAAAACAGCACATATCCCACAACTTGAAGCATCAGACTCAATAATAAAAGTAGCATAAAAGTCTGGTAATGCTAAAACAGAAGCTGTCATTACAGCTTGCTTAAGTTGTTCAGAAGCTACAGTAGCTGACTCATTCCAACTGAAAGAATGTTTCTTTAATAGATCAGTAAATGGCTTGGCAATAGCCCCATATCCTTGTATGAACCTGCGGTAGTAACCTGTCAGCCCTAAAAACCTTCTTAACTCCTTGACATTATTAGGTATAGGCCAATCCTTAACACATTCCACCTTTTTGTTGTCCATGGCAACTCCATCACTGCTGATAATATGTCCCAGATACTCAATTTGTGTAGCACCAAAATCATACTTGGAAAGCTTAACAAAAACTTGATTTTTGACCAGCACTTCAAATACTTGTTGCAAATGAGCCAGGTGATCATTCCAGCTAGATGAATATACCATGATATCCTCAAAAAATACTAACACAAATTTCGTAAAGAAGGCTAGAATATGCTGTTCATCAAACTTTGAAAAGTAGATGGGACATTTGTCAACCCTAAAGGCATTACCAAAAATTCATAATACCCTTGGTGAGTCCTAAAAGCAGTCTTGTGAATGTCTGTAGGATCCATCCTGATCTGATGATAGCGCGATCTAAGATCCAATTTAGAAAACTAGTAAACATTGACTAATTCGTCTAACAGCTCTTCTATTAAAGGAACAGCGAATTTGTCCTTAAATGTGAGTTTGTTTAACTGTCTGTAATCCACTCATAAGTGTGAGTTTGTTTAACTGTCTATAATCCACACATAATTGCCAAGACCCATCCTTCTTCTTCACAAGCACAATAGGAGATGCAAAAAAGCTGTTGCTATCCCGCATAATTCCTGCCTCCTTTATTTCTGACACTATTCTCTTAATTTCATTCTTTTGAACTATGGGATAGCTATAAGGTCTGATTTTAAAAGATTGGGACTCATCCAATAAAGGTATCCAGGTCTTGATTGTGGTAAGTCAGTCGAAGTTTCAAAAACAAAAGAATATTTGTTTAACAAAGCTCTTAACTCCTAAGACAGCTCAGGTTCGTTCTTGGGTTAGTGCAACTCATTTTGAGTTTGTGAAGAACCAATCCCAGTGATCATCATCAATCCGACATTCCCGCTCATCAAGTTCAGTTTAGCAGACTGTCTCTTGGTAGCCAACTGTACGTGGTTAGCTTCTATTCCTTGGAGAGTGTACCGTGTATTTGCCAATACCAACCGCATGGTCAGTGAAGAAAAATCCCATAAGATAGGACTAAGAGATCCTATAGCCATTGAATGCCTAACATTACTTCACAAACCATCAAAGAAAGTAATAAAAAATCAGTATGCTGCACTAAACCCTGAGCTTCCCAAGTCAGTCCTCTGCATCTATTTCTGGCTACCAACTTATTACCATTAGCCACAGTAACACTAAGTCCACCTGTAGTTGATGTACTGCACCCCAATGTCTTTATCTTATATTGATCAATAAAATTATGGGTACTACCAGAACTACCAAGAATACCACCAACTGGTTCTTAATCCTACTGTGGATTCTCATAGTTTTGTGCCCCTCAACACCCACCAAGGCATGTAATGATATGACATGTTTATTCTGGACTACATTTTCCTCCCCTCTAGGTTCTTCTAAAGTTTTTTCACAATCACAAAACTCTTGTCACAATCACAACCCTCTAACTTGTTTTAGATTATATCAAACATGCTACCCATTTCTTCTGCACAATTCACGATCTTAGTCTTATGCTCCTTAGTGGAACTTTCCAACCTAATCTCCACTTTTTCTAGGTCCTTTTGTAATTGACCCATCTCTTTCTACTACCTGGTGGTCATACCATCCGCCATCGCCACAATCGGAGGCTCTGATACCAATTAATACAAACCAAAATGGGAACTGCAAAACAGCTCAAAGATGTTTAAGTAAGAAGCAGAAAATATGGTTTTTTTTTCAAAAAAAAGAAGAAGAATAGAGTGAGAGGAGAGACAACAGAGAGAGAAAAGAGAGTGTGTGTGAACCGAAATTTTGTGAACGTGTTACATCCATAAAAAGTGGAAAAAAGCCGTTTACAATCATTTGTACCCTTCACTATTTGCGATTCACAATACAAAATAATAGACTTTGTTTTATTATCAAATGGGCTCATACTCCAGCCTACTATTCCCTGGCCCAAGTTCTTCATTCCTCTGCTCGTAACACTCTCTCCTGGTTGATTTTCACTCTTTCTCTCGAAAGTCTTCTTTTTCATTAGTCATGTTCTTGATATTCATTTTAATTAGACTTATGAAACCTCTTGAGAATTTGATTTTTCAAATTTTTTTTCTTCTCCATTTGTGTTCAGTATTTTTTTTTCTGAAAATTGTTTGTCAAATAGCTTAGAGAGCTCTCTATTTATAATATCACGTAATGTTAGGTGAAGGAATTCTAAATGAATTTAACCTTTTTGATTTTATCTTTAAGTTCTTTTGATTAAAGATGAAGAAGATAACTCATGAATAAAATTTAATTGATCAAAATTTAATTTTATCTTTAAATTATTTTTGTTCATCTAAGGATAAAATTGATAACTTATAGGAAAATTTTAATTGGTTGAATTAAGAGATTTGAAATTTTTATTTGTCGAATTACATGTTTCATTTTGATTTGTCAAACGGTTTTATAAATCTAATTAATTTATTTAGTAATACTTAAAAATTTTAATTCGTAACTAATTATAATTAAAAAAATTAAAAAGAAAATGCACCATCGTTTAAAAAAATTTTGATAAAGAAAATGCACCTTTAAAAAAATATTTAAAGGACATGTACCATCGTTTAATTGATAAAAAATTTCTCCTTCTATAATGGTATAGTTCATGTATCTAATTATTAATTAAGCCTTATATTAGACTAATGGTGTTTTTTTATTTTATTTTATTAAACTTAATAATAATAATTAAATTTCGCAGTTGTCAATATTGGTGTAGACACGGAATATAGGACCCGATTATGGTAAAAAATTTATTGAAATACGTACGCTGCATGTAGACAAAGTTTAATTCCTATTAACCTTAAACACCGAAATTTGCACCTTCCTGGAAAGCACAAGTGGGTCTTTGTTTTTCTTCTTCTTAATTAACTTAATCACTAAGAAAAATTATCCCTCAAAATTTTACGAAATTATATTTTAATATGGTATTAATTACATTAACTTGTATGGCTTCTCACTTCCTCTTTAAATACAAATGCAAATATAACAGCAATCAATTAACCCTGTTGAATGCTTTGCTTTGTTTCCGAAAAAACACTAAAAATTTTCTTTTGACTTGTCGCTTTGTTTCTTTCTGCAATTCAATGGCTGTTGAAGACCTCAGTACTTGTAATAATAATGAAAATAATAACATTTCACTGCCAGTTCCAACCAATGAAGGGTTTTCGGGATCGGAGAGTCAGCTTTGCGTGCCACAAGACTCCTTGGAGGACATAGACTGGTTCCCTGATTTTACTGATGAAATCATCTCTCTTGATGGCTTTTCCCTAACCCCAGAACACGAATCCTTCTCTTCTGCTTCAGCAAATTCCTACGAGGTGCCAGAACTGAAGACTCCTGAAAATGAACAAACAATTGCTTTCACCAACAAGAAACAAAGGGGTAAGCGAGAGGGCAAGCGTGGCTATTGGTCTATAAAGCAGGAGATGGATTCTACTACAATACCCGACAATAAATTAGAAGCCGTTGTTGACGTCGCTGAATGGAATCCGTATGTGAGGCGAAAGTGCAGTCACTGTCTCGCCGAAAACACTCCGCAATGGAGGATGGGGCCACTGGGGCCTAAGACGCTGTGCAACGCTTGTGGGGTGCGATACAAGTCGGGGAGGTTGGTGCCTGAGTACCGGCCTGCTGCAAGCCCCACTTTTGATACAATGAAACATTCCAATTTTCACAAGAAAATATTACGGCGCAGGGCTTTGAGTGGCTAGAGGTTTTTTTATTTTATTTTATTTTTCCTTGTGCCCATGCCCCGCATATAGGAAGGATAACTCTTACAATTTTTTTTAATTTTTTATTAAAATTGTAAATTAAATATATTAGTTTAATTCAAATAAATTATGAATTTAATTTTAATTAAAAATTTAAAAATGCAAAAATTATAATAATATAAATACATACCTTCAATTTTTGTTATTTTGTCTGTGACTCACATAGAGATATAATTTAATTAAAAATTCAAAAAAATGTAAAAATTATAATAATATAAATAAATACCTCCCTTTTTTTTTTGTCTGTGACCCACATAGAGATATAATTCAATGTATTTTTTGGACTACTTTTTTAGAGGTTGATGACTATTTCATTATTTTTATATGATATTTCATATAATTTTTTTTACTCATTTCATATACATTTTTTAATACATGAGAATCTCATATATTATATTAAAAAATTTTCATTCACCTTCCCTAAAATTGGAGTTATGGCATGTCTTGCACAGCCTAAGGCTCATAACTCTTATACTATATTTTGGTAAGAAATATAAAAAGAAAGAATTAAAATGATTGAAAAGATATTTTGAGTAATAAAAAATAGATAGAATTTGCATTTTTGTTTCTTATTCGATTCTAATCTTACTTAAAAAAAGACTAATTTCCTTCTTTTTCTTATTTTTTTCTTTTCTGGACTTTTTTTCTCACTTTTATTTTCTTTTATTAGTTTAATTAACTTAAAATCTTATTTCTCAAGAAATTATATTTCTAAATTTATTTTTTAATTTCCAACTTTTTTGCCACATCATATTTTTGTTTAATTTTTTCTAAAAAGCAAAACAAAAAGTTAAAATCCAGACAAACATGTTAATTTCTCATCAAACCTTTCTTCTTTTATCCATTTGCAAGATGCAATTAAGGGGTCTGCAAAATGTTTCACTCTCAACACTTTCAATGAAAAATATAACTGTATATAGATAAAAGAATTACGAGTACATATACGTAATTCCACAACACAATCTTCAAAATTTTAATCAAATATGCTACTTTGGTATGGACACGATAAATATGAAGGTTTGCTCAAATTGAAACAGTGACGTGAAAGGTTTCATCAGTGTTGTCACGAGGATATGAAGAGAAATTTTTTTGTCAATAATTCCATTCACTCATTTCTTCTTATTTGGGCACCACCTAATCTTAGGAAGCAATTGAAGTTAGTTGGGAATTTTAATATGTTATTAAATCCTTCACTCTGTACAACTTTTTATAAGTTACTTGGGTTTAAACTTTTGTTTTATTAATTGGTTTGTATTTTGGAGATTGTTATTGTTTGATGATTAAGTTTTAAGATGGTTCTCTTGGTTGAGGTTTTTTTTATAATGGAGAAGAAAGAGATGTTTGGTGTGTAAAAAAAAATCAAAATATTTTTTATTTTTTATTTTATATCAGAACTTGATATATGGACTTGACTTGGTTCGAGCAGCAATAATCGAGTTGAAATTGACCCAATTCTCTTACTTTTTTTTTTCTTTTTCTTTTTTCTTATCCATTCCTCTTTTCTCATACTCTCTCTCTAAACTAATCTTTGGCAGTCACTCTAATCGTTGGCACCGTTGACGGTTGGAGTCATATCTTTCCTAAATTTCCACCAAATGTCCTTTTCAACGCCCTTGTCATAGATTCAGACTCAAATTTTCATAAAATTACCTTTAAAGTGATAATCAGGTTTCAAATAGCAGTTGTGTAGCGGCATTGAGATCGTTACTTCGTGGTTTCAGTAGCCTTCACCACCGTTACATACTCAAAATTGGGTTGTGAATGAAATTCACAATCATAACGACCTCAAGCAGCAGTTACAGTCGATCAATCTCGGTCGGATGGGGTGCTTCTTAACCCCAATAGGTAGGTCCTTATTTCCGTTCTGGATTTCAGAGAGATTTTGGTATGAGCTCGTAGAAAAGCTAGGAATTCCCTCTTCATTTCTTCTTGTTTCCTGAAAAGGGAAGCTGTGCTTGATGCGAAACCCGTTCGTTCCTTTTTTTTTTTGTCAGGTCAAGGAGAATCGCTTAGTTGG
Source organism: Durio zibethinus (assembly GCF_002303985.1). The sequence goes on along the minus strand of NW_019167860.1, from coordinate 15,536,152 downwards.
GTTCTTTGTTTGCTTATTCCATTTCTTTCAGTGGGAGAAAAGTGAGTTTGCCTTTCTTATTGTTGTTTTATAGGACGTTATAGCCGTAATCATCATTTTCAGTTCAAAATGTAATTCAAAAACCTATTCTTTTTCAATAATTAAAGAATTTCATATAAAAAATCACATTCTAAACAAAAAAAATCTTTAAATTTATGATTCAATCAGCAAATACAAACCTCAATCAAGCTCAAAGAACATGTTGTTGAAGTCAATCAATAACTATCTCAGACCTTGAAAGTTGAGAAGAAGCAAAACATTTTTTAACTGCCGATATGGGAATATGAGAGGCTTCGATTCAATAGTAGTGTCGCCAGTGGCTTGGGCTGAGGAAGAAGACAAAGATAGCATGGATGGAACTTGAAAGAGGTTAGAAGATAGAGGAAGCATGGAATATGCCTGTCGATTTTTAGAGAAAGAGAGTGAGCAACAGGGTGTGATACTGATAAATTTAAGTTGTTAAATTTGAAGAATAAATGGATGTGGAAAAGGTTTGGTGGGTTTGAGTTCAGCTGAACCAAATTAACCAATTATAGTATTTTTATTTTCCTAACTTAAAATTTAAGTACATGTGATATTTAAAAGTACATTGTATTTTACTTTTTCTTATTTAGGTGAAAATATGGAAAGGAAAGAACAAATGATTTGGTGAGAAATTGGATATTTTAGAAAACTTTTTTATTGATTTTGATGAAAATTTAAGGGGAATGTGAGCTATTAATTAGTGAATTTATTTTTATTTACCATTATTTTAAAGTAATTAGTAGTTTTTTAAATAATTTTAATATTATTAATGTTATTGTTAATTATATGTTTTTATTAGTTAATAAAGATTAGTTTGCTACTATTATATTATTTTAGTTTAATTTAGTTATTTAAAATGTTGCACTTAAAAATTTGATCTAATAGTAAAGTATATTTATCCATAGACAATTAGATAGTTTATCATCTTCCTCCAATAAACATATATTACAAAAATATCTAAAATATTCATCACTAATTTTTTAATTAAATTAATTATAATCTTTATTAACTTCGTATAAGATATATTTTTTCCATCATATAGATTTATAATATTTATGTCTTTGAACTTCATGCGTATAATAAAGCAAAACATTTATAATATACATTTTCATTCTGAATAAATAAAAATTAAAATATCATAAATTACTTTAAAAATTATAAGTACTATTTTTTATTATTATAATTATAATTACTATATTTTATAATAAATTATGAAAAATTAAAAAAAAAATTACGACCTTGATAACCGTAATAATTTTCGTTATATACATAATTATGATATACGTAATGTAATCAAAAACGTAGCTACGATTGTAATTTGAATTCTTGATCATAATTACCATATTTTAACCTGACATTTTAAATCGTCGTATTACCCTCTCCCTGCTGTTCAATCCTTTTGTAATTTTGATATGTTGCTGCCTTTCTCATACTCTTCATTTCCACTGTTCCCGATCATCCAAAAGCCTACAATGTCGCAAGCTGCCATCCTGTCACTGTCGCTAGCTTTTTTTTTTTCTTGTCTCCTTTTTTGTTTGTGTTTGACCGCTGCTTCGTCACTCACTTGGTGAGGAATGAGGTTTTTTCTTTTTTTTTTTTTGATAAATTTGGTTGCTTGATAGGTTTGAGTATTTAAAGGAGGGGTGGTTTTTTTGTGACAAAAAAAACTATATTGATAAAAAGAATTTTGATGAATCCATTGTAAGACATTAAAAAAATGAATGAAAACAAAGACAAAAATCATTATGATTTATTTATTTCTGAAAATATTTTATTCCCTAACCATAAGAGAGAATTTGAATTTCTTCCAATTCAAGGGACAAAAATGATATCCATAGAAATCTAGTATTTTGATGACTCATAGGGGTCTGAGGTCTATAAAGGCAATGTAGGAAATTGGCTAAGCTGTTTTGGCAGTTTGGGGTGCAATGGTAGTGTTTAGGTGGTACAGTTGAGTTTTGAACGTCGGGATGGTGACGGGTTTCGGTGGTGGTGATTGGGATTTTTGGCAAAGTATTCCTTTTGCTCAGAATCCTCCTCTTTTCTTGATTCTTTGGCTCAATTTTATCTACCATTGAAATCATTGTAAGGACCAGGGGAACTTCTACAATAAGTTTAAAATTTTTGATCTTATTATAAGGTCATTGAATATTAATCCTTAGATATATATAAGAATTAATATAAATCATTGATATTTTTTAATTGTAAATATAATTAATTACTTATTAACATGTTAACTTAATTTTAATTAATTAATATTAAATATTATTTATTAAATAAAATAAGAATAATTTTAAAATTGTTACGAATTTTTTCTTTTGATTATCTTTTTATGGCTTCTTTTTTTTTCCTTGAGCTTTTTCTTTCTTTTATGTTTTTTTTTTTACCGACTTCTACTTTTTTTATCAACTTTTTCTTCTTTTTTATTAAGGTCTTTTGGAATTTCATCTATTATTCTAAACCCAAAAAATAATTCTGTACCGATAAATAAATATTAACATAAAAAAATGATAATAATCATAAAATTGATATCATTTAGTGTAAAATATATTAAAATATTGTAACATAAAAATATGAGAATAATCGTAAAATTAGTGTCATATGACATAAAATGAGATAGAAGTATCATAGCACCCTATCAAAAAGTTTTGATAATTCTAAACATAATGAAAAATAATAACAATTATAATAAGTTATTATTGTAATATAAATAATTAAGTTGACAATATAAAAAAGTATTACAAATAAAAAAATAAAAGTTAACATAAATTGTGAGAATAATCATAAAATTAGTATTAACATAAAAAATTAGTATTATAAATAAAAAATAATTCTAAATAAAAAAATAAGTGTTAACATAAAAATGTGAAAATAATCATAAAATTTGCATCATTTTACGTAAAATATATTAGAAGTGTCATAATATATTAAGAAAAAATTATAATAATTCTAAATATAATAAAAGGTAAGAACAAGTAAAAGATTTTATTGTAACATAAATAATTAAATTAATAACATAAAAAATTTATTATTATAAATAAAAAAATTCTGAACAAAAAAAAATACATGTTAATGTAAAAATATGAGAATAATTATAAAATTGAAATCATTTGTCATAAAGTATGTTAGAATTGTCATAACGTAAAAATGTAAGAATAGTTATAAAATTAGTGTCATTCGGTGTAAATTAGATTAGAAGTGTCGTAATACCCTAATAAAGGTAGTGGTAATTCTAACGTAATAAAAAGTAGAAACAAGCATAAAAAATATTATTGTAACATAAATATTATTTTTGGCACATAAAAGAATAATTATTAGAAATAACTAATAATTCTAAACAAAAAAAAAATAAGTGTTAATATATAAAAGGTAAGATTAATCATAAAATTGATATTATTTGACGTAAAATGATTAGAAATGTTGTAACACATTTAAGAAAAAATTATGATAATTCTAAACGTATGAAAGATAATAATAAGCATAAAATATATTATTATAACGTAAGTAATTAAACTGACAATATAAAAAAATTATTATTACAAATAAAAATAATTTTAAATAAAAAAATAAGAGTTAACGTAAAACGGTGAGAATGATCATAAAATTAATATTATTTGATGTAAAATGGTTAAAAGTATCATTACACTTTAACAAAAAATTATAATAATTTTAAACATAATGAAAAATAACAACAAATGTAAAAAAAAAATATTATTGAAACATAATAAATTTGTAACATAAAAAAATTAGTACTATGAATAAATAAATAATTCTAAACAAAAAAATAAGTGTTAATGTAAAAATGTGAAAATAATAGTAAACTTGGTATAATTTGGCATAAAATATGTTTGAAATATTATAAAATTTAAGAAAAAGTTATGATGATTCTTAATATAATCAAAGGTAAGAACAAACATAAAAAATTTTATTATAACGTAAATAATTAATTTGACAATATAAAAATTATTATTATAAATAAAAAAAATCTAAACCAAAAAATAAGTATTAAAATAAAAAGATGAGAATAATCGTAAAATTGATATAATCTAACATAAAATGTGTTAAAAGTGTCATAACATAAAAGGGTGAAAATAGCCGTAAAATTTATATCATTTAGCATAAAATGAGTTAAAAGTGTTGTAACACCTTAAAAAAAATCGTGATAATTCTAAACATAACGAAAAGTATGAACAAATATAAAAAAAAATTATTGTAATGTAAATAAATAACTTGATAACGTAAAAGAATTATTATTATTATAAATACAAAATAATTCTAAACAAAAAAATAAATGTTTATGTAAAAGATGAAAATAATTGCAAAATTTGTATCATTTCACTTAAAATGGGTTAGAAGTGTTGTAATACCCTAAGAAAGAGTTATGACAATTCTAGACGTAATAAAAGTAAAAATAACCTTAAAAAAATATTATTATAACGTCAATAATTAAGTTGATAACATAAAAAAATTATTATTATAAATAAAAATATTCTAAACAAAAAAAAAGAGTGTTAATGTTAAAAAGTGAGAATAGTTATAAAATTAATATCAATTGGCATAAAATAAGTTAGAACTATGGTAACACCTTTAAAAAGTTATGATAATCCTAAACGTATGAAATGTAAGAACAAACATAATATATATATTTCTAATGTAAATAATTAAGTTGGCAGCATAAAAAAATTATTCTTATAAATAAAAAGTAATTCAATCAAAAAATGTGTTTATGTAAAAATGTAAAAATAATCATAAAATTTGTATCATTTGGCATAAAAATGTATTAGAAGTGTAGCTACACCTTAAAATAAAAGTCATGATAATTTTAAAACGTAATAAAATATAAGAACAAGTGTAAAAACATATTATTATAATGTAAATAATTAAATTGATAACATAAAAATTATTATTATAAGTAAAAAGTAATTCTATACAAAAAAGAAAGTGTTAATGTAAAAAGTGAGAATAATCATAAAATTGATATTATTTAATGTAAAAATGGGCTAGAACCATCGTAACACCTTAAAAAAAGTTATGATAATTCTAAACAAAACAGAAAGTAAGAACAAGTATAACAAAAAATTAAAGTAAAGCAAATAATTAACTTGACAATGTAAAAAATTAATATTTTTAAATTAAAAGATTTTAAATAAAAAATTATTAACATAAAAAGATGAGAATAATTGTAAATTTCATATTATTAGACATAAAATGTGTTTGAAATGTTTTATCCCAAAAAAAGTTTTAATAATTGTAAATATAATGATAAGAAAAGCATAAAAATATATTATTAAACATAATTAATAAATTTGATTTCGCAAAATAAATTGATATTCTTAAATTAAAAAATATATCATTTTTATTTATTAAATTAATAAATTAAATAAAATTATACATACTTTTTTATTGTTTAGCTGTTAACTTTTTTTTAATTATATTATTTTAATAATTTATCATGATATATTATGAGATATCATAATATCTCATAACTTGATTTTAAAGCCACTATATTGCGATCTTACTATAGACAAACCCCAAGGACCAGGAAGGAGAAAGAGATGCTGGATAAGAAAAAGTTCCTTAGTGGCTAAAATTCAACTACCATGGTGGCTTATAGTGAATGGGGGCTAAGTACTAAGGTGGCTGAAGGAGATGAGAGATGTAATTCATGTCTTTGATGGTAAAAAAATTAAAAAAAATGGAAACATTGATGAAATTAAAATAAAAATGAAAAATGTTTTAGGCTTAAAAATATCATTGGGTCTTAAAATTGAAGATGGGCCCTTAATTAGATTTTGGCCCCCTTTAACAAAATATTTGGGCTTTTATCGGGTCTTTATGTTTAATTGACCTAACATTGAACTAAATTGAATTTCTACCCATGTAAAATAATCCAAAAATGGTAGGTCGAAGTAAAACTCAAACGAGCTTAATTAGTTAACATGTTCAAATCAATTCAAATCAATATAGTTGAATCAAAGTTAAAATTAAATACGATCAAATTATCTTGACAAAATTAGATATCTATATTCGTGTATAAAAAAAAATCAAAATATTTTATATTTTATATCAAAACTTAATATATGGAAAAAGAGAATTAAAGAGATGGAGAATTAATAAAAAGAAGATAGAGAGAAGCCTAGAATACAACTATGTCTAATATGATAGGACGATGATATGGTGAAAAAAATTAATAATTAAGAAAAAGGCTTGAAAGTATAATAATATATTGAGAAATAAATTTTTGAAATACAATACGTACTATGATAAAAAGAAAACTCTTTTTTTCTAGCCAAACACAATGTCATAGAAGTCGAGGAGGATGAAATATTCAAGTTTGTGACAAGCCTCCTTGTGTGAAACATCAAAGAAAGAAACATTTAAGCTTGTGGCAAGTCTTAGCAGACATGACGCATCTTATTATAAATATATATTATATTATCATAATTTTTCATAAAAATATAAAAATATAAATAAACATAACACATCGAATAAATAATAATTTTATTTAAATTTATGAGTAACTTTTTTTAAAATAAATAAATAAACAAGTTACTAAACAATATATTTTTCTTTGAAACAAGAAAATAAAATATATCATTAAAAGAATAGAATGGAAACTTTGATATTAGAAATTAATATGCTTTTTAAGCTTTTATAAAATGCTTTAATTCTTATTTTTGTATCCAAAATATTGCATGACAACAAAGAAAAAGATTTGTGATAGAATTGTAAGTAGAGAACCATATGATAAAGAAAAATTGTAATTAGCCAAAAGAAAAAGTAAAAATATGTTTTGAAGTTGGTTAAAGACTTGAAATCTTGTTAAAAAAGTTATAAAGTTAATTTAGTTTTTATTAAATTTACATAATAGTAATTTAACCATTGTGATAAGCCTATTGATTTTAAGGTTTTATAAGTAATGATTTACAATAAACAGATAAATAGTAATATAATTTTAACTCCCTTAAATTGCAACAAATAAAATTAGATTATAAGATCACAAAAAATAAAATAAAATAAATAATTTTAATTTAAAGGGACCAATTTAAATTTATTTACTATAGATATTTATATATACTATTAGGTTTATAAATTTTTTGCGCCCTTCTAGCTCCTATTAGCATCCACCCATGATACATATATGTCTACATGAAGATAATTATTATGTTCATTTATATTTCAAAACTTAAATTCAAAATAAGCTAAATTTTTATATTTGAAATTTAAAAATATTTAAAATTTTTATAAATTACCAAAATTAAAATGGATGGAAGATCAAATCTTTATGAAATTAGTATTAATTTAAATTATTTTAGCCATTACATTTAATTTGTTTTATAATCTTTTTTAACTTCAAAATCATGCATTTAATTTTTATATCTATTAATTTAGTTATAATTATTTGTTATTAAGATATTTTTATAGTAAATAATCAATTATTTTTATTTCATTTTCACAAATTCTTTGCAATATCATTTTAGAATCAATTTTAGCATTCACTAACTAACTACATAAATAAATTTCAATAAAAATTGTAGAGTTTCATGACGTGTTGGCCAAAAGAAAAAAAAAACAATTTCTTAAAACATTTTAGCTTATGCATTATAATAAATTTTAAATTATTTAGAGAATATGACCTCTTAATGTCGATAGGCATTGATGTTATCAAATTATTTATTTATATTTAATCTTTTTATAAGAAATTAAAAAATTAATTGATTATATTAATAAGCACCTTATGTTTTTCAAATGTTATTATTTTTAAGGTTATTTAATATCTCATTTAATAAATAGTTACACTAATATATAAATTTTGAAAGTCTTCAAGCACTTAATCAATGTATTTAAATTATATCATGTAAAAAGTATATAATTTTGTTACAAAAGCCAAAAGGTAGTATAAAATCACTTTAATTAATCTAAGCACATGCAAATCATTGTGTAGCCGTGAAAGTGAAATGACGAAAAACACATATACCAAGATAATATGTTAAATTTACCAATCTCTATGTTAGAAAGATCATAGCCAAAGGGAGTTTAACTGGCGGAGGGTCAGTAATGAATGTAAGAAATTAGTTTATTATGAAAATCTAATCTTCATTATTACTTGATTATGATACTTTTTATATTTTAGTTAAGTCTCTTATTTTTAGAATAATGAGTGATTTAAGTAATTATACCAATTTCATTAGTTATTTTCCTATTACGCATCGAAAGTAAATTTCTCATTTGATTAGCTATTTTTTTAATACATGAAAATCTAGGGTCTTAAGGCTCGAAATATTCAATATTTAGCATATATATTTTTTCATGAAATTCTAGCATTATAATAAGAAAATCTAAAAGAATAAATTAGTTTTATTCGAGATATTTTTTCATGATAATAGAGCACAATCTGAACCTTTGAAATTCTACATACTTGAAGTCTAACATCGCTAGCAAAAAAAAAAGAACTCGACATCAGAGGTTACCTCTAACATAGAGCTATCATCACCAACAACCCTAGTGTACCCGAAGGATCAATCCTTCAAATTACAAGGCAAAAACTCAACGAACAAAATGATATGCAATGGTCCCAATTTGTTATGATGTTCATGTGTGGAAAGGACAAGGAAGATTATCTTACCTGAGTAAGTGCACCTCCAAAAGAGAATGATGTGAGGTTCAAAAGCTAGAAGTTGGATAATAGCATGGTGATGTGTGAAAATCTAATCCTCATTATTATTTGGTTAGTTAACTTTATTTGTTTTAGTTAAGTGTCTTATTTTTAGAATAAAGAGTGATTTGGGTAATTACACCAAATTCATTAGTTATTTTTTTATTATGCATAGAGAGTAAATTTCTTCCTTGATTAGCTATTGTTTCTATTTTTTAATGAATGAAAATCTCAAGTTTTAAAGCTAGGAATATTCAGTCTTTAGTTTTTTTTTTTTTCATGCAGTTCTAGCATTATAATAAGAAAATATAAAGGAACAAAAGAGTTTTATTCTAGAGATTTCTTAATGGTATCAGGCATGATCTAACTTTTGAAATTTTGCACACTTGGAGTCCAACATAGCCAGTAAAAGGGAGAACTTGACGTAAAAGGTTATCTCTAACCTCGAAGCTATCATCATCGACAACCTCGATATGTTTGAAGGATCAGTTCTGTAAATTATAAGGCATAAACTCAACAAACAAAACTATATTCAATGGTCCCAATCTGTTATGATGTTCATGTGTAGAAAAAGGATAGAAGATTATCTTATAGGAGTAGCTACACCTCAAAAAGAGAATGATACGAGGTTCAAAATCTAGAAGTTAAAGAACAACATGGTGATGTGTGAAAGTCTATTCTTCATTATTACTTGATTAGTTGACTTTGCCTAGTCTAGTTAAGTCTTTTATTATGTGTAGATTTGATTAGCTATTGTTGCTATTTTTTTAATGTAACAAAATTTTAGGTTTTAAGGCTAAAAATATTTAATCTTTAGCCTATATATTCCATGCAATTTTAACATTGTAATAAGAAAATATAGAGGAACAAAAAATTTTCTTTCGAAAATTTTTTTCATGGTATCAAAGCACAATCTGAACCTTTAAAATTCTACACATTCAAAGTCTAACATAGCCAACAAAAAAAAAAAGCTCGACATCAAAGGTTACCTTTAATCCCAAAGCTATCATCACCAATCTTAGTATACCCTAAGGCTCAGTCTTTCAAATTACAGGACACAAACTCAAGGGATAAAATTATATTCAATAGTCTCAGTCTGTTATGATATTCATGTAGAGAAAGGGTAAGGAAGATTATCTTACCAAAGTAGCTACACTTCTAGAAAGAATGATGTAAGGTTCAAAAGCTTAAAGTTGGAGAATAGTATGGTGGTGTTATGATTAATCAATTCTATAACCAACAAGACTAAAGAAAACTTCATGTACTACAAAATAACCAAAGAGATTTGGGATGCAAAAAAGGAAACATATTTCAACGTTGACAACACTTCAAAATTTTCAAAATCAATAGTATTTTTCATGATATTTCGACATAGTGAACTTTCAGTAACAAAATACTTCAACCTTCTTATCACACTGGCAGCAACTTGATACACTCAAAGAAGTGTTATGGAAGTGCCATAACAATGGAAAATAGTACAAGAAATTGATTGAGAATGATCGAATTTACAAGTTTCTACTTGGTCTTGACAAGAACCATGATGTAGTCTAAGAAAAAAATCCTAAGCACCAAGCTATTATTGAGTATTCGATAAGCTTTTTCAGAAGTTTATAAAAGAGAAAGCCAAAAAAATTACGATGGAAAAATAAACAATTACACCAACCTTAAAAAATTAACCCTAGGTGTCTAAAGGATCCTAGTTGAACAATAAAGATTTGCAAATGATAGGCAAACCTAGGTGCAACCACTATCGAAAAATTAAACACACAAAGGAAACATGTTGAAAGATCCAAGGGAAACCAACCAACTGAAAACCTTCCGTGGTCTTCACCAGATCAAGACAGCCATGGCAACTTAGCTACTCTTAAAAATTCAATCTTTACCAAACCAAGTCCTTTTAGCAAAGAATAATTGGAGCTTATCCAAATGATGTTTCAAAAATCACTACAGAACATTATCACTCCTATTGGAACAGGTTCTTTAGTACACAAAAGTAATTTTTTAAGTGTTTTAAGTGTAAAGTTAGAAAAATCAAGTGTATAGATTGTGGATTCAAGAGCTTTAAACCATGTGACTTGGGATAGATCAGTATTTAGTAAATATAGTGAAAACTTTACTGTTTGAATTACTAATTCCAATATAAGTTCTATTATTATTTTCAAAGAGATAACATTTGATTTTGTTCTATTTGTGTGAAATTTAAAATGTAATCTACTATGTATAAGTAAATTCACAAGAGACCTTAAGTGTTTTACTAAATTTTTTTCAAATATATGTGAATTTCAAAATTTTGGGCTCAAGAAAAATGATTGGCAATGTTAGTATACATGCAAGACTTTATATCCTAAGAGCTAATGATTCTGATAAAAAATATTAACAAACCTCTTATGTGACTTTATCATCTAATAGTAATAAAGATAGTACTATCATATTATGGTACTATCGATTAGGTCATCCAAATTTTGTGTACCACAAAAGGTTGTTTCTCTCATTATTCAATAAAAATTCTAACAACGTTCAATGTGAAATCTGCCAGCTATCTAAACATACCCGTACCACATATCTTAATCAACCTTACAAATCATCTCATCCTTTTTCAATGATACACAATGACATTTGGGGTTCCTCCAGAATAAATAACATTACTGGCTTTAGATGGTTTGTCATATTTATCGATGATCACACCAAGGTTACTTGGTTATTACTTATGAAGGAAAAATCATAAATAGGCCAATTATTCCAAGACCTCAATAATATGATCCAAACTCAATTCAAAACCAAAATTCAAGTGTTAAGAACTGACAATGGGAGAGAATACTACAATTCAATCCTTGGATTATATCTAATGAAGTATGGTATAATTCATCAAAACTCATATGTTGATACTTTTCAACATAATGGTCTAAAAGAAAGAATTTACATTTATTAGAAGTTACAAGATCTATTACGATAGTTACCTATGTACTTAAGCATTTTTAGGATAAGGTTGTTATCATTGCTACATTTCTTTTAAACAAAATACCTTTAAAGTCTTGAATTTTCAAAGCCTTTACCAATCCCTTCTCAGTTCCTACCCCCACCTTCGAATATCTTGTCTATTCTCATTAAAGTGTTTAGACGCATTACATTTATTCTTACAAGCCAACAAAACAAAAAAAAAATTAGATCCCAAATCCATCAAATGCGTATTTCTTGGATACTCCCTAAATCAGAAAAGATACAAATGTTACTCACCACTAACAAAGAAATTCTACCATTCCATGAATATTACCTTCTTTGAAAATCAACCTTACTGTCCTAAAACTGCCTAATTCAAAAAGAGAATCCAATCATATGGAAATATCAACTTTGTGAAGATCCTATTACCGAACCACAAACACTTCTTAAACTCATTTTCACATCCAAAACATCCAAACAAATCCTCCAAGCCCCAAATCTACATAAGTAAAAATAAATAAAGAATTGATTGTCTATTCAAGAAGACATAAAACTCAAAAAGATTTAGGAGAATCCACACATTTAAAGCAAAACCAAAAATCTAAACCAATTCTAAAAATACATGAACCTATATAGATAACATCCTTACTGAATTTGATTCTATTAAACTTCTTAATAAATGATCAACCGATTGATTTAAGAAAAGGTATGAAATCATAAAATCAAAACTTGATCTATATTGTGATTTCTTATGAAGATTTATCACCCAGTTATTAAGCTTTTGTTAACACACTAAACAATATATAGATTTTCAATAATATTCATGAAGCACTCATGTAACTAAAATGAAAAATTATTGTTTTGGAAAAAATCAGGGCCCTAGAAAAAACCAAAACATAGTAGATTTTAGAAGTATCTAAAGAGAAAATTTTAGTTGGATACATATGAATTTTTACTATCAAGCATAACGCAGATGGAAGTAGTAACAAATTCAAAGCTTGCCTCATTGCAAAAGAATTTATTCAATCTTATGGTGTTAACTAGGATGAGACATTTACTCCGATTGCTAAACTTAATTCAATCTGGGTGTTCTTATAATTAATAACCAATCTAGATTGGTCATTCCACCAACTAGATGTCAAAAATACATTTCTTAATGGCAACATAAAAGAAAAAGTTTACATTGAAATCCATCTAAGATTCAAAAACCATGACAACTTTAGCAATGTATGTAAACTTCAAAAGTCTTTATATGGTCTCAAACAATCCCCATGTGTATGGTTTGATAGACTAACAAAAGTGGTAAAAAAGTATAGTTTTTCATAATGCCAAACTGATCATATCATGTTTGTCAAGCATTCACCCAAAGAAAAAATAGCCATTCTTATTTTCAATATAGATCACATTATTCTTGCTAGAGACTATGGGGAAGAAATTAGCAACCTAAAGAACTTTTAGCTAAAAAATTTAAAATTAAAAATTTGGGACACCTCAAATATTTTCTTGGCATGAAGGTAGCTCATTCAAGGAATGGCATCTTTGTTTCACAGTGTAAATATGTTCTAAACTTACTAAAAGAAACCGAAATGCTTGGATGCAAACATATTAACACTCTTATGAATATAATAAATAAGGCAAGACTAGAAGAAGAAAGACCACCAATGAATAAGGATAAATATCAAAGATTTTTTAGAAAACTCATCTACCTCTCTCATACAAGACCCAGATATCGATTTTTCGGGTAGTATAGTAAATAGATACATGAATAACCAAACTGAAGAATACTTGAAGGCTATGTATCGAATCTTACAATACTTAAAAAAAAGTCATAGCAAAGGATTATTTTTTAATAAGATATCACACTAAAATTGTGAAATTACACAAACACTGATTAGGTAAATCGAAAATCAACTACTGGTTATTATACCTACAAAAAATTTTGGTTATATGGTAAAGCAAAAAGTAATCTATGATGGCTAGAAATAGCGCAAAAACTGAGTTTATAGCTATGTCTCATGGCATATGTAAGGGAATTTGGCTAAAAAGATTACTAGGGGAGTTAAAGGTCTTTGCAAAAGAATCCATGAAGTTATTTTGTGACAACAAAGTTGCCATAAGTATAGCAAAGAATCTTGTTCATCCTAACAATACCAAACATGTAGAGATTAATCGTCACTTCATCAAATAGAAGATAAATGAAGAAAGTGTTATATTAGTTTATACACTCACATGCCTTCAAATTGTATATATACTAAAGCTCTTTCTCAAAACAACTTCGAGAATCTGAAGTCTAAGCTGGGCATGATTGACATCTACCACCCAACTTAAGTGGGAGCATAAAAATCTAATCTTCATTTTTGCTTAATTAGTTAACTTTGTCTATTTTAGTTAAGTCTCTTATTTTTTGAATAAGATGTTATTTGGGTAATTACACCAAATTTATTAGTTATTTTCTTATTATATGTAAAGAGTAAATTTCTCATTTGATTAACTGTTGTTTCTATTTTTTTAATGCATGAAAATCTCAGATTTTAAAGCTGAAAATATTTAGTCTATAACTTAGATATTTTTCATATAATTCTAACATTGTAATAAAAAAAATATAGAGGAATAAAAAAAATTTATTCAAGGTATTTTTTCATTTATAGGCATTATTTCTCTCCTTAATTAAAAAATATTAATAATAATTTAAGCCCTTACAAGAGTTAGAATGTGGTTCTTCTTTTGGAATAAAAGTCTAGTACCATAAGCTTAACAAATTTTAAACTCAATAGTCTTTTATCCATGGGTTGTACCAATATTTGTGCCAATTTTAGTAAAGCATTATTAGTTTGTTTACATTGGACTTTTTTTGGTGCAAGAGTTCATACATGCTAACTTTTGGCTCTTTAATTAAAAAGCTAATAATTTGATGTCTTGTTCTTGTTTACAATAAACAATTAAAAGAATTAAAGAAATTATAAACCACTTAGCAGCTAAGAACTTGATATAGATTAAATGTGACCTTGCTCCAACTTCAAAAGCTTATCTATTTCTCTCATCAATAATTGAAAGAAATAAGACATACATCAATTGTTTACGAATAAGTTTCCACTTATTATTACTTTTAAATTTCTTCTTCCATAAGTCTTTTAACTTATGTCAACACATTTACTTTAGTTACACATTAGAAACATCATATGTTGTGGATGTTTCTAATTAACGTCTACTAGCAAAACAAAAAAAAGTACACCATAATGTATGATCTGATTAGAGGTAAGCTTTAAAAGTTAAGGATAAAACTTTGATTGTTTGAATTTATCAAAAGAAACAACAAGAAATAATCGATATTTCTAAAAGCGTAAGTTAATCAACTCAACTTACTCAGACTCAATTTTCTAACTACTCATGGTCAAGTGAACTATTATTGAGTCCCAATCAAGTTTAAGCTTGCTACAACTTGATTTGTGTAGCTAGCAAGCTCACTTAAGTAACTGACTTTTACTAATTTATTTTGTAATCTATAATTTTACATACTCAAAGATTTTAGTCCAAATTTGAAACTTATGCTTAAACTTAATCTAGCTAAATTCAGTTAATATTCATTTAGTCAATGTAAGATCAAGTATCTCCTTTGTAGAAATTTAATTCTCCTATATTAGTGCAGATTTGATTCTCCTACATTAGTGCAACTTGGTTTCCTAATTTATGTTGGGAATATTTTTCATTTATTCTTCTAATTTAGTCAACTATTCTAATTGTCAAGTTTTTATGAATTTATTTCTATTTTAGAATAGAATAATTCTCTTTCTTTTTATTATTTCTATTTTCTATTTCATGTAAGTAGTTTCCTAATAAGGAACTACACTGTTCCTATTTATTTTGATGTATTCTTTCATTCTAAAAATAAGAAGAAAAATGAACAATTGTTCTTTAAGTTTTTTACATGGTATTAGAACAAGTTGACCTGAATCATTGACTATAACCACATGAGTTTCCTTTATGGCCAGCAGGAGTGATAACTCTTCTTCTACAAAAGTATGGCGTGAGGAAAGTTACAAAAAGGTGATGCTCCAACAAACCCTTCAAAACAAGTTCACAACCTTTGGAATTAGTTTTCTAGCACAAAAAGGTAATTTTTTTAATGCCTTAAGTGTTCAACGAGAAAATACACAATCTTGGATTGATGATTCAAGAGCATCAAATTACATGATTGGAGATGCGTTCTTATTCAACATATATAGACCTTGCTTTGATAGTTCTACTATAAAAATTACTGATGGCTTTCTTTAAAGGTGGTAGTAATAGGTTCTATTGTAGTTTCAAAATACAAAACACTCAACTTTGTTCTCCATGTCCTTAATTTAAACTATAACTACTTTCTATCAGTAAGCTTACGAAAGATAGATGTTGTGTCACTAAATTTTTTTTCAACTTGCGTGAATTTCAGGAATTAGGCTTAGAAGGATTATTGGCAGTGCTAAGATGTGTGCAGGGCTTTACTTTCTTCAAGATGATGCACTTAAGAGACCACAAAACTTTTGTACAGCCTTAGTTTTTAGTATTAGTAAAGATGACCTTATCATGTTATGACATTACAGACTAGGACATCCAAATATTTTATACCTAAAAAACCTATTTCTCTTATTATTCAATAAAATCTCTTAAGATTTTTAGGGTAAAATTTGTCAACTTTTCACGTACATTCGAAATACTAACCTTAGCCTTTATTATAAATCATCTCAACCTTCTCAATGAATCATAGTGACATTTGGAGATCATCAAAAGTTAACAATATCACAGGTTTTAAGTAGTTTGTTATATTCATCGATGATCATACTCGACTCACTTAGGTATTCTTTATAAAAAAAAATTCGAGAATGGTCAAATCTTTCAAAACTTTAATAGCATAGTACAAACCCAATTCCAAGCCAAAATCCAAGTCCTAAAAACTGACAATGAAAAAGAATACTTCAGCTCTATTCTCGACCCTTACCTTACCAATCATGGCATTATCCATAAAAGCTCTTGCATTGATACTCCACAGCAAAATAGAGTTGTTGAACGTAAAAACAAACATTTGATAAAAGTGATCAGATCTCTCTTATTGACTTTTAATATGCCTAAACATTTTTAGAGAAAAGCTTCCTTACTACAACTTATTTGATTAACCAAATGCCTCTTAAAGTTCTTGACTTTAAAACACCTTATCAAACTTTTTTACTTTCAAGCCACAAACTCAGTTGATCTCTACCATTCTCATCAAACCTTTTAGCTACATTGCCTTTGTTCATATTAGCCAACAAAATCACAGCAAGCTTGATCCCAAAGCCTTAAAATGCATCTTCCTTGGTTAACCCTTAAATCAAAAGGGCTATAGATGTTACTCACCATCACAAAAAAAATTTATAGCTCTATAGATGTCATATTCTTTGAGAATCTTTCATTCTACAACAAGAATGATATTCAAGGGGAAAATACCACTCAAGAATATCAATTCTTAGCTGTGGACTTGCCAATTTCCCAACTAGCCCCTCCAATTTCTCAACCAACCCCTTCAAAAACAAAATCCCTACTAGTCTTTCAAAACTAGATTCCCAAACTACCCAACTTATCAATTCTTGCAGATTTTGAAACTGAACTTATTTAGACAACTCTTGACTCTTTAAACCCTAAGGTTATGTAAAAAAAAATAAAAGAACTGATAGTCTACTCAAGAAAGCAAAAAATACAGGAAGAAGTGGATAACTGTGCAAAGGTAAAAACTAAAAATCAACTTGATCCGAGCTTCTAAGAACTTGAAACTAACACAAGTAATGTCTCTATTGAATATGAAATTGAAACTTATGATTTAACTAATGACCTTAACATTCCTATTGCATTAAGAAAAGTGTGAGATCATGCACTTAGTACCCTATTTATAAGTACATCTTATGTGAAAGGTTAAATCCAAACTTTTAAGCCTTCACTATTAATCTTGACAATGTGTAAATTTTAAAAAATATTTAGGAAGCCCTCAATGAACTAGATTGAAAGGCAGCAGTTCTTGAAAAAATCAAGACACTAGAGAAGAATGGAACATGAAAATTTTCATATTTGCCCAAAGGGAAAAACCTAGTTTGATGTAAGTGGATCTTCACAATAAAGCACAATGTAGATAGAAATATAAACAAGTTTAAAGCTAGACTTGTTGCAAATGGGTTCACTCAATTTATAGGATAGACTATAAGAAGACATTTACTCTAGTAGCCAAACTCAATCCAATGAGAGTTCTATTGTCACTAGCAGCCAACTTGGATTGGCTTCTCCGCCAACTTCACATCACGAATGCATTCTTAAATGGTGACTTAGAAAATGATCTCTACATGAAAATTTTTCCTAGTTTCGAAAGGCAAGACAACATAGGCAAAGCATGCAAACTCCGAAAACCTTTGTATGAACTTGAACAATCTCATCGGGGTTGGTTTGAACGATTGATTGAGACAGTGAAGAGGTATAGATTCCTTCAATGTCAAATTGATCATACTATGTCTGTTAAGTTCACTAATAAAGAAAAAAGAGTTATTCTTATTGTTTATATGAATGATATCATAATCACTAAAGACCACAAGAAAAGAATAGATGATTTGAAGAAACTTCTTGCAAAGGAGTTTGAAATAAAAGACTTGGGGTTCCTTAAATATTTCTTGGGATGGAAATAGCTCGGTCTAAGAATGAAATATTAGTGTCTTAGTGTAAATATGTACTTGATCTATTCAAAAAAAGTCAGCATAAATGAATGCAAACCTGCTGATACACCCATTGACTCAATTAATAAAATTGGAAGTGAAAATGAAAACTCTTTCATAAACAAAAGGCAATACCATAGACTAGTTAGGAAGCTTATTTACATTTTTCATACACGATCTGATATCGGGTTTATAGTAGGGATGATGAGTAAATACATCCAACCAAAGAGCAGCTCAATGCTGTTTATTGCATCCTACGATATTTAAAAAAGAGTCATGGTAAAAGTCTATATTTTAAGAAGTCAATAGATAAGGCAGTCGAGGTCTACATATATGCTAACTAGGTTGAATCAATAATAGATAAAAGGTCTACTACTTGATATTGCCCTTATGTTTAGGGCAATTTGATCACTTGAGAAGTAAAAAGTAAGCTATTGTAACTAGAAGCAGTGCTGAGGCTAAGTTTAGAGCAATGTCACATGATATTTATGACGAAATTTGGCTAATGAAGTTATTTAGAGAATTAAAAGCTCAAACTGTAACATATATGATACTGTTCTATGACAAGAAGGCTACTATAAGTATTGTCAAAAATCTTACTTATCATGATAAGATCAAGCACATAGAGCTGAATCAACATTTCCTAAAAAAAAAGATAAAAAATGGGTTGATCAAACTAGCCTATATTCCATCAAGTTCTCAAATTGCAAATATTATGATTAAAGCTCTTCCTAAAAGCATCTTTGACGAATTGAAATCCAAGCTAGGTATGATTAGCATTCATAACCCAGCTTGAAAAGGAGTATAAAAATCTAATTCTTTCACACTAGTACAAATCTGATTCTCCTTCATTAGTGCAACTTGGTTTCTTAATTTATTTTGAAAATATTTCTCATTTAGTCTTTTGTTTTAGTCAATTATTTTGATCATCAAGTTTTTAGGAATTTATTTTTATTTTAGAATAAAATAATTCTCTTTCCTTTTATTATTTTTGTTTTTTGTTTCATGTAAGTAATTTCCTAATAAAAAATTTTACAGTAACAAAAAACAATTATTTTTTAAGTTTTCTACATCCTCAAGTGAAGTATTAGTACAGAAAATAGCGCTCAGTTTTAGCCACCAAGCTCACCATGTCAACTCGATCAAGCAAGATTACCCCACAATGCAGTACTGCTGGCCAGTTCAAATTGATTAAGCTAAAGATAAGGAGCTTGGAATGCTCTTAATTATGGCAAAGATTTGAGCACTCATAACTGCATCAGTTGCATCAATACAAAAGAACTATTACCAATTTATTTTGTACTCATCCTATAATTTTACATACCCATATAGATTTCAGTCCAAATTTAATCTTGTGCTTAAATTTGATCCAGCTAAATTTTCAGTCAATTTTCATTTAGTCAAGGTGAGATCAAATATCTCCTCCGGTCAAGAAGGCGTATAGACAATGACACAATCAAGTCATGTCAACTCGATCAAGCAAACTCCAAAATGCAGTAATAATGGCAAGTTCAAATTTATTAAGCAATAGATAAGGAGCTCGAAATGTTCTTAATTATTGCCGAGATTTAAGCACCAGTACCTGCACCGGTTGCATCAATGCTAAAGAACTTTTACTAATTTATTTTGTACTCAATCTATAATTTTGCATACCCATATAGATTTCAGTCCAACTTTGAAACTTGTGCTTAAACTTGATCAAGCTAAATTTTCAGTCAATATTCAATTAGTAAAGGCGAGATCAAGTATATCCTCCAGTCAAGTATGAGTATAGGAAATGGAACTTAATCAAGTTTTAGACCACAAAACACACTATCAAGCAAGTTGCCCCACAAGCAGTACCGCTTGAAAGTTCAAATTTATTAAGCAATAGATAAGGGGTTTGGAATGTTATTAATTATTGTCAACATTTGAGCACTAGTAACTCCACCAGTTGCATCAACACTAAAGACAATGCCAAAGCCATCCACTATTACAGACTAGGTAAGATGTAGATACATTCGTCGTTACAGGAAGTAATTCATCAAATCATGGAATGAGATAAAGGGATTCTAACCTATAAAGACAACTAATTACAATAATTTAATTTTAAACTATAAATATGAATCAGTTATATCAAAAACAGAGACACTTCACAGAAGGAAATGACCTTAAAATTGAATTACTCATGACCACTTATTGTGACAATTGACAAAATAAGATCAGGTCCACATATATTCTGGCTGAAATTTGGAGATACAATTGCTTACCTCTGGTTGCACAGTATAAAAAGGAAGGTTAAGATCTGGCAGTTCACCACATGTTACCCTCTTCTCCCTCTGTTCTACTTCGGTGGAAATTCCCACCTCAACATTATCAGTCATCAATTTTCTCGCTTGAGACTCAAGTTGTTTACAAGAATTTTTATCCAGATACTTCTGATGTGTTGCAACAGAGTTTGTATTATTTCCTTTATCCATAGAGTGGATGGTTACACTCCTAGACTTGTTAGCATCCTTTGAATTTAGTGGAGATATAGAAGCATCATTATTTGAGATTCCTGTGTCTGAATAATGCTCAGACATAGTTCCAGCGTAAGCAGGTTTCTTAATACAAGATCTTATAGGAGAACTCAACAGGTTATGCAATTTCTGATCATGTTTGCTATTAGCAGCTATGTCCTGCAGGAGAGCAGAAGTTTGCCCTTCAAGCAGTGCCTTTGTTGCAGCAAAATTTAGCCTCCCATGTTCCACTTTCGCATGTTTACTGGGCACATGAACATCAACTTTCTCTCCTTGACCTTTGGCCATATTTTTACTCCGTTTTCTTGATTGTTGAGCCACTGACAATACAGGCTCATTTCTGGACCAAAACATTATATCATTAAAGGGAGTCAAATCCACAATCAACTGAACAAATTATTTTCTCAAACAAAAAGTAAGACACGAATAACTATTAAAATCAGCAACCAAAAACAAGTATGCTTCTCGAATCAGTGATTACATGCTCAAAATAATAGCTCATACTGACAAGACTAAAGTTCTGCTTTTATTACTCATGGTTTAATTGAAAAAAAATTAAAGATAAAATATTACTCCTAAGAAAAAGAGTTTTAAGCGTACAAGAGCCTAGCATATGCTATATGATGACAACAAAAACAGCCAATGCATGGAAATTTATTGTTCCAGCTTTCTCCAGCTTAAGCACTAAATTCTCTTTTAAAGTATTGTAAACAAGGTGTTGGAGAATGAAGGTTGAAGGAAAGTTCCACTTTCAAGACTCCCACATGTATACAGATAATATATAATGTCCTATAACACTTAAAGTTGTGGGAGTAATTGTTAACAAGATATTCATTTACAACTAAATTTTATATATGACATTTCCCTTATTTGGGTACCAACCGGGCAAGTGAGTGAGTTCCATCTTCCTTACGGATCTTTATTGTCAGTTTTCACCTAGCTCCATGAAATACCAAGGCACCTTTCTATGCCATGGTTCTAAGTCTAGACATTTAAATTATGACATGAAAGCACCCATATTGATGAAAACAGAGCTGGAATTTCATGATTCAAATCAAGCCACCATAGTGCAGAATTTTACTTAAAATTCAATCTCAAAACAGTGCCAATTTGCAAGCCTGCAAAACCCAAGCCATACATACTTGGAAAGCTTCATAAGTCCAGTTTCTAAATTATGAATTGGAGTTCTTAGGAATTATGGATTCAGGCAGAATCCAGCATTTTATGTGTCTCTTCCATTTCAACGCCTGGAAAGTGTTCCACTTGGCTATTTTGTAAAAATTTAATTTTGACCATCACCTATTCCTGAAGGGTTATTGCATGTCTGGTAATTATTTTCGATTCATTGTACTGAAAATTCAAACTTAAAATCTATAGCATTGTGTTTTAGAGGAGATATTTTCCTTTTAACTTTGAATCATTTTGGTGTGAGTTCCTTAGAGTGGCAAGTTTATTTGGTTTTCTCCGCAACCTGGTATCAAAATTGGCAGGGCACCATCAGGGTAATTCATCACTCTCCTAATCAGGTACTTTCATCAGTCTGTTTTATAATTCCCATCCTCAACCTCCTTTTGGTTTAATATTTTTTTCCATATTCAGGGTCCAGTAGCACTTAAAGAAGGTTCTATTCCTATTTAGATTAGAACAGAAGAGTTCTTTAAAGCAAAAGGGTATTGAGCAGTAGAAGAAATAAAGTGTCTAGTTACAACTTTGAAATCCCTCCACTTTGAAATATATTTGCTTTAGAGGTTCCTCCAATATAAAAACAAGTTTACCTCACTGTATCGTGAGATCTAAATTGTTGAATACTAGAGTGATAAAATAACTGCTAACCCACAGAGAAAAAAGCTGAGAGAAAGTTGGTAGAAAAGGAATTTACTTTCCAAATGCAGTCTTCAGCTTCTTGACCTAGTGGTTAAGAAGGCTTAGGAAGACATGTAAGGTAGGAGTTCGGGTCCCACCATCCTCATCCCTATCCCCCATCTAATATACCAAAAACAAGCATATAAAGAGGAATGACTTAAATAGGGAAAAAACTCACACGCATTCCAATTTCTCAGAGTTTACAAGTAACCCATTCTGTTTAACTGTTGACTTGTTGTCTTGAAAACATTCATCCTGCATAATAATGGAAAATTAACATTTTTAGTGATCATTTAAATACTTCTGAGATCTTAGAATAGATGAAAACCACCTGTAATGCAATGAAAAAAAAAGTACCATTGCAAAGATATAATCTAAATAAGCTAGCAAAAGCACAAGCAAGAAAGAGAAGCCAATTGAATCATAACAAATTGTTTGACCTACGGATGGGCTGTTAATTCTTGGTACAAACGCAAGGGCCAAAATCCAACTTGCAATATGATAAAGAAACAGAAATAAAGGTATTTGACTTTGACAAGATTCTTTCTTTACCCTCAATAATAAGTTTATTTTGTCTTTTAGTTGTAATTTATAAGACACCAAGGGATATAAAAGAAAAATTAACGATAAACTCATGTCTATTTGAAGGGGAAAAAATTGAGACCTCCAAAAAAGAAAAGGACAAAAGAAATGAGATAAGAGTTTTTGTTGAGAACTTAGAGAACAATTGTCCTTCTTTCTTATTATTCTTTTCAGAATGAAGGAGTACATCAAAGAAATAGGAACAGTGAAGTTCCTTATTAGGAAACAAATTACATGAAACAAAAAAATAATAAATAATAAAACGAAAGAGAAACAAATCCCTAAAAACTTGACAATAAGAATAATTAACAAAATCAAAAGAATAAATGAAAAATATTCCCCAAATAAATTAGGAAATCAAGCTGCACTAATGTAGAAGAATTAGATCTGCATTAATGTAGAAGAATCAGATTTCTACACTCCCTCTTAAGCTGGGTTATGAATGTTAATCATACCTAGCTCAATCTATCAAAGATGCTTCTAGGAAGAGCTTTAGTCAGAATATCTACAATTTGAGAACTTGTAGGGGTATAGGCCAGTTTGATTGATCCATTTTCTATCCTTTCCTTTATGAAATGTCAATCCAACTCTATGTGCTTGGTCCTATCATGATAAACAAGATTTTTGGCAATACTTATAGTAGCTTTATTGTCACAAAGCAATGTCATAGATGTCACAGTCTTAACTTTTAATTCTCCAATTAACCTCATCAACCAAATTCTTTCACAAATACCATGGGACATTGCTTTAAACTCAGCCTCAGCATTGCTCTTAGCCACAACAGATTGCTTTTTACCTCTCCAAGTGACCAAATTGCCCCAAACATAAGTGCAATATCCAGTAGTAGACCTTCTATCTGTTATTGATCCAACCCAATCAGCATCTATGTACACCTCGACTGCCTTGTCCATTGACTTTTTAAAGTATAGACCTTCATCGGGACTCTTCTTTAAGTATTGTAGGATGCAATAAACAGCCTTGAGGTGCTCCTTGGTTGGATTATTCATGTATCTACTCACTATCCTTACTGCAAACCCAATATCAGGTCATGTATAGGAGAGGTAAATAAGCTTCCCAACTAGTCTTTGGTATCCCCCTTTGTCAGTGAGAGAACTTCCATCTTCACTTCCAATTTTATTAGATGAGTCCATGGGTATATCAGTAGGTTTGCATCCAATCATGTCGATTTCTTTGAGTAGATCAAGTACATACTTATGTTGAGACACTGATATTCCATTCTTAGACCGAGCCACTTCCATCCCAAGGAAATATTTAAGGAACCCCAGGTCCTTCATTTTAAACTCCTTTGCAAGAAGTTTCTTCAAATCATCCATTCCTTCCTTGTGGCCTCCAATGATTATGATATCATCCATATAACCAATAAGAATGACTCCTTGTCTTTCATTAGTGAACTTAAAAAACATAGTATTATCAAATTGACATTGAAGGAATCCATAACTCTTCAACCGTTCAAGCCAAGCCCGAGGAAATTGTTTAAGTCCATACAAAGACTTTTGAAGTTTGCATACTTTGCCCATGTTGTCTTGCCTTTCAAAACCAGGAGGAATTTCCATCTAGACATCTTCCTCCAAGTCATCCATGTAGGCATCCTCCTTCAAGTCACCATTTAAGAATGTATTTTTTATATCAAGTTGGTGAAAAGGCCAATTCAAGTTGGCTGCTAGTTATAATAGAACTATGATTGAATTAAGTTTGGCAACTGGAGCAAATGTCTCCTCATGGTCTATCCCATAAGATTGAGTGAACCCTTTTGCAACAAGTCTAGCTTTGAAACTATTTATACTTCCATCTACATTGTGCTTTATTGTGAAGATCCGCTTACATCCAACCTGGTTTTTCCCTTTGGGCAAATCTAAAATTTCCTATGTCCCATTCTTCTCTAGTGCATTGATTTCTTCAAGAACTGCTACCTTCCAACCTAGTTCATTGAGAGCTTCCTAATCATTGTCAAGATTAGTAGTGAAGGTGCGAAAGTTTGGATTTAACCTTTCATATGAAATATACTTGCAAATAGGGTAGCAGATGCATGATCTCACAACTTTTCTTAATGCAACAGGATTGCAAGGTCATCAACTAGCTCACAAGTTTCTGTTTCAAATTCAATAGGGACATTAGCTATGTTAGTTTCAGGTTCTTAAAGACTCAGATCAGGTTGATTTTTAGTGCTTGGCGGTGTACAGTTGTCCACTTCTTCCTACGGTTTTTGTTTCCTTGAATAGACTATCAGTTCTTTTGTTTTTTCTTATATAAGCTTAGGGTTTGAAGAGTCAACAGTTGTCTAAACAGGTTGGGTTTCAAAATCTGCATGGCTGATATGTTGGGCAGGTTGAGAATCTAGTTTTGAATGGGCTAGTTGGGAATCTGGGGCTGGTTGGGAATCTAGTTGGGCATCTGGTTTTGAAGGGGCTGGTTGGGAAATTGGCAAGTCAATAGCTAAGAATTGATATTCCTGAGTAGTATTCTACCCTTGAATATCATTCTTGTTGTACTATGGAAGATTCTCAAAGAAGGTGACATCCATAGAGCTATAGAATTTTTTTGTTATGGGTGAGTAACATAGATAGCCCTTTTGGTTTGGGGAATAACCAAGGAAGATGCATTTTAAGACTTTGGGATCAAGCTTGCTACGGTTTTGTTGGCTAATATGAACAAAGGCAATGCAGCCAAAGAGTTTGATGGGAATGGAAGAGATCAACTAAGTTTGTGGGTAGGAAGCAAAGAGAGTTTGACAAGGTGTATTAAAGCCAAGAACTCAAGAAGGCATTCGGTTAACCAAATAAGTGACAATGAGGACAACTTCTCCCCAAAAATGTTTAGGCGCATTGGAAGTCAACAAGAGGGATCTAGTCACTTTTATCAAATCTCTATTTTTGCATTTGACAACCCCATTTTGCTGTGGAGTGTCAACGCAAGAGCTTTGATGGATAATGTCATGATTTGTAAGGTAAGGGCCAAGAATAAAGTTGAAGTATTCCCTTCTATTGTCAGTTTTTAGGAATTAGATTTTAGCTTGGAATTGGGTTTATACCATGCTATTGAAGTTTTGAAAGATTTGGCTAACCTCGGATTTTTCTTTCATAAAAAATACCCAAGTGAGTCGAGTATGATCATCAATGAATGTAACAAATCACCTAGAACCTGTGATATTATTAACTCTTGATGGTCCCCAAATGTCACTGTGAATCATTAAGAAAGGCTGAAATGATTTATTAGAAAGGCTAGGATAGGTATTTCAAGTGTACTTTGGAAAGTTAACAAATTTCACACTAAAATCTTTAGAGATGTTATTGAATAATGAGGGAAATAGCCTTTTTAGGTATGAAATATTTGGATGTCCTAATATGTAATACCATAACATGATATGGTCATCCTTATTGGTAATAGAGATTAAGGTTGTACAAGAGTTTTGTGATCTTTCAAGTGCATCATCCTAAAGAAGGTAGAGCCTTGCACACATCCTAGCACTGCCAATAATCCTCCCCAAGCCCAATTCCTTAAATTCACATAAGTTAGGAAAAAATTTAGTGACACAACATCTATCCTTCGTAAGCTTATTAATGGAAAGTAGATTACAGCTTAAATTAGGGACATGGAGGACAGAGTCAAGTGTTATATCATTCGAAACTACAATAGAACCTATTCCTACCACCTCTGAGAGAGAGCCATCAGCAATTTTTATAGCAAAACTATAATATTAAGGTCTATATGTGTTGAATAAGGATGCATCTCCAGTCATGCGATCTAATGCTCCTGAATCAAAAATCCAAGATTGTGTATTTCCCCATTGAACACTTAACGCCTTTAGGAAATTACTTTTTTGTGCTAGTAAACTAATTCCAAAGGTTGCAAACTTGTTTTCAAGGGTTTATTGGAGCATCACCTCTTTGTGACGTTTCTAATGCCATATCTCTACAGAAGAGGAGTTCTCACTCTGGCTAGCCATAGCGGAAACTCATGTGGCTACAATCTAAAGGTTCGGGCAGACTTGCTCTGATACCATGTTGAAAACTTAAAGAACAATTGTCTTTCTTTCTTCTTATTCTTTTTAGAATGAAGGAGAACATCAAATAAATAGGAACAGTGAAGTTCCTTATTAGGAAACAACTTACATGAAACAGAAAAACAAAAAATAATAAAAGGAAGGAGAAACAAATCCCTAAAAACTTGACAATTAGAATAATTAACTAAATCAGAAGAATAAATGAGAAATATTCCCAAAACAAATTAGGAAATCAAGCTGCACTAATGTAGAAGAATTAGATCTGCACTAATGTAGGAGAATCAAATTTCTACAGTTTTGACCAAGTATATTTCCCTTTTTATATCATTCCAACAGAGAAATCTTGTCTGCACAGCTGATTGTATCAACAATCCCAAATATTTTGGCCAACTATCTGGCACTTTAGGGTCCAAAAAATGGCAAATACTTCACTTTAAATGCTGCTTCAAACACACAGATGAAACTTTAAATTATATGAAAGTGGTGGAAAGGCGGTTCACCCTCTATGTTTCTCATCTATGAAAGTGATTGACATTGCAAATTAGACTTCATTCTCAGTTTTTTTTTTTTTCCCATAAATTTGTTATAAACACTAAACACACACATACACACGCAAACAAAAGAACTAATTGCATTAATTCCTTAGCCAATGTCATGATTAAAAAGTGTAAAAGAGAAGAGATCTAACATTTTTCACTCTTTTATGAGAATGCATTGGGAAAGTAGATCAGTAGTAACACATTTAGGATAACAAATCCATTAAAACAAAAAATAAATAAAAACAATTAAATGCAGTACATCAAATTCCAGTTCAGGGGTTCAAGCAAAGCATGTAACTCTAATCAATTCTGATGCAGTGACGGTAGTCTTGACTCATTTATGCAGCAACAAGCATGCCAACACACTAACATAGACACCATAACTACATGCATGATAGTGTCTGGGTAGACACGATACATGTACAATTTGAGAGTATATTTATTATACTTATGTGCAATTATAAATGTATAATTAAACATATTTAAAAGATGATAAGTCTTTTAGAAGTTCAATTTAATAATATCAGGCCACATATACAGGCTCTCATAACAATTATTGAAAGAGAATTTATTAACTTAGCTGAAACAAACATTGTAATAACCACCAACTGCTTTATTTACCATTATTCTCTTCATAAATGATTTTTAAAGAAGCATTTTCAGACTAAAATCCTCATTCATCTTTGAGAATGGTAAGCATTCTAAAGCACCATGTTTTAGTTATGTTACAACTCCAACATCAACCTTGACACAAACTTACCCAAGCAATATCAAGTTAATCACGATTAAAGGACCAAGCAGCAAAAAAGGGGTCACATCTTGACCAAATTGTCAAAGAATTTAGAGGGTAAACTAAATTAGAGACCAATTTCTTATCTTTAAGGGCTCCTGAAAGTGAATAATTGTAAGGAAAGTATAAAGAAACTCCCACATGAACGTAAGTGACCACATATTAACACCTTGTAGTCCAATGCCATCATTAATTGTCATTTTGGACAAGTAAAGTCAAAGATTCATACCAGCCTTTGAGACTACCTCTCTTTGGCAATCTAAGCATTGGATAAAAGATCAAACTCCAGACCCAGCTTCGCTTGTCATTTATTGAACAACCCTTACATCCCAAATCATCTGGACTGCAACTGTCTAATTAAACTAGTCTTGGACAACTCCAAAGCGCAAAAAACTAGAGTTCGAATTTTAAAACGGGGTCTTAAGAAGTCTATGCAATAGAAAACATGCAAAGCTGTAGTGATTATGTGACTTTTACTGGAAGGAGCAGTCATTAAATCATTTGTCCAATTTCTTGTTTTCATGGAACAAGTTAGAGAGATATTGCATTTTCCCTTTTTTATGTCCAAGGTCACAAAATCAAGTACTAATTAGCACTTATTGCTTGGAATAAAAGCAGCCCTAAACATAAGATTATGAAGAAAGGATCATGAATATTGATTAGCCCTTATTACATGCAAAAGTTATAGATGGCTAACCTAGCTTTACCATATACAGTTTCCAAACACCAAACTTTACAAACATCAAGTGAACCACTAGTGGTTAAATTGTGTCAAGAAAGCAATCATTAGTTAGTTCTCATTTTAATATATTAGTGGGTTGATTGACGGCAATGTTTGAAATGAAACATGATCTTTCTTAAAAATGTTATTACAAATATGATTAGAAAAATCAAGAGCAAAAAGTTTACAAAATCATCACAGATTAAACAATATGATTGTCCATCCAAATCATAGAATCACAACTGGAAGCTCTGTATAGCATGTTTGGTCATTCTATTTGAATAATCCTAATTTAAAAAATCACCATGAAATCCTAGAGAACATTCCAAGTCATGAACCTGAACCTGATTGTAGTTCTACCATAATAAGGAAACAAAGACCTTCTATATGCCAATAAATATTCAGGCTAAAGGCAACCAAAGCAGTTATTCTCTTCTAGTTCAAAAAACAACCACAATAAATGCAAGATTAATCTGATTATGTTTTAAAATAAGCTGATATGGAAGAAACTGCAATTTACAAGGTTAGATATCCAAGGTGATATTCAGCCTAATTGAGCTGAGCTGAGTCAATATATGAGAAGCTCGAGCTCAACTCGAAACTTGCTGCACAAAACTCGACTCAAACTTGATCGAGTTTTAATTTTTAAACTCTAACACGACTCAAGATAAAAATTGAGTTACTCAAGCTCGCTCGATTAGGCTCGTTTACCGAACAAAAAACAAGCTCGATTTCCATACTCAACTTCAAGCTTGATTATTTGTGTTCGAACTCGAGCTTGAATTGATATGTATATATACATTTATACACACATACACACATAAGGATAAAAAAATAATTTTTTAATTAAAATAATAAAAAATATATATTAAAATATAAAAGCTTAATTAGGCTTGCGAGCCACTCAAAGACATTAGAATACTCGAACTTGGCTTATTCGATAAATCAAGCTGCTCGAGCTCAATCTTAGCTCGATAATGACTGAGCCAAATTTGAGTTTTACACGAGTTGAACCCAGGTAGCTTGCAAGCACTGATTTATCATTTATACCTCTAAAAACAGCTAATAAAATCTATCAACCTAATAGGTGTAAAGAATTAGCATCTAGCCAGTAAATCATGGACAGTTAGGGAAGTTTCAATATTTTAGTTCCTTCAATAGAGAAGCAAATAGTTAAAAGGGATTGTGCCACAATTACTGAAATATAGCTATTTATATAGCTTCAGTTTCTCTGAATGCCAAGCAATAAGGAGTTTGATTCAATCCAAACTCTGATGGGCTTCAAAGTAGTTTTGATTTCGAAGAACCATAAATTTACCTAAAACATGTTGCTCCAAGCATACCCATATAGTTTATCCATACAACAAAATATGCAAAGCCAAAATTATTAACACAGTATCAGATCAATTACAATTATGAATGTGAAAGACCCAATTAAATTTACAACAAAATACTATCAGAATTATTAATCGCATTCCATTGCTGCAATGTTAACTTCAATTAAAGGAAAAAAAAAAAGCCCCAAACTGCAATCCTAGAAAGAAAAAAAAAAAACATATAGAAGTAGAAGCAAGCAATTTAGTGAAATGCGCTTGAACCAAAAATTCTCACCGGAGAATCTTCATTCTTTCGGGCAGTCAAAGGAGGAGACGTGTTTTGAGCATCTTTGACTAGCCTCTTCCAAGAAACTATCGTGGTCTCACCAGGCCTCAGCTCAATGGTGAATCTTTGCCTGCTAGCACACAACCAAGATGGCGAACCAGCTGAAACCCTCGAAGAGGTTTCCCCACCACCACCAATGCTTTTATCGCCTTCCTCCATGGGGGATCGGCACTCGAAAGTACTTGATTTCTATAGCATTCGAGTTGAATATCAAAAGAATCACTGTGATCTTTCGCGGGAAGGAAGGAGGATTAAGCTGTTTAAACCATGTGATTCAAAGAAATCCTTTGCAATTTTTATTTGCTTTGAATATGCATTTCGCAGGTTTTGTTTTGGTCCTCTCGGGCTCTGGGTATTTGTGACGTCTTTCTTTCAGCGATGGATTTTGATTGGGAAATGACATTGGGAGTAAGGAATTTAAATAAATTAAGAATTAGTGGTTTATTAACAAAATTGCATTAAAAATCTACAAAACTATAAAAATGGATTTGAGATTGAATTCCATTTATCCTGATTTAGAACTATTTCAGATGAATCCTGAATTAATCCATACTTTAAAGATTCAAAGTAGAAAAAAATTTTGAACTCAAAATAATTTCAATCAAAGGAAAATTTGAGTTCGAAATAGACTAAACTTAAAACAATTAGTAATAATCCAAATTTAAAATTAATCTAATGTAAAATTTTAAAATCTAAGTTTTTAATACATAAAGATTCAAATTATAACTACTTCAAAATTAATTAAATTTATTAAATTTAAAATAACCTAAACTTAAGACAATTCGATTTATAATTATTTGAATATGAAACAATCTAAATTTTAAATTATTTGAAGTCGAAATAAAATTAAATTTAAAAATCCAAACTTGAAAATAAATTGATATGAGCTCATTCAATTATCACTTTTGTCCACAAACAAAATTTTGAAAAATCACAATTCATAAATTAATTATTTTTATACTTTCCAAGTTACCTAATTCATTCAAAATAATGTCATAAATGGTTTATAAATTATAGTAAAATATTTGATGTGATACCTAAATTTTAAAAATTTTTAATATGATATTTAAATGTGATTAATTTCAAATGATAATATATAAGGAATAAATAATTTTTCAAATATCATATTAGATAAAAATTCATAATTCAAATATCATATTAAGAATTTTTAAAATTCAAATATCATATTAAATATTTTATTATAATTTAAAAGTTATTCATAGCATTAACCTAAGTTTAAAGGTAAGCTATAGGTTACCTATTATACAAAATTGGTTATATAATAATAAGTTTTAAGTGGCATCAAAAAAAAAAAAAATAAGGACTCATTTGGAACACAATATAAAGGTTAAGAATTTAAATGGAACGTAAGTAAAATATTGGAGATCATGAGTGAAATTAAGCCTACTTTATAAAAGGGATAATGAAAGAAAAAGTCTTAACTTTGTTTTTTAAAATATCTTATAAAGTGTTACAACATGTAAGTCCAAAAATTTGACCGCTAAATGAATTTAAAAATCAAATCAAAATTAAAACAAAAAGTCACCACCAATATT
Source organism: Durio zibethinus (assembly GCF_002303985.1). Next base: position 15,503,554 of record NW_019167860.1, on the reverse strand, counting down.
TTTAATAAAACTCTAAAGAAAAAGACTATTTACACTCCCATTTCTTCTCTTTACACCTCACTACTATTAACACCTATCCCTTCTCTTCACACCCCAAATTAAAACACTAATTTCCTAAAAAACCAAACACCCCACCCCCTTTCTTCTTTTTCACCAAAATCCTAAACCCTTAAAAAGCCTTAAATCAAGACCCAATCTTGATTTTGATGTTAGATAGCTTAAAAACATAGGTGAATCATTTTTTTTCTTTTTTTATATTTTGTGCTTAGTTTTCAAAGATTTACAATTTTAAGTTTAAGGGTGCAATTTAAGGTGATGATTTGAGTCTTCCAAAAATGAATTTTTGTAATGCGTTAAAGGTTTTCGAAAATGGATATTCAGAAACTTCTTCAATGTACTGAAAATTTCAAAAATCTTTGAGAATTTTCAAAAGTATATTTTTGAAACTTCTTAATAATTTTTGGACATTTGTTTACAAAATCCTTCAAAAACTTTCGAAAATAGATTTTTGGTATACAATAACCTTTAGCCATTAAAAAAGACTAAATAATTTTTCAATACATAAAAAATAACCTCATATGTCATTAGTAGACTGACAAATCCGTCAATATGGACCTCTAATATTTCAACCACCAGGCACTATACATTTAGTAACATTTGCAACATTTTGTAATTCTAACAAACATATATCTAAGAGAAATTGCTAAAAGGCACTTCTACAAATTGGCTGCTATACCATGTGCGATGGAATGTGATTGACTCATTGCACATGATGCAATAGGCACTTGCACAAAGCACTCTTCACAATTAGCAATTCATTTTAAATGCACGTTTGTTAGAATTGATAAATGTTTCAAACATTATTGAATAGATAGTGTCTGACTGAAAGATTATAGGTTTTTACTGCTGAATTAAACATAGCATACGTCAGAGAAATCATTACAGATCCATTTAGAGATCGTAACAAAGAAAATGAAGTAAAAAATTACTTTAAAAAATGTTATTCTAGATAATTAAAATGCTTTTCAGAAATGAATTTCTAATATAGTTAAGAAGTTTTCAAAAATGCATTTTCGATAACTTACTGATAATAGGTGTAAAGGACAAAAAGATAATTAAGTAATGGGTATTTAAATAATTTTCTATTTGATTAATTTTATGGGGTGCATTGAAAGTTTTTTGGGGTGCGAATAGTCTTACCTAACCCTAAAACTAGTTTAAAATTTATCAAAAAAATAATAATATTGGTCTTTAAAATAGAATTAAGTTTGTAAGTATTATTATGCGTGGAAGGATTAACACCGCACATTGCCCATTTTAAAAATGATACCAATTAATTATATGCTATCTTTACGGTGTTAGATAAAAATGGTTTTAACTTGATATTTAATAATAATTTTTTTCACCTTTTGAAATCAATTTTTTTTAGAAAAAATATGGTTTAGGAATAAAATGAAAAACTTGAGGTTAAAGAATGACCTTAAAACTCCTTATCATCTGAGGGGAATTTAAAAATAACATTTTTTGCTTAAGATTCATCATAATAATCCCTTACAATGAAAATAACATTTTTTATAGATGATAATTATTAATAACTCTCTAATGTCGAGGTAGAGTATCAAAAATTATTTTTCTCAAAATGTTGTTTTAATTTATTTCACAAAAGCCCATTTTTTTCTTTTTTGAAAGAATCATTTTGATAAAAAGAAAACACTTTATGTAGCAAAACTAGTAATGCAACAATTAATAAATAAACAGTAATAAATAAAAAGAATAAACAGACAAGATAAATGCAAACAATTATTTAAAAATAAATAGATAAACATATGCAAATTGATGTCATGCATAATGATGAATGATTAATGAATTTGACCTTACTTATTTTGAAATAAAAATCTTAAGTGCAAACTTATCACTTGGATTCTTCAACACCTAGGCAGGATTTAGGAACAACTTTTCCATCTAAAAATTCACATTTTTTTATGGAAAAAAAGTGTATATATTTTAAAAGAAATTTATTTTTATTTTACTAGACATTTTATTAAAGGATCGTATGAAAATGCTTGATGAAAAAAATTTTTAAATACCTCATCATTTAGGTGGCATTTAGGAATAATTCATTTAATCCAAGATTTATTATACGAATTGTTTGAATTTGGGCATAACTTTAGGGCAAATGGGTTTGGTTTCAATATTGGTTTTGGGGGGTTGATTTTGTTTCACGTTTGCCCTAAGATTTAGGGTTCGATTAAGGTTTAGGCTTTGACCTAGGTTTAGCTTTTACCTAAGGCTTGAGATTTCAAAAAAGTCTAGGGTTTAGGTAGGTTTAGGGTTTTGGAAAAGGTTAGGGTTTCAAGTAGTTTTGAGTTTTAAGAAAGTTTAAGTTTAATATCAGGGTTTACAGTTTTAAGGTTAGACTTTTAGGGTTAGGGTTTAAAGTTTCAAAAAAATTTAGGGTTTCGAGTTGGTATAGGGTTTCATGATCTCTTGAACCGCTCCAAAACCCCCATCATTTGGATAGGTTTTCAAAGCAAACTAAGAGACTATAATCTCATTTTTTCACTAAGGGTTAATGTGTAAGCCAATGTATTAAAATAATGCATGACAATGCTTATGACATTTAAATGCTAAATATGGTATTAGACTACCATGATGATCACATAACAAGAAAATTTTACAAACACTTAGTAAATTAAACCATGCATAAAAACAACCACAAAAGCAAGATGAAAAGGGAAAAGACGGTTTCAACCAAGCATGGAAACTATTTAGGCCAAAAGCCCCTATGGTCTTACCAAAGAAATTTTTGTTGGGCCACTCATGGCAAGTATTAACCTATTGCCAATACTAATTACTAACACTTAAAAACATGATAAAAGATCACATTTTTATTTTATCAAACATTTAGAAAATTCCTAAAATAGTATCTTCTTATTTGGAAATTTTTCATCAAACACTTAGAAAACATATTTATAAAATTATTTTATTAATAAAAACATTTATCAAACACATAACAAACTACCTAAATGGAAACCATTTTTCATCCACCAAAATACATCACAAAGGATCACAAGATGAAAAACTTTTAAACATAAAATCTCAATCATCACAAATAAATCAAAGCATGAAAATCAAACAAAGAAAACATTAATAATGGTGGAAAGAAGTCTCGGCCTAGACATGAAACCCTTAGGTGAGAGCTTCAAATGATTTTTTAGGTGTAATTTTTATCATGCTTCATTTCATACATCTTCTATTAGATTGAAATGATGTAATGATGAATTAAGAAATGTTGTAGAAGAAATCCACCATAGAAAATGTTGTTTTTCCTTTAAAGAAATCAAAGCAAAGCAAAGACTACATGTTTTGTAAACAAAAAAGGGTTAAATATAAAAATGACTCCCGAACTATATATTTTCTGTTAGTTTGGTACCTAAAGAAATAAAACTATCAGATTATTACCTGAACTTTCATACTGTTATCACATTGTTACTAATGATTAACGTTGTTAGTCAACTTTGTTGACATAACATAAATATCAAATAAGATATTAACATGCATAAAAAAATCTAGTCAATTTCACATAAAAAATGCCATATAACCATTACAAGAAAATTCCAAAAAAATTCTAAAAAGTTCAAATAATTCCAAAATATTTCTAAAAATTCTAAAAAATACTAAAATTTTTCTTAAAAATTCTAAAAATTTTTGCAAAATTTTCAAAAATTCTATAACAATTTTAAAAATTTTTAACAAACTTTAAAAAAAATCTAAAATAATTTTAAAAAATTTAACAAAATTCTAAAAAATTCTAAAATTTAAAAAAAATTTAAGAAATTCTAAAACCTTTTTAAAAATTTCTAAAAACATTAAGGAAATTTAAAAATTTTCTAAGAATCTCAAATTTTTAAAAAATTTCAATTTTTTAAAAATTTTGAAAATTAAAAAAAGAATATTTTAATAAAACTAAAATTTTCTTAAAATTTAAAAAATTTCAAAAAAAACTTAAAAATAGTTAAAATAAAAAAAAACTTAAATTTTTTTAAAAAATAGAAAATTTTTTAAAAATTTGCAAGAAATTTTCGTTAAAATTCTAAAAAATTTTTGTATTTTTTGAATCTTACAATTTTAATTTTTTTATATATTTTTGAACTTTGAAAAAATTTTTGAAATATTTTGGATTTTTATTAAATTTTTAAGTTTTTTATTTTTATTTTTTGTAATTTTTTTAACTTCTAAAATTATTTAATTTTTAAAAAAAATTTAGAATTTTTTAAAAAATTTAGATTTTTTTTAATTTTTAGTTATTTAAGTTTTTGTATTTTTAAACTTTAAGAAAATTTAATTTTTCTTAAATTTTTATTTTTTTAATTTTTTACATTTTTTATTAAAATTTTTAAATTTTTAAAATTATCATAATTTTTAAAATTTTTAAAAATATTTGACATATTTTTTAAAATTTTAAATTTTTTGAAATTTTCAGGAATTTTTAGAATTTTTTAGAATTGTTTTGAATTTTTTAAAGAAATTATTATTTTTTTAGAATTTTTTGAAATTTTAAAATTTTTTATAAAATTTAAATTTTTTTTAGAATTATTTAAAATTATTTAGTATTTAGTATTTTTTTAATTTTAAAAAAATTAATTATTTTTTGAAAAATATTTTAGTATCTTTAATATTTTGTTTTGAATTTTTTGAATTTTAAAAATTTTTAAGAATTTTTTAAATGTTTTTAAAATTTTAAAAATTTTTTGAAATTTTTTATGCTGATGTCGTATTAACTGAACTTTTTTTTACACGTGTCTATATATTATTAAATGTTCATGGCACATCAGCAACATTAACTAATGACGTTAATCTTAAGTGCCATCATGATAACAGACTGAAAGTTCAAGTACCAATCTAACAGTTTTATATTTAACTCATAAAATTCAGGTATTAAACTAACAGAAAGCATATAGTTTAGGGACAGTTTTTATATTTAACCTATAAAAAATGCATGAAAGAAAAAAAAAGAAGCTACATTTTTAAGCTTTTCCAATTTTTTGTATTTTTCTTTACTTTTTGTGTATTGCTGCCAAAAGCTTACCAATCGGTCTTACAATATTCTACTTAAAGACAAAGCATTAGATCCAATCTTATCTAATGGTGGAGAATAGCTTATCTTTTTTTTACTAAACTTGGTGACCAAGTATGCAATGTGGACCATTCGATGATTAAGCTCCAAGATCTAAGGATTCATATAATTTGCAGCACATTTTCTTAGATGTTTGTGGGGCTATTCGATCTTACCCCATAAAATTACGACTTTACCCCTTTTTGAGTGACTTAGGTTTTTTCACATTTTTCTTTCAATTTTTCCTTTCTAATACCATTCCCTTGACTTTACTATGCTAAAAAATTATGAAGGAAACTCTAAACCTAAATTTGCACCCACACCCAAAATCTAGCCTCATTTTGATCAAGTTTAAGTAAATGCTTTAAAAGGGCACTTTTAGATTTTTGTGGCTAGCTTGAGGTCAAAATTTGATTTTTGAGATTCCAAATCATAATTTTATTAAAATTAAGTCTTAATTAATTCCAATCAAGATATCGACTCAATTTCAAGGTTTGATATGAGTTTGATCAAGTTTGACTCGAGTTTGACCGAAAAGGTATTTTGTTCAAATCCAAAGGTTTTTTGATTAATTTCTTTCAAAATTTTACCATTTGACCAAATGAGCCTAAATTTAACCAAATTTGACTCAAATTTGACCAAAATTTTAATTGAAGAATTTTCAAAATTGTAACACATGAGTTTAACTAACGGTCTTAATTTCAAACCATTTCAAAACTTTCCCATCAATTTTTTACCTTAAAAGTTCATAATTAACCAAGTTTGATCAAGTTGAATTTTAAAGTTATTTTGACTTTATGTTGACTTCCACCATTTTTTTTAGTATCAGGTCAAAAATCAACTTGTTCAAAACACTCAATTACTCATGAGATTCAAAACTTTTTAAAAAAAGCCCGAGTCATGACTTAAAATATTAAATTTTAACTATAACGTGTCTGAACAAAATTAGGTGTCTACATAAAGCAATCAAAAAATTTTTTGTTCAATTAATAATAAATTTTTATAAACAAAAAAATCTATGTACTATGTAACTTTAACCCTTTTTTTGTGAACCCTTTGGTGGATTTGATGTCGACATGGAAAGGAGCTTTGAAATTATTTTAAATAATTTTAAGTTTTGTAGGATTTTTTTTTTTTTTTGCATTATGAGTTGGTTCTAGGGTTATTATATTTTATTAAAAAGAAAGAGAAATAAGATAAAAAGATTAGCAACAAGGATAAGGGAAATGAGATAAAAGCATAGGAATGAGAGAAAATAAATGGATAGGGGGAATGGAAGCAGGTAAAGAAAAAGAATATGAAAAGAGAGAAGAAATATGGGTCAATTTAGCTTTATCTTAACAATCATCATTAGTACAAGGTCAACTCGACTATAATTGACACCAACATTACAGGGATTGAATTTATGCCTTTTTCACACAACTGTATTTTGTTAATTGAAGAAAAAAGATAAAATATAAATGAGATAAAAAGAAATGAAAGGATAAATAAAGGAAAGGAAAAATAGAAAGAATAAAGAGAAATAAAACAAAATTATTTGGCTCAAACAAGTGGCGTTGATGTTGATCTATCAAGTCCAAGGTAGATAGGCCTTTATCTGGCCTTAGGCCACCCAATAATGCATTTCATTCCCATTCTTTCATCCTCTTCTTTCTCCAATCCTTTCATTTTTTTTATTTTTTTTAATCAAGTTTTATTTTTTAATCTTTTTCTTAAGTGATAATAACTGAAGTGGCGATAACCAAATATTTATGACGCATGACATAATTTTATTGAATATTCATGCTATGTCAGTAATTGAACTAGAGATAATAATGCAAAGTATCAAAGTTCTTAACGGAATGAAAATAAGAGTATTTAACTACGAATTTTATTTGTTTTAAGTACTAAACTAATAGGACATGTATAGTATAGGGGCCATTTTACATATTAACCCTTAAAATAATTACCTTTGATATTTTTTAATTTAAATTTTATTTTTATAATATTTTTTGCCACAATTATTTTTCTATTATTAGTTCAATTTAAAAAATTTTTCTAACTATTTGAAAATTTTTCATGCAAAAGTGAGCCAACATTTTATTACATAAATAAAGTATAGATATAATAATTGTTTAATATAAATATTATAGGCTAAATATAAACATAGTTTTGAAATTTGGGGTTTAGGCATCAGATTAGACACAAAAGGCCTTGTTTAGCATTATGATTGGGTTTCAAAACGTGGCTTTTGAATGCAAAAGCAATGTTAAATATACTAGTTTGTGCTAAAAGCACTTTTTGATAGTTAAAAGAAAGCAATCACAAAAGCTAGTTGAGAGATGCAGTTGTGATTGAAAAATTATGGTTTAGAAATAAAATGACCAAATACCAAATTAATTATTTGTTATTGACAAAAATATCCTCAATTAATAAATTCTTATCTCTATAGTTACATATACCTAAATAGTTAAACTATGTAACTATTTACTAGTTTATTCATTAAATACTTGCAAAATACTTTTGTTGTGGCTAAACCCCTCTTTGGTTAAGGTATGAAAATATTTTTTTTTGTCTTGATTTTGTATTATTTTTGTTTTTTATATCAATTTAAAGTATAAATTTATTTATTATTTGAGTTTTGAATTTAAGATTTGTAATTTTTAGATTATCAAAGATGATTAGTGTTTTAAAGGATAAAAATGATATTTGAGTAATGAGTTTCTAGGAAAGTAGGGTAAAAGATCAATATTTCTTAAAATTTATAATCAGATAGGATATTAGTCTTCAATGTTTTTGGCTGTTATAGGGATAATGAATCATATGCATATGCAAGATTATACGATGTTAATGATATGCTATAAATGGAGCTAGAAGAATGTTATAACTATTTAGTATAAAATATAGGCTATATCAGACTATTGGAAAATAAGCTTTCCTTTAATGATCAACAAACAAAATCAAGGGCTTTATTTTGTTTTAAAATGAAAAAAAAAATGTGCTTAATAATGAAATATTCCTTCAATAAATTAGAATATATGAACTAAATTCCATTATACTTATTACAAAATGGGTTTGTCATAAATGTTGTTTATAAAGGATAGGATATAGACCACTTAACAAATTAAATCGATGAATATCATTTTCATTCTCCCTTAACATCTTGAAACAGATCATGTGATTGATGGTGTTGAATATGCTTAGTCTAGTCTTGTTTTCACTTGTGTTACTTTTTTTGTTTTTGCTTACGTTACTTTAATTAACTTATGTTGGGCTAAGGGTTGAGTTATTGTTTCTATGCAACATATGCAATTCATGTGACCACCTCTACTTCAAATAAAATACTACGTACTATTAATACCTAAATGCTACTTTTTTTGGTTTTTGTTGTTTGTTGCTAATTACATTTAATAATTAATTAATTACTGATTCTTCCAATCTAATAAATAAAGTCTAAAATTTAATTATTTTATTTATTTATTTTAGTATTTTGACTAAAACGGTGGGTGAATTTCCCTTGTACTAAATCTTACATATATTCACCTCCTCAGTGCTCATTTTCATTTTAATTCTTAATCCTTATTCAAAGTTATATATACTTTTATATGTATGTGCAAATATAGAATTTGATATATAATTAATTAAGGTGTCAAGCTAAATAAAAAAAATTAATTTGTTAAGCAAAGTAAATTTCTTGAATTAATCACAAAAAAATTACCTACGAATATTAGCATAAGTTTATTCATATTTCATATAAGCTTAAATTGCATTCAAATAATAGTTAAAACATGTTACATATGATAGATGAAAAAATTTATTGTCTAGATTATTTACTATCTACTTTATGAAAAATATTTATTGTCTAGACTATTTACCATGTACTTTTATATTGATTTTTTTAATATTTTGAAACATATCATATATGATAGATGAAAAATGTTAACATTTGCTAGCCTTGAATTGATTCGTTTTTTGAAATGATAAAACATTAAGCTAAATAAGCTTAATCAAGATTTTAAAAAATATTTATTTACTATATGTTCGTAAGTTTTATTATTTTGGTACCAAATAAACAATATGATTTTCAAAGTTTAAACAAACATTTCTTCATATTTTCTTATTTCTTAAATCAAAACTATCTTTAAACATTATTTATTTGAGTTTAAATGAAAGTCCAATTGTTTTTAAAGTGAGCTTATTCATTTTAAACTCAATACAATTTTAATAATATTGGCTTTGAAAAATAGATTAACTTTAAAAAGTTGTTTTACAAAAACAAAGTTTTCCAACATTGAATTTGTATTTTTTGTATTAATGCACAAACTTTTAATATTTGAATTTTATATGGTTGGAAAGCTCTTTGAGTCTACTTTCTAATGAATGAAACAAAATCAAAATCCAAATTTTGTAAAAAAAGTTTTTGAATTTTTAATAGACACTTTGCAGTTGTCTAAAAACTACACAATGGGTAATTTTAAAAATTCACTATAATTTGTATACAATGAATTTGGCGAATGATTTTATATGATGGAAACCTTTTTAAGTCTAGTTTCTAAATCTTTAAACGATTTTTGATTTAGAATGGTACAACTCAAGATATGATCAAATTAGTTAGTAGAGTACAAAATAAAAAATAACAAGCCAACTTAACCAAATTGATTCCCTGGGTTTCAAGATCGATCTTTTAGCTAAACCAATTGATCCTCTTTTTTGGAATGGATCAATTGATTTTTCTTATAAAAATAAAATAGATTTGAAAAACACCGAAATGGATCGATTCCCTACAAGAAATGATCAATCGGGTAAGGCATAAGATCAATCCCCTATGCCCAGAAAAGCTCCAAAGGCTTGTTTTTCAAGCTTCAATGTTTTTTTCAACTCCAAACCATCCCCAACGGCTAGTTCTTCAATGCTTCTATAAATTGGACATTCCAATACACCAAAAAGGTTGATGAATCAAGATAGCAAAATCAAATAAGTCATATATTCATTCTCTAAAAAAAATCAAGAGTTTTAGAGCTTTAAAGTTTATTTCTTTGTATTTGTTGTATCCAAATCATTGTAGTTATTCCTTCATCAAATTTTTTTGTACTTAATTAGCCAAACACTCAACCTTGAGAAGTATTTTAATTTGTAAAAATTATTTGAGTTGTTTTGTAAGTAAGAGGTAAGGTATCCTCTTGATTGTATAAAGGTAGAGATTTCTATCTTAAGCTTAAAAAAAAAAAGATAAAGTTATATTCTCAATTTAAGATTAGTGGATTGAAGTCTTGGTGTGAACAACCAAAAGAAAGGATATAGGTGCATTGTGAAGAAGGACTGAACCTTTATAAATCCTTGTGTTTGATTCTTCTATCCCTATCTTTTTACTTTGATTATAGTTTATGTTTGCTTCAAGTTCATCAATTTATTGTTATTTATATTATATTTTGATGTTAGTTTTAATCTTTCATTGAATCATATTGAAATTTATTTTTGGGAAAAAATTTAAAAAATTTTAATTCACCATCTCTTGAATCACCATCTCACCTAAAAAGTTAACAGTTAGTATTAGAGCCTTGGTATCTTTTTATAGGTTTAACCACCTTAAGTAAAAATTTTATAGCTTAATTTTGATTCTAAAATGGTGAGATAATCCTCAAAGCTCTCATGTTCAATAAATATAAATTTTGTAAAATGAAGAATGAGGGTAAAAGTATTCATAATGGCTCAAGATTTTAGAGCTTGAAATGTGATAGAAAAAGGGCTTGAAATTCTTTCAAATGATGTAAACTATTTGAAGCAAGTGATGGATGATGCTAAGGCCAAGTGCTTACTCTATAAAACTCTTAACTCCCACAACTTCAACTTGGTCTTAAATTGCTTCACTTCAAATGATATGAAAAAAGTTGGATGAGCTACATGAAAGATAAATTTCTAACTAACATACATCATATCTCATGACTATTGAAAAATTGAAAGTAACATCTAACTCTTATGATTCAAACTCTTATACTTTTAATGAGTTACAATATACTTATAATGAGCTAGTAATTGAGTTTAAAAATATTTACTTAAAATATAAAAAAAATTATTTTAATGTTGAATGTAGAGAATGAGTTTTTGATAAATGCAAAAAATGTTTTGAAAAAAGAAAATAAAAAGGTGAAAATAGATTTTAAAACCCCTCAAAATAGAAATGAATTTTCAGAAAAAGAAGATTTTGATTTGAAAAAAAAAATTTGATCAATTGATGAATGAAAAACAAAATATTTTCAAGACTTGTTTAAATACTAAAATAATTAAATGCAATTTTTGTCATTTTCATAGTCATATTGTACCTACTTATCCTATTAGAAGAAAAGTCACATTTAAAATTAGATAAGTATGGGTTCCTAAAGGAACAAGAGACTTGGTGATTAACACTTAAAGACCCAAACAATTTGTGTATCAAAAATCAAATGAGATAGTTTCTTATAGGTGTGTTAGAACAAGAAGCTACAATGTGATATTTAAAATTGGAACTCTAGACACACAATAGAGAATAGTAACCTATAAACTTTTATGAATTTGAATTTGGTTACCTAATCTTGATGAATTTTGAGTGCTAAATTATTATATGTTTTATTGATATATCTTGATTGATTCTAAATTATTTTGAAGGAAATACATATCCACATATGCTTGTTGATATTGTGTTTAATGCTTAAGATATATTTTATATATGCTTGATGTGATTAAGTTATGTGGTTAATTATTTTTATATTTATGTACAAACTTAGGGGGAGCACTCAAAGCTTAATGATTTTAAAATTTTATATTTTGCTTTAAAAGTTATTTTTACTATAATCAAGCTTTAAAATATAAAATTTTGTTTTAGCGAGCTTTTAATTGTAAAATTAATTCGAATATTTTGAATTCAATAATTTAAACTTGCTCAAACAAAGAAAACTTAATAACTTACAATAGTTTCAGTTTTTCATAAGTGTTACACGCAAGTTTCAAAAGATTTTGGAATTTAAAATATCAAATTTTGTTTTTGAACATTTATGGGCATAAAAACCATTTGGATTTTTTTCAAAGTGTGATATAAAACTTTTCTAAATGGTTTTAAGAGCTTAAATATGAGTTTAAACATATTTGCCCATCTTAATAGCCTTTTTCAAGGAAATATAAGTTTAAGAATTAACATTTTGATTTTCTTATTTCTAAGGTCAAATGACCACTTGAATAACTTTGCTTTGTCATTTAAAACTTGTTGGAATAGTTCAAGATGGTTAAAAATAAGTTTGACTAGTTATGAGATTTATTAAAGTCTCTTTCAAGTAAAAATGAGCTTCAAAATTTTAAAAATAAAATCTTAAAAATATTAAGCTTTGAATGATTTATCCTATGATATTTTGCATAAATATATTTGTTTGAATAATTTTGACATGATAAAAATGATTTTGTGATTATTATGCATATTGATTTATGATTGTTGAACATACCTATTTAACCATGATGTTTAAAACTACTCAATTTGTTTATAATACTTGGATCTTATGAATTCTTTAAACTTGATTGTATTATACATAATTGTTTTGATTCTTGATTTGTGATGTTGGTGAATTGATGAACATTTTATGCTTAAAAAATATATATTGATTCTTAGTTTATTTATAATCTTGGTCAAGATATATGCTTACATAATCATTGATTAAACTTGACATTAATCATTGTAATTTGATAGTGCTTAAATTTTTTATCTCTTGATTTTTAAAATATTTTTAAATATACTTACTCTTGTGCTAAATTGATTTATTAATTTTGTAAAATATTTTGGATCTCGTGCTTAATTATTTTATCCCATTTTTTATTTTGATTTTGAATTGATGAACTACTTGTTCTTAAAGGATAGATATTATTGGTTCATCTATTACTTTTATCAAATATGTGTGCTTATGTGACAAATGTTATTTTGCTTAGTTTGACATGGTTGTAACATGACTTAAGTAAATGATTTTCTTATGATGCTTATTTTTAGCTTAAGTCATTATTCATTATAACCTATAATTTGTGTAGACATATTTATGTTTTAGTGATGAAAATTTCTTGATGATGTTTTTTATGATAAATATGCTTTCTTGAGTTTTTTAAATTCTGTAGGGCCTCAAATTGATTTTCATATATTCTTTGATGATTTATTTAATGTATATGAATATTGAATATGTCTATTTTGTATTCATGAATGATTTAAAAGGTTTGATTTTTGCACATTACATGAAAATTTTAGCTTTAGAGCCAATATTGTTATATTTGTTGCTTAACTTAATGCATGGTCTTTAGCTTAAGTTTATATATATATATATATATATATATATCTCATTTCTAATTGGAAAATTGGGCGTAGTGAACAAAATTTCTTTTGCCTATAATGACTTAAAATAATGAATTTATTTTCTAACAATTGGTATAATTTTTATCAATTAATTTTTTGATGCTTCTAATGAAATTATTTGTCAAAAAAATTTTCTAAGTCTATGCTAGAAAAACTTGAAATGAGTATGAATGAACTTACATTTTTTGGATTTTAAGTGAAACAAGCAAAATAAGTCATCATCATCAATGAAGCCTAAATATATCAAAAACTAGCTTAAATGATGTGAAATAAAGGATTCAAAATCTCACTCAACTACGATGAGCACAACAATATAACTTAATAAGGATGAATGTAATTGTATTGAATCTATGCTATACACCTATGGTTTATAATATTTAATGCATGATTTGATAAATGCTTGCTTTGATATGTGCAAAAATGAGATATTATGTTTGAATTTGTGAACATTTTGCATAAATTAATCACCAAGCTACTTGATAGAATTTGTCTTAACTTTGTTAAATGCTTGAATTGATTAATATTCATGCCTTGATTGCTTTGATTAATAGTTTTGATTGCCTGAATATTCATTTGAATCTTTGGACATGGATATGAGTTAAATAGATTGATTTTTTTGAACATGTTCATTGATTAAGATTATGAAAATGGCATATACCACATTATGTTTAAATATTTGTATCTTTATTACTATATTGGTATATGTGATTTGAAATATTTTTGCGTATGCTTGTATGATTTTGATTGAAATATATATTTAGATACTTGCTTATGTTTAGATTAAGTTCATTGCTAGGCATTGAAATAAATATGAATATATTTGAATAATTATGCTTTCATTATTTCTTTGTTATAGCATATGTGTTCATCATGCTTGAAAAATCATACTTGTATAATTCTTTGCTATAACATAATGATTGAATATTTGTTTTGGATAGGATATGCCTATGAAAGAATGCTATTATACATGTATTGATTGAAATTTTCATATGCTTGAAATATATTATGATCCTTGAAAGTTTGTAAACAAAATAGCTAACAATTGTTAAATTGATATCAAAATTGTTAAAGAATTTTTAAATTTTCATGGATACTTATTTATGTGCCTATATTTGATATAGCTTGTACCTTTCATGTAAAATTATGTGTACCTTAAATTGATTAATCCTTATTTTGAAAGGAAGAGAAATCTTGGAATACAATTTTGCTTGATTTATTTTATGATAACAATTGATATGTTTTGTGATAGCATATCTTTAACAATTGATATGAGTTTGAATGCATATATTTGAATTTATACTTAATTGCTATTGATGTTTTAGGTTCTAAGCACATCTTATGATAACATAATTTATAAGTAGGTTGCATATCATTTATTATCCTTTTGCTCATAAATTTCATATAGCTAGGTTGAATGAATAATTTTGTGCTATAACGTCTAAATTGAACACATTTATACTTTTGTTCTTGAGTACATGTATGTGAACTTCGTTGTGTATATTACACTTGATTACATACATTCAAAATACTCTTGATATTATTGGTATAAAAAATTTTATCTCATACCTTGAATTGATTTCTCTTTCTTTTGTTATGACAAAAAGGGAAAGAGTTTATGGATATTTCTTCTTATATGTTTATAGCAACTGGGTTAAAGCTTTGACATTTGGTATAAATAGCTTAAACAAAAAGAAAAAGAAACGCATTATGAATATACTTGTTAATGATACCTCTTTGTGTTTATTTGCTCGTTAATATGTTCATGCCTTTTTACTATGACAAAAAGGGAAATAAATATCATATGAACAAATTTGCTTGTGCTTAACATGCAAATGTTTGATTATACTTATTTGATATATTTGACTAACATATATTTTTTGAGTTGTGTTGGATTAGAATGCATTAATTAAAGGGGAGTTTTGCCATGCAAAATTTAAAATGAGTTTTTCAATATGCTTTTCAAAAATCTTAAATGCCTTAAAAAAAATTTTATCAAGCAAATTTATCTTTAAGTTTTATCATATCAAAAAGGGAAAGATTGTTAGTGTTGAATTAATCTTTATTTTAAAATAACAAAACATTAAGCTAAATAAAGCTTGATCAAAATTTTAAAAAAAATTATTTAGTACATGTTCTTAAGTTTTATTATTTTGGTACTAAGTAAATAATATGATTTTTAAAGTTTAAACAAACCTTTCTTCATGTTTTCTTATTTCTCAAATCAAAATTATCTTTAAACATTATTTATTTGAGTTTAAATGAAAGTCCAATTGTTGTTTTTAAAGTGAACTTATTTATTTTGGACTTAATACAATTTTGATAATATTGGCTTTAAGAAATAGATTAACTTAAGAAAGTTGTTTTACAAGAATAAAGTTTTTCAACATTGAATTTGTTTTTTTTTATTAATTCACAAACTTTTAATCTTTGAATTTTATATGGTTGAAAAGCTTTTGAGTCTGTTTCTAATGGATGAAACAAAATCAAAATCCAAATTTTTTAAGAAAAGATTTTGAATTTTTACTAGACATTTTGTAGTTGTCTAAAAACTACATAAGGGATAGTTTTGAAAATTCACTATAATTCATATACAATGAATTAGGTGATAAATTTTATATGGATATAAAGCCTTTTAAGTCTAGTTTTTAAATCTTTAAACGGTTTTGATTTGAATTTTATAACTTAAGATATGATTAAATTAATGAGTAGAGTGCAAAACAAGAGACAACCGCTCAGCTTGATCGAATTGATCCCCTGGGTTACAAGATCAATCCTCTACTAAACCAATCGATCCTCTCTTGTAATAGATCGATTGATTTTTCTTACAAAAACAAAATAGATTTGAAAAACACCAAAATGGATGATCCCCTGCAAAAAAGGATCGATCAGGTAAGGCACAAGATCGATCCTTTATGCCCAGAAAAGCTCCAAAGGCTAGTTTTTCAAGCTTTAACATTTTTTTCAACTCCAAACCAACTCCAACGGCTAGTTATTCAATTTCTCTATAAATTGGGCATTCCAACAAATAAGATAATTGATGAATTAAGAGAGCAAGATCAAATAAGTTATATATTTATGCTTCAAAGAAATCAAGAGTTTTAGAGCTTTAAAGTCTATATCTTTGTATTTGTTATATCCAGATCATTGTTGCTGTTCATTTATCAAATTTTTTTGTATTTTATTAAGCAAACACTCAACCTTTAAAGGTATTTTAATTTTTAAAAATCATTTAGGTTGTTTTGTAAGTAAAGGGTGAAATATCCCTTAATTGTGTAAGGATAGAGGTTTCTATCTTAAACTTTATAAAAAAAAAGATAGGGTTATATTCTCAATTAGGATTAGTGGATTGAAATCTTGTGCAGACAACTAAGAAAAATGACGTAGTTGCATTGTGGAGAAAGATCGAACCTCTACAAATCCTTGTATTTGATTTTTCTATCCCTATTTCTTTACTTTGATTATAGTTTATATTTGCTGAGTTCATCAATTTATTATTATTTACATCATATTTTGATATTGGTTTTAATCTTCCATTGAATTATATTGAAATCTATTTTTAGGAAAGAATTTGAAAAAATTCAATTCACTCCCCTCTTGGATCACCATCTCACCTAAAAGGTTAACAAGATTGTTCAAGCTACTAAAACATTCTAAGATGACAAGGCAAAAGTAGTATGAGATAGAAGGTTGGCAATAATATTCTGTGATCTTTGTATTAAAGAAATTTTTGATGGCAATAAACTTAGAACTCATTTAAAAAAAAAAAGATAGCTAAGAATAATTGTCAAATTCGAGAATCATAAAGTAATGTTTATTCATAGAAACAACTCAAAAATAGGTGGGATCTATTGAAGAAACAATGAAAAGCATGGAAGAAGCTTAAAGGGAAAGATACTAGTTTAGGGTAGAATCCTATAGAAGGAACAATTGATGCCTTTGAAAAATAGTAAGAGGATAGGCTAAAGGTATATTAAAAATTTTTATACTAGAACCTTTCTTATTTATTTATTCTTATTTTCTTACTATACCATCAACTTATATAAAGATTATGCCTAAAGCTTAAAATTATGGAATTGAAGGTATTGATCTTGAATTAGGAGGCAAGTTAGATCAAATGTTTATAGGATTAGTTGCCGTTAGTGACAAAGCATGAGTACTTTCTTCAAGTATATTTCCTAGCAATTTATCTAAGGATAATAATTTGACACCTAAAAGACATGCAAAAAAAGTTGTAATGAATGATGTTTATATGCCCAATCAAATAGTAGATAATTTATTGAATGCAAATGATTTATATAGAAATGATCAAACTTTTGAACTTCAATATTAACTTCAAGAGCATTGCAACAATCACACCAAAAGAGAAAATTCATTGATCCAAAATTTTCTTATCCTATAACTAGTAAAAAAAGTTATCAAAGTCTATTAGAGGAGCTCTAAAATTGTTTAGTCTAATAGATAAATTATCCAGAGCAACTGATAATATGAGTCAAGCTACTTCTAGTATGACTCTACTTACGGATCCATAGGGCATTCTATAAGTAATCAAAGTACTTGATAACTTGTTAGATGAAGTTCCTAAAGCCAACAAACTTTACTTTTCTCTCTGAAGCTATTAGTTAATAAGGAGAAATGAACTGTATTTTTATTAATATCTCATGAGATTAGAGTTTGGTGGCTTAAAATAAAAATGGATGAGAGTTCTAAGTTTTTTAGTCTCCTTAGACCTTAGGAGATGAAATATTGAATGTCTTAGTTAATTTTATTTTTAGTTGTTGTATTTTATCTTTGTTTTTCATTATATACATTTAAGTGCCATAGATTTCTTTTTTATAATGTTGATGTGTATTTTAATGAATTTATTTATGTTTGGGTGATATTGAAATCTATTATATTTATGGTAACTCAAATATATTTATGATTACTAATCTACATGTATTTTTTTTCTATAATGCTTGGTTTATTTTAAACAATTTGATTGTTTACCAAATATTTTAAGCATTCTTCTTTAAAACATTTTCACAAGTAATGAATATAAGTAATAGTATTCTTAACAATTTCGATGATAAAAGGAGAAGGAAAGATATTTTAAAACATATGAAAAATTTTAATAGGTTATTACTTATTGCAACTTGTTCTATTTAGTTATATTATGATAAATATATATCTTGAAACAATCAGACGAAGCATGGGTGTGAAGAATTCTTGATGGCCATAAAAGACATTGCATGATTAATTTTAGAATGTCCACAATTATATTCAAAAGTTTGTTGAAGGTTTTAGAAACACAATACAATTTGCAAAGTTCAAAAAATGTTTTCTTATGAGATGTTGACTATCTTTTTGTATGTGTTGGCGCTTGGTGTAAAAAATTATAGATGTCAAAAACGATTTCAAAGGTTTATGGCAACGATAAGCTAGAATTTTGCAATTATACTTGAAAAGTTTCAAGAATGGCCATTGATATAGTGCATTTGAAGATAGATCACTTAGCTCAATACCTGAACAAATATGTAATGATCTTAGATATATGCTAAATTTAAAGGTAAATTTTCAAGAATATAATACTATAGTTTTATGTATTTATTTATTATTATAATTGTGAAGATTAGTATGATTATTTATATAGGATTGCATAGGTGCAATTAATGATACATATGTTGTTGCTATCCTTCCACCACATTAACAAATTTTCTAAATAAAAAGAAAAGGTGTTTGAACTCAAAATGTTGTGTGATTTTATTATGTGTTTCACATTTATAATAGCTAGCTGGGAAGGATTAGCACATAACACTAGAATATTTCTTAATGCAATTAGAGATCTAAAATTAAAATTTTCACCCACCAAATGATATGTTCATTTCTCTATTTATTATTTTACTAAGATAAAGTATAAGTTGTTTACTTTTTATTTTATAACACATAAAGACAATATTATTTTGTTGATTATAGATATCCTCAAATAAAAAGTTTTCATGGGTCATATAAAAGAGAACAATATTATTTACCTGATTTTCATTAAGATAAATCTTTTTCTGGTAAAAATGAGGTGTTTAATATTTCACATTCATCACTATGCATTATGATTGAGCAAAGTTTTGGTGTATTAAAAGAAATGGTAAATTACATATCTATATTCTGCAGTTATATGTGATTTAAGTTTGTCCCTCGAGGTTTAAAATGTGATACTTAATTATCATATAATTTGTTTTATTGTATTTTTACCCAAAATTGTTACTTTTTTTTAATTTTTTTTCTTCTTCATCTTCAATTCATCTTCTCTCTCTAAAATCAGATGATTTCTCTCTTTAAATAACTAAACCCAAAACCACAAAAAAACTCTTCTTCACAAACTCAAAAAAGTAATCTTAAACCAAGACCCAAAATTTTGATTTTGCTTTTGGGTGTTTCTGTTAATGGTGTTTTTTAGTTGTGTTGATTATTTTTTGTTGAAAGTTTCAAAAACTTATTTGTTTATATGTAAATTTCAAGTTTTGTGTCCTTTTCGAAAATGAAATTTTTGCTTTTAAAATTTGTATCAAGTATCAAACAAACAACTAATTCCATTCGACAGCCACATCAATTTTTAAGGACAACCATCAATAGTCCCAAAAACAAACCCAACATCCACTAGAAAAGCTCACAGAACTCAAATCCATCCTGAATTACTCACACATAATAAACTCACAAAACAACAACAAATCCACATAATACATAACAATTCGTCAATAAAGATTTTTTTTCAATGAGTTTATTTTGAATTTTTTGGAAATTTTTGAGTTTTTAAAATAGAGATGAAAAGAGGAAGAAGAGAAAAGATCAACTAGTGGCACATACCATAATAGTATACTTTTCTAATATTTGATCCCTCACTTACTAAACATTGTGAAGAATTCATACTTTCAGTCCAATTTTTCTTTGAAAAGTTTGAATATGAAAAAAAGTAAAAAAAAAATTGAGAAAAGAATTAGGGTTTATTGATTAAGTGTTAATAGCATTAATGAAAACTAACGAAATGTCGTTAATATACAGTTGATGGTAGTTAAATGTCACTTTTTAAACCTAAAAAATAAACTCAAATCACATTAATTCATAATATATCTATATAATTTATCGTAAAAAAAATGAGACGAGATATACCAAGTCATTCTTTTGAAAAGCAAAGGTATACAACAATTCCTTTTTTTGAATTTTATTTTAAATCCTTACAATTAATTTTATTAATATATGGATGAACAACGCTCATCAATTAGTGTGCCATGTGTTACTTTCTTAATGGCCATTTATATTACTTTGTTTTCATTTGCCTTCTTTCCTTTTTTTTTTTTACTTTTTCTTTAAAAAAATTTAAATTATAAAAAATACATATTTGTAGAAATTGTATTTTAATGCGTAAGATCTACTTATATTAAACGTTTTTTATTTTTGTATATTTTAAATAAAAAAGTAATTAAAATTTTTTTATTATTTTAAAACACACTTAAATGATACGCGGTTTACAATCTCATTTCCGTTGGCTACCTTGTTTCACTTTCTGAATTTTACTTATTTTTTTGTTCTTTTACTTTTTTTAAAAAATATTTAATAAATACTTTTATAAATTATAAAATTATAGAATTTCAAAACCCAAATCATCGTGGCTCTCACATGTGTCTGAAAAACTCCATAACCCCGAGTGGAACGAGAGCTTCCTCATCTCTTTAGCTCATCCCGTCATTGAGCTTGAATGTGTTATGGTGAAAAATATTTTCCACAAAGTGATTCAAACAATGACAAAATATATTTTTTTTTTTCCAAATAATTGCAAATAATTGATTTTTTTAAAATTGAATTTCCACAAAATATATTTTTTTCAGAAGCCAAATTTTACTTACCGAACGGAGCCTTAATATCATATGTTTGAAAATATTTTAAATTTTCACAACCATATCAAATGCTTAAAATTATTAATTCATGATTTTCACAACATTTTTCGAATGCACTTTTAACTTTTTATTGATGTTAAATTAGTCCACAATTGATTTTGAAAATTGATTTATGTGAGAGACAGGGTCAAAGTAAGGTAAGAGGGAGAAACATAAAAATGGAAATGAAATATCAAAATAGCTGGAAAAGATAGGATATCAGGAAAAGTAAGAGATTGGGTAATTGGGAAAGCAAAAATAGCAGGAGAAAAAAAAGGACGGAAAACAAAAATAACAGGAAAAATCGTCTCCGGAGATTTGTGGTCGTACCTCCTTCGTTAAGGCTGATTGGTGTAGAGATTTGGGTTCTCTTCCGTATAGAGAGAATAGGAGACAAGTGATTAGGTGAGGGTTAGGGTTTTTTGACGTGAACCGAGCAATTAATCAGTAATAAATGGGGAATTTATTTGTGAAGAAACCCAAGATCACCGAAGTTGATCGAGCAATTCTCTCCCTTAAGACCCAGAGGCGCAAGCTTGCACAGTACCAGCGGCAGGTTTCTCTGCTGTCTCATTTTTTTTCTTTTTTGAATTTCTGTTATGTTGCGTTTAGCTTCATATTTGTTTATATTTTTCTTCCTTTGTTAGCTTGAGAATGTTATAGGAGCGGAAAAGCAAGCTGCTAGAGACTTGATTCGTGAAATGAGAAAGGATAGAGCTTTGTTAGCTTTGAAGAAGAAGAAAGCCCAAGAAGATTTATTGAAACAAGTTGACGCATGGCTTATTAATGTCGAGCAACAAGTAAGTGAAACTGAATTATCATAGTATTTGATGATTTCATTTCTTATCTGAAATGCAGCTACCTTGTTTAAATTCTTTCAATTTTCTCATTGTTTAATGTTATATATATATATATATATATATATATATATTATGAGAAAGTAGTATAAGAGTTTGATTGAATATCCACTCAATCCTTTACAATGTCTTTATCATCGATCTAGAATCGACATGAGCTCCAATTTGTTACCTTACTTTTGGGGTTCTAGTATTGCTTTTAAAAAATGCTTTAGATAGATTAAAACACTAATTTTTCTTTCAGTTGGCAGATATTGAACTAGCAAGCAAGCAAAAAGCAGTTTTTGAGAGTTTGAAAACAGGTAACAATGCAATTAAGGCAATAC
Organism: Durio zibethinus; assembly: GCF_002303985.1. Next base: position 15,481,013 of record NW_019167860.1, on the reverse strand, counting down.
AAAGTGAGATCAACATAGATGATGTCCAGAAGTTAATGGATGACACCGAAGAGGCTAGGGCTTATCAAGATGTGAGCTTCAATTCAATTCTTACTCATCTTGATTCCTTTGTCTAGAATGAAATATGATCCTTGATGTAGGTCTCTCTTGTTTGTTTTCTCCCTCACTCTCCTTCTTCTTTGTTTGTCAGCAAGTATTTGTCCTCATTATATAAGTGGTTTATCGTGCCGTCAGATAGTTGCATATGGGGGCATGCCAATCTATTTTTGAAGGGTTTATATTATGAATGACCCCTGAACTATAGTGAAATATTCAATGTGATACCTGAATTTTAAAAATTTGTAATGTGGTATTTGAACTATGAATATGTTAACTAATGTGGTGCTCACCCTTGACATGATTAGCTCGAAATGATGACATGTAGTAGACAAACAGCCCTCTAAGTACCTCATTGGTTAACAAATCCATAGTTTAGGTACCACATTAGAGATTTTTAAGTTCAAGTACCACATCAAACATTTCACTATAGTTCAAAGGCCATTCATGACATTAGAGATTGTAGGCTTGCATTACCAGGTTGCGATTATGATGTAGAATTCAAGTTTGCACAGGACTCATTATGTTTATCTGTCATTTTCAAGAAGTTTTTTTTCACATTTTTTCTCTTAGATATGTTTTTCTTTTAATATTTCAGATAATATACTTCTAAATATCTGTTAATAACTTAGGTTATTTGAAAGCTTGTAAACATATTACGCTTATGGTTTTAGACAACCATGCACAAAATGGAGAATAAGCCATGTGTTATCCTTTTTTTAAAGAATCACTCATATTTTTCTTTTTTGGTGATAATTTTATTTTTCTCTTTATCTAGCAAAAGGTATATCATTTTTGTCTGTTAAATCATAACTTGAGCATTTCCTCTTCACATGGGCTTTCAGCTTCTTCTCTTCTTCTCCATTCTTTTTTTTTTCCTGAAATGGGCTGCCATATTTGTGATTTTGAAGGAAATCAATGCGATCTTGGGGGAGAAATTATCAGCTAAAGATGAAGAGGAGGTTTTGGCGGAATTTGAGCACTTGGAAACTCAGGTATTTGTTTCGGTTATAACTGGTAAAAATGCAATTTCATTTAATAAAGAATGATCTATGGTTTGTTTTATCCTTTAGGTTGTGGTCACAGAAAATCTTAATTTCTTCACTTAATTAAACAAAACTTATAGGAGTATTAATTGATGAGTTTTTCCAAAAATATGCAAAAACATAGCCCTAGGATTATTTGTAAAAAAATAGAAATTAACATTAAAATTTTATGACTTACAACAGTTGCCTAACCCATTTTCCATTTTCCATTTTCCTTGCCAATTGCTTTTACCCTGTTTCATGTTGGAAGGAAACCAAAGTAAAATTTGTTTAATTGGTAGAGTAAGAGAAATTAGGGATGGAGGAATAGAGGTGAAATACACAGGAGGCTTGGCCTTCTTGTTTCTAGTGCCATGAAATTGATAAAACAATCTGTTCTGATTCATAGATTATAAAGAGGAACTACTCATTAAAAAAAATGCTACTACTTTAAATAAATAAAAAAAAAAAACCCCTTATAAGTAACTATCCTAACCCTTGAAATAAGTCTATTCTCAACCATGCTAAACAACTTATAAAGAAAATAAACCAAAAAGACATAAAACCCTAAAACAGAACTTACTGTAGTTAAAAATGGATTGAATAATATTGTGCAACATTACTTCTACCTTAGAATGAATGACACAGGCACACATGTAATTATGTATGTACACATGCAACTTTTACTATAATGTCAAGTCCAAGGTGGAGAAAACTCAGCTGCAACAATACCTTTTTCAGGCTAAACCTCTAGTTATTAAATTTTTAGCTTACCTACACATTTCTGCTTTATGTGCTGGTGGCATCCAGAAGCATCTAGATTAATTCTTCCAGCAATATAAGAACAATGACCAATTTCTTATAGTTATCTTTGCAAATTTGTAGGGTTTGAGAAAATAGCTAGGTTTGTTAATTTTATTTACTTTTAATGAAATCGCTTTTCATGGGATGCTATGTAAGCTCCCTATTGAGCCTCTGAGTAGATGGTTTTTATTGCCAACCCACTAAACTATGACAGGCATCTGCATTGATAAACATCATATTAGATCTCATCTTCATGGGGATAAAACAGGCAGGAAGGTGTTGAGAAATGGCTGAAAATTTGAGCCAATAAATTCAAACAGCTGATGACATATCTTCAAATCTTTTGAGAAATTGCCGAAAACTTCAGCCGTATGAAAGTTAATAAGGCTGGTCGCACATGATTAATGGCTCTGTGATTTACAATCTGTTGTCCCCCTTGCAATCCCTTTTGTACCCTTGTTTCGTATTGGTTGCCTTTATGGCATTTCGGGAAGATAAGGAAAAGTTTGTAAATATTAGAGAATGTGGAGGGAGTTTGGCAGAGGAAGAGAAAAAAAAAAAGGAAAAAGGAAGTTTTATGAGTTTTGTACTTCTCTCAGTTCCGGCTTTGGTTGTGTACGCACCATTAAGATTGTAGGCAAAGCATAGAAATCTTGGGCAATACCAATCCAAACCCCTTAAGTGTAATTGAAGATGATCATATTAACTAACTTAGAAATTAGGCTGATCAAATTAGGGCAATAACCAATTAAGAAAGGAAACAATAAAGAGAGAAGACACCAATATATGTGGTTCGAGAACCAATTCCTTATGTCCATGAGCACAACAAGGAAGAAAGTCATTGTCAAAGAACATAGATTACAATGGTCAGTCTGACCCCAAAACCCAACTTACTATATCAAGCCACTCAGCTAGGATTTTGTTTGTTTCCCGTTATCTTGATTGTGGGTGCATAACCAAAGCCTAGTCTCGAGAGAAAGAGCTTACAGGACTTACAGAACTTTGTTTTCCTTGTTTCTCTCTTTCTCTACTGAACTCCCTCCACATTCTCCCTTTTATATTTAGTAACTTTTCCTTCCCTTCCCAAAAGGCTATGGAGGCACCCAATAAAAGACAAGGGACAAGGGCATACAGGGGAATGCAAGGGGGACAACAAATTGTAAATGAATGAAGCCATTAGTATTATGAGACTGGCCTTATTAACTTTAATGCGGCTGAGGTTTCAGTTATTTTTCAACAACTTTCAATATGTGGCGCTGGCTCTTGAGTTTAGTCAGTGGAATTTTAGTGATTTCTTAACATGACTGAATCGACCGGAATATTCTGTTTCAGTCTTTTTGGTTTCCTTCCCTTTTTTCCATCAATTCTATTATTTTCATTATAAAATTTGGTTAAGTTGATTTTACAACCAAACTAACCATTTGCTCACTCCTATTAAAATGAGACATTTCCTTATAGATTCCAATAATTTTCTAGCACCATACTGAGCCACAATTGTTTGCTCTTAGATGATATTGGTTAGCATCCTTCAAATATGTAAGGTGATTCTATCTCATTTCTGATAGCATGTCTAAGCCCAATAGAGAGTGTATTTTTACACTCTTAATACTTTCTTTTGCGAAGTCATGAAAGGGCTCATAGAAATTCATCATGTAATCAGCCTGGAGAAATTGCTTTCTCAATTTGGCATTCATTAATTTCCAACTTCAATTATTAGACTTTTGCAGCCTAATATGTTGCTCTTTGAGCATTTTCTACCATGAAAGTGCAGTCCTCTTCAACTATTGATTTACCCTAGCCAAAGGAACACTCCTTGCTAGCACTTTCCATATGGTTCTTCATATCTCATACCAAATTTGGTGAAGGAAAGGAAATACCCAATTTGATGTAGGAAAGGAAAAAAAATATTTTTGTATTCATTTTTGTCCCATACTCTTCACAATCATTTGTTTAAAGAGTTTCTCCTTCCATCTATCCAGTCCCCACACTCCCAAACTCCATGCCACTTCATTGCCAATTCTGTCTTTAGGGGCTAGGGACATGTGTGATATGTTTGTAGCTTCTTTATTCTCTTTTTTTTTTTTTTTTGCTTGCTACTAAACAAAGGGTAGGATGGCTTTTGCTTTGGATAACTTTTTCTCTTTACCATGAGCTTGTTTGAGTTCTATGCTTATACCATTCCATATTATAACTGTTTTATGAGTATTTTGCCCATATTACTATGAGATTATATGTTGAACCCTGAGATTAGACCTTTTTTGTTATGTTAAGGTTGGCTTATTTCTTCCTTTTGATTTGATTATTATGAAAAAAGAAAGGAACTTTATTGTGGTATAAACATGTGAGGGTCTTTTGTATAATGTGTCATTTGGGATTTAGTTTTGTTTACGAGCATATGTCATAGTTCCATCAATCAGTCTCTTTCTCAATGGCAAACTGTGTATGTTTGGCTTAGATGGCTGTTCAAGATATGCTAGAAGTGCCTACGAAAGCAGAATTTGAAGAACAAAATTTGGATCTTCCTGATGTGCCAACCAAGAAACCAGTTGCTTCTAATGCAGCTAGAGATGATGCTGAAATTGCGACAGCTGAAATTTCCACAAAAAGAAGAGGTCTCTCTCTCTCTCCCTATACATATATACATGTATACATATATACACATACCAACACTGACACACTCACTCCCAAAATGCCCATACTTGCACAAACATCTCACATGCATGCACTCTTTGCTTGATTGAGAAATTTAAACTCATGACAATTTTTGAAAACACAGTTACGGAGGAACCACTGCCTGCTTGACAAAACGTCGTGGCTGTTTCATGAGCCACTTGCCATTATTAATGAGCATCTCCTGGCTGCCTTATTCACCTCTTTTCATATTTTTATTTTCATTTGTTTATTCCCATGATTGCAAACGTGATGGGGTGAGTTTGGCGGTCAATTATTTTCATGTCCGTTTGTACGGATCTGTATAAATACCTGTTTAATTTACATATGATGGTGATTATTGAAATTGCTTACTTTCTGCCCACATATATCATTACTATATTAGCTTGCCGCCAGTCTTGTCACATTAATTTCTTGGATGCACTGAATGTGCTTCATCAATCTGGATAAGGTTTTTTATTCATAAGAAATTATAAATGCCATGTTGCAATTTTCATTTTCTTGGTATGAGCATGGGATTGGGAAGTTGACGCCATAATACAGGTAACTCCTTGCTGACTAGAATTATATTCTACTGATGTAATAATTGCTGATAGGTTCATCTATTTTTGGTGCTATTCTGCATAGCTATTTATTTGCAAAATGAATCCTGGAATTTAATAATCTATCAAGATCATCTACTGGTTTGGGACAGGAAGCGATTGGATCATTGTCTTCTATAATTGAACCGGGTTGGTTTGGTTACGTCTTTTGGATCTTTTTTTAATAATTAAGGAAATTTGAACTTGATTTTTTGGTCAGATGATAATATACTTTAGCATGTATTTATCATTGAATCAAAATAGTCGAGTGGGTGCATTAGTGAATTTTTGGTGTTTGGAAGTGGAAATAAGCATGTTAGATTGGGGATTGTTTTAGGATTTAGACTTTGGACCATTTTGGCGTTTAGTTGAAGTGAAGCAAGGATTCAATTTTCTCATATTTTACTTTGTAATTAATCGAATTTAAATTCTCTTTGAATTTGAGTTTCACTTCATTATTTTTTCTACATTTGGGTTCAAATTATCAGTGTTTGATGTAATATATGTCTTTAAGCAGAAAAGAGAAATCAAATCAACGTGCTCTTTAAATTCAAATATTCAATTTTGCTGCTGTCACATGGGAGAGGGGATCTATTCAAATCTCCGTTCTTTCTCTTCATACCCTTAATTTTTATTTATTAAATTGTTTTTAAAGTTTAATTACTTAATTATTTTTTTTTCACAAGTTTTTGATTATCCATATATGATAAATTTTATAATTTATTTGAAATGAATTTTGAAAACTTATATTACTTATTGGAAATATATTTTTGAAAAGTTATAAAATTTTTTGAAAACAAATTTTCAAAAAATGAAATTTTAAAAAACATAACAAAAAAAATATTAAAATTTTAACTAATTAGTGAAATTAAAAGGTTATTATTAAAAAAAAAAAGCATAAATTTTAAAATTAATGAAAAAAGTTAATTTTACTATTTTGATCTTTTAAAAAAAACAAAATCTTATGAGATTTTAATTAAATATTTTATCTTTTGATATTGTGAATTATAATAGAAGAATTATCAAGTTTGATTAGCATATAAAAGTTGAGATTCATTAAAATTATGTAAGTAACATTATTGAATATTATACAATTTTATCTAATTTTGATATGCTAATTAGAGAAATTTATTGTTAGAAGTAGATGAGAAGAATTTTTCAAAAAGTTTAGTTTAGTTAGAACTTTATAAAATTTTAATAAATGATACTAAGAAAAAATATTTATTAAAAAATGATAAATTTTAAATTTATAAAAAATTACTTTTAGTATTTTATTTTTAATTTAATTAAGGTCTCATCATATTTTATTTTTTAAATAAAAATAGTAAAATTAGCTTTTTATTAATTTTTAAATTTAAACTTTTTTAATAATAATTTCTTTCATTAAACTCATTATTAAAATTTTTAATTATTTTTTAATTTTTCTTAAAATTTCATATTGCAAAATGAATTTTCAATAAGTTATATAACATTTCAAAAATGGATTTTTGAAAAGTTATAAAATTTATCAAATATAAATATTTAAAAAATTTTGAGAATGATAATAAATTAATTTTATTTACAATTTTTTTTTTTGTAAAATAAAAGGTATAGAGAGAAAAAAAGGGAGTGTAAATAAAACCCCTTCGTATGTAATACCAAATATGGGCATTTGAATCTGATAACTTGATGCCCTTCGCCCAATCTTATAAATGCTTTTGTCAAGAAATTCTACTTTTGGTTTTTTTTTTAAAAGTTATAGATAAACGATTCAGTGATATAATATGAAAATAATAAAAAATATAAAAATAATATAATTTAAAATTTGAATAAAAATTATATAAAATTTACTATAAATAAAAAATATAATTTATATTTAGCATGTTATATGAATTGTGAGACGAAGGTTAAATACACAACTATATAAATATTCAAATATATAGCTAAATAAAGACTTGATTAAAATAAGGATTAAATATAAAATAACTTTTATATTTTACACTTTTTGTTAGTTTGGTATAAAAAAATTAAAATTATCAATATGATATTTTAACTTTCATTTCATCATTGGTTTTTTTTGCACTTGAAATTAATACTATTGGTCAACTAATTCATGTAGCATAAATATCAAATAAGATGTTGATATGTGTTAAAAAATTTAATTAATATCACATTATTAATTGTCATGTTGGTATTAAAAGAAAATTTCTAAAAAATTTTAAAATTTTTGGAAAATCCAAAATATTTTAGAAAATTATAAAAATTAAAAACTTGAAATATTTTAAAAATTAAAAAATTATGAAAGCTTGAAAAATTCAAAAAAAACAAAACACAAAATTTTATTAAAAAATCCCAAATATTCTAAAAAAATTATAAATATTAAAAAAATTATATAAAAATAAAATTTCTTAAAATTAAAAAATTCATAAAACCTTACTAAAACTGAAAATAAAAAATATAATTTTTTTTAAAATTTCTGAAAAATTTTCGTTTTTTAGTCTCACAATTTTAATATATATATAAATAAATAAATATATATATATAGTTTTGAGTCTTTTGGATTTTATATTAAAATTTTATTTTTTTATTTCAGAATTTTTAATTTTTTTATCATTCTTTTAGAATATTTTAGTTTTTTTAAATTTAATTTTTAAAAATTTCAAATTATTCAAAAAATTATATATATTTTGTATTTTTAGATTTTTTTAATTTTTTTGAATTTTTAAAAAATTTATTTTATTAATTTTTGAAATTTTCATAAATTTTATTGAAATTTTGAGTTTTTTGAATTTTTAAATAATTACTTTGTTTAAAATTTTTATAATTTTTAAAAATATTTCATATTTTTAATTTCTTTTTATAATTGTTAAATGATATTTCAAGTTTTTTTTTTTTACTTTTTGTTTTGAATTTTTAAAATATTTTTGAAATTTTCTTTTAATATTGACTTGGAAAATAATGTTAGTTTGATTTTTTTACATTTGTTAGCGTGTTATTAGATGTTTATACTACATCATCAAGTTTACTATTTACGTTAATTTGAAATATTAAAGTGGGTAGTGAAATGAAAGTTAAATTATTAAACCGATAATTTATTTTTTAGATATCTAATTAATTAAAAGATTTATTATATAGAGATCATTTTTATATTTAACCTTTAAAATAATAACACTTACCAAAAGCTATTTCTTAAATTAAATAATTGAAATAAAACATTTTAAAAATTTAATTGATCAAATTATTTTTAGATATCATTTGATATCTTTTACAGGATCACTATAATAATATGATTACAAGGTGATTTTATTATCAAAGTGATTTTAACACTCGTGATTTAAAATTATTTTGTTTAGTTAACAAAATGATTAATTTTTAAAAATTAATGATCACTATGTTTAGTATCATTAAAAAATAAATTATTTTGTTTAAAAGTATGAAAATAATCATACATATTGTAATAGTTATACAAATTAATAACTTTAAAGTTATTTAAAGATAATAATTTGTAAAATATTAATTATATTTATTTATTTTATAGTAAAACATAATTAAATTATTAAATTAATAAATATATTTATTGATAGATCAATTTATTTTTATAATGTAAATTATGTAAAAAAATATTTAAATTAAAAATAAAACTAATCTATTAAATTCATAATAAAAGAAAAATAAAAAATTATATTATTTATAAAAATTAAAAAATAAAAAATACATAAATTATTTTAAACTTGTTATAATAAATATTAATTTGTAATATAAAACTTTATGATATAAAATAGTTATAATTTTAAGATACAATAAAATTTTAAATCACATATTAAATTGATAAAATTGGTTATTATTAGTTTTAAATATCAATTTATATTGATAATAAAAGTTTTCACTTTTTTATATAAAAATTAGATTAACTTTTAAGACAATGATTTGATCATTTCATGATCATCATCAAATAAAATTATCAAATACTTACTAAATATAATAATTTAATCTATATATATATTATCATAATTTTTAAAATGATCACCCCAAACCAAATATTAACTTAATTTTTTTTTGTAAAGAGAAACACCACCAACCATTGACTATCTATTTTCCACAGAGTCAATGATAATTGGACTGGGAACAGTGCGAGAATAATGTTGAGTGTTTTGGCTTTTAGGGTCTTTGGCTTCTTTTTGAAGCTCAAAAATTCAATATTGGTTGGCTTGCTGGCAACCACAACATCAAAGTTGAAACAGACTTCTTTCTTCTCACCCCCATTTTTTCGTCCATCATTCATTTCCCTCATAACTGAAAAAGAAAAGTGCCAAAGGTGCTTTAAACTTTTTGAATTTAGTGGCGACGACTTGAGAAATCACTCTAGTCTTACGCTATACTGTGAGCAGCTGAGCTTTATTTGTTATCTATCCTTTGTTATAGAAAGAATTCGGTGGGTGTCTAACATGATTGCTCTAAATTCTGATTTTGTTGTTAATTTTTCTGCTAATTGTTTGTTGTTTATTTATTTATTTATAGAATCAGAGTTGCTGTTTTTCCATGAATATTGATTTGTAGCTCAATTTGGAAAAATTTTGGAAAAATTCTTGATAACCCCAAGAAGAAATAAGTGATATACTGCTATGTTGCCAGAAACTTGTGGTTCTAGCTTGTTTCTTGCTTTACCTGATGATGTATTTTCCATTATATCGCGGTCCCTTTCGCCAAGGGACATATGTAATCTCAGTCTATGTTGCAAAAGTCTACGTCCAGTTGTAGACTCTGAAAAGATTTGGCTCAGTCAATGTGATGTAGTTGGAATCTTGCCTGCAAGGGACCTTGTGGAGTGGAGGCAGGGTGTGTCATCTTATAAGGCGCTTTGCCGCTTCCTCGTTAGAGTAAAGCCATTAGTTGGGATTTGGGTTCATCAGAATCCAGAGCTTGGCAATGTCGTCTATGTAATGCCTGGTTTTGTTTCTGTTGTTGGCTGTCGAATAATTCCTCAAGAGCTTGGTCCATTAGGAATTGAGGATGGCCCCATTTTATGGGCTCCGGTGTTTGAAATTATTGGTGATTTATATGGTTCTACCACGTTTCTTCTGCATGGCAGGGAGCAAGGATCTGACTATTTTTATCCTGGTTCAGTGGAATCTGTTGAGAGGAATTGCAATGTGCTATTGCTTGAGGTTGAGCCTAGGGAAAAAGGGAATGGACGTAAATTGTTCCCTAATAAGAACTTTGCTAATCATTCCAATGAGGATATTTCAAGAAAGGTTTGTAGATCTAATATTGGTTTATCAAGCTCACAGCAGGTGTTAGGACAAAGTGAGGCAGTGATTCCTTTTAGTCAGTTGGCTTTTGGTGACAGAAGAAAGTTGCTTGAGACTATCACTGGCCAAGTTCGTAAAAAGGTCTCTGATTCTGTAAGTGGGCCTTTATTTCCTAGATTGAGGGAAGATGTGGAGAATTTCCAAAAAGACGTGTTGCTGCTTCTTTTGCAACGAAGATCACTGCTTCTGCAGATGTATAGGTTTGGTAGTGATCATGATTGCACTGATTTGAAGGCGAGTAATGAGATGCCTGGCTGCCCTACTGAGTTGGAACTCAATGACATTAGAAAGAGCTTTGACCGTTCTAGTTCTTGCTCAAATTCTCTGAATGGGGATGATGGCCAGACACATGGAAACAATAGGAAAAGTATAGGTGGGTACTTCAGAACTAGCATTAAACAAATTCTTCGGAAGTCTGGTTCTGTCAATGGTGGTCGAGCAGTTTCAAAATTTAATTCTTCTAGCAGTGAGTACAGGCATGCTCAACTTCATGAATTTCTAAAGTCAGGGGATACTATAGGGCTGACATTACAAGCCTCTAAAGTGAAGTTATCATCTTATCGAGCTTGGCCAAATATGCATGATACCCGGTTTGCTCTTTACAAGCTGCCTATGTGGGTCCCAAGGGAGGACCAAGAGTATGCTGGTTTATGGGGAGGAACATTCGGTTGGCCTCCAGGAAGGCCTACTGAAGACAAGCCTGGGAAGGCTTTGTTCTTTCTTTTGCTCTCTTATGAAGAGACAGAGGGAAAACGGCTACTTATTGCAACTAAAATATTGGAAGGCACCCACTACGTTCTTCACCCAAATGGTTCTGCAATGTTCATAGTGAATATTGATGAGCCTTCACTGGACCCATTTCCTTGGGATAGTGATGCTGATTCACATCCAGTGAATGTTAAGCAAGCTTTAATGGGGGAGGGTATTGCAAATGGATATGGTTTTAGATATCCCGGTTCAAAGCCTGGCTCACTTTTCATCATTCAAAATGGTCTTCTTGCCTTCATTTGGAAGGAATCAAGGGCTGTATTGACACTGCAAAGACTCAACTTGCAAGAGCTTTTGAAGAAAGGTGAACGGGTGCCTGCTTTACCTCCAATTCCCAACTTTTCTTATTTGACCAAGTCCTACTCAAATGTGTTCACTGGGTTCTCAAACACCTCAACATGTTCATCTTCATCACTAAGGTTTGTGTTATGTTCTCCAGAAGAATGTTTTAATTGCTCTTTTTTTTTTTACGTAAACTACCCCTTAGAGTTTGAATATTGTCCAGTGTTTGTTCTATTTATTGCAGTCATGCTATACTTGATGCATAAAGAAAACTTCATTTTTGGTAATTTGGCATGAGATTAACAACAATTGCAGTAGGATTTTTTTTTTTTTTTTGGCGAAGTGGGGGTGAGAGGGCTGAGGGTTAAACAAACTACTCAATTAAGGTTGTCTTGCTTATCTACAATAAGTTTCCAGTTGCCATTTACTTTTTAATTTCATGCCTGCAACTGCTATGAGTTTTTCTAGTTTAACTATCTTTTTTTTATTGTCTTATCTTCCGGGTATGTTTGCTTTCTGAGTATTGCAGAATAATCATGATTTGATGAGCTAGGTGCTCTTAGGGTATATGTCTTGTTTATATGGAGAATTATAATCAATTAATTTACTACTGAGGTTCCAGTGAACTGTTCAGTTGATGGAATCATCAATTTGATCATTCTATTTATTGGCAAAACTACTTATTTTGCCTTGCTACAATATAGGTTAACCCATTGCAAAGCCTATACTTTCTCTTGATTTGTATGTTGATATTCATATAATTTGCATTGTGATTTAATCATGTTTTGGCTGAGTTCATTCTTAGGTCTTAAATGGATTAAGTATGCTTCATAGATAGCGTATAAATTTAATGTGGCTTTTACTTTGGAAATTTTTGGAATAATCTTTCTTTAGTTGTTACATATCTCTTCATCATTATAATATGCAACATTTTGATTCAACTTTGCAGTCTTTGTGTTTGTATTTGTTTCTCACTTCACTTGGAATGTATTTATGTAATAGTTTTATATTCTTTGGTTTTGTAGTTGCAGAGTAAAACTCTGCATTTTATATTCAACTTTCTGTCATTCTCATATATTCTCATATAGTGTACCATGTGCAAGGGAAAAAAAAATAACAAAGAGAAAAAGTCCCTGATATTATACAGGCCTCTAAATTGAATATAACAACTTTGTTTTATAAAGCATTAATATAAGTAATGATCCCTAAATTATAGTAAAATATTTAAAATGGTATCTAAACTTTAAAATTTTTTAATGTTGTACTTAAACTATGAATCTATTAATTAATGTGGTATTTGAAGGTTTGTTTATCCATCACGTGTTATCGTTTGAAGCTAATCGCGTTAGATGTGAGTATCAAATTAGTTAACAGATTTATAGTTCGGGTACTACATTAGAAAATTTTAAAATTAGATATCACATTAAATATTTTATTATAATTTTGGGATCACTCGTGACATTAACCTTTTTATTTTAATGCTTTTGTAAAAGTTGGCTCACTTTTCTTTGAAGTACGGGCAACATCTTGGTTTAATGCTTAGAGATACTGGCTCTAATGTGATTACTGTTGCTTTCTTGTAGAATTCTTTTCAAATAATCCTCTAAGGCTGGTCCTACTTTTTTATTTGGTAGGCAAAAGCATATTTAGGGCACCGATGGGTACTGGAATAAATTGCAAATATTCAACTACTGTTGCTCTGCCGTTACTTTGATTTTATCATGTAGAGCTGGGGGCTACTTTGCTGCTACTGGTGATTCAAGAATGTCGGATTTCAGTTTGTTTCCAAAATGATATAAATACCATGTCTCCAAGATAACATGAAGGTTATCTCATTGCGTTCGATACAAGACATTTGCATGATTTTGATTATTCTTGTGGTTCAGGTAAAGATATAATGGTTAAAAGCAGATAATGAAGGGAACCCTGCAAGGGAGAGACACCATGGTCCAAACATTTGGTACAAGTTTTCCCCATTAATTGTTGAAATATTACTTAGTTGTATGGTTGTATTTTATTTTCTTTGGACCTTATATTTATACAATTATATACCCTCTCAAAAGTGGTATGTAGTATTGCTTTTAGGTGGTATTTGGTATGAGATGATCATCTTAAAAACTATTGTGATTTATATATGGTGATTGGATCACTTTATTTGATAAACACTTGGTGATGATTTTGGATAACCGAAAGTAATCTAATCATTACTTTGGAAAGTGATTTAATACCTATCCAAAAGAGTAGGAAACTTTTATTACTAAAGTAAAATGATATATAAATAATTATTGATATTATTCATTTAATATGCTAGTTAAAAATTAGTTTTTCTCTATATTTCCCTCTCCGCAATCCAGGTATTTCCTTTTGAGAAAGGAAAACCAGTTGAAGTTGTTGATATCCCACGAAGATGAATTTTTTCATTATTGTCCCATACGGAGGATACGAATGATATGATTGGTTTTGAGCAAAGGCACTAAATCATCCAAGGGAAGCTACCTTTTATAAGAGTATACCAGGATTTCAAACGAATTTTGTCGATGGACAAGTGTTACAGACTGATTCATACCAAGAGGTATGGAAAACAGATGCTAATATTTGTAGATTGATAAAGGTTCCTTGCTGCAAGTTTCGAGTAACAAAGAATTGCATAACAAAAACATTTGAATCGGTGATTTTTTTTATGGTTAAATGCAAATTTTTTTTATAGATTATTTATTGGCATTGCTTTAAAAAAAAAAAGAATTAAAACGTTGTTTTTTTTCTTTTGGGGCTAAATTAGGCATAGAGGATAGAATTGAAAAATTCAGTGAATTATACAACATCTTATAAAAAAATTTTAATTTTAAATATATTTTAAAATTAAATATAATTAAAATTTTAAAATTAGTTTTTTCATTAAGTGTCATTTTATGATTTCACTTATATAATACAGTATATACATCAAATATAGACTAAAAAAAGGAAAACTTTTTTCTACATTTTAAATTTACATAATTAAAAATTATTTAATAATCTAAAATTTGAACATTTAATATTTGTTACACACAAATTGATTTAAAAGTAAAAACAACTTTACGTTCTTTTGTGCAAATCAAAAGTAAAAATAGCGAAAAAAAAAAAAGTTCTCTTGATAGATATTGTGTGATCATATTAAGGTTTACTGCTCAACTTGAATCCGGTGGATTTTGATTTGACTCGATCTTACGAGATCGATTTTTTTTTTGTTTTAAAAATTAGATTTCAAGTTGGGTTGAATTGGATTTTATTAACAAAAAATTAGGGTCGGATCGGATCGGGTTCATGTTTTAGGTAAACTCGATCTGACTCGATATTATATTAAAAATTATTTTTAATTATTATTTTTAATTTTTAATTTATATATAATTATATTTAAAAAATAATATTTTATATTTTTAAAAATAATATTATATTAATTTCGGATCGAACTGAGTCGAGTATGATTTATATAATGTCGAATCTGATCGGATTCGGATATAAAAAATAATAAAAAATTTTTGATCGGATCGAATTCAGATTTTATAATTATAAAAGTTAAATCAAATTTGAGACAAATAAAAATTTACCTTGATCTGATTTATTGTCAATCCTAAATCAGACTTAACCATAAAAATCTTCGAAAATATGATTTTGTTGATTGCTATTTGGTATGTCATTATGCAAATGATATCATTTGGCTAATTGACTTGATTATATGTATTAATTTATTTAAATTAAAATTTAATCTTAATAATGTCACAGTTCGACACAAATATCCCAGCAACTATGACCGTGGAAATGATTGAGAGTAGCACCGTTTCATACTTACGTTTTTTTAGGTTTAACGTCACAAATAATTTTTAAATTATAATAAAATATTTAATATATTATTTAAATATATAAATATTTTAATATAATATTTAAATTATAAAATTTTTAATTAATATGATATTTATTTTAATGAAATTAATTTTAAATAATATATTAATTAATAAATTTATAATTTAAATATTATATAAAATTTTTTAAAATTTAAATATTTAATTAAATATTTCATTCACCCTGTATTTTAACGTACTGCTAGCTTACCAACAACATCGACAAGAAAAAGTTGAGAAGAACAAAAAAAAGAGTTTTTCAAATCCAGTTTCAGTTTCAGATTCCATATCCTGCTAATCCTTTCTTTAAAACCTCTCATCTTCTGCGTATCCACCGATGCTCCAACTCCGCCCACTGTCTGCATCGTCTGCAGCGGCATCGGCGGTTCTCCCGTCGCCCACTTCCTTCGCCACTGCTTCCATCCTACACCTTCCCAACCCAGTCCTCCTAACATCAGTATCTTTGAGCGTAGGTCCATCGTCGGTGGTCGCATGGCCACAATCAAAGTTGGCGGCGACACTTTTGAGGCTGGTGCTTCGATTCTTCATCCCAAGAACTACCACGCGCTTAACTACACGAAGCTTCTTGGGTTGAAGATGAAACCGCCGTCTACGTCGGAGGATGATGATTCGATGTCGTTCGGGATTTGGGATGGGAAGAAGTTTGTTTTCAAAACCCTTCAAGTTGATTCCAAATTTCCAATGGTGCAGAAAATTGTTTCTTTTGTCAATTCTTTTTACTTGTTCTTCCGCTACGGCTTCTCCCTTCTCAAGATGAATAGCTTCGTTGAGGTTTCAATTTACTTCCTTCTATTCTATGATTGCCTGTCTTTTTTAATTTGCACATAAGAAACAAAGTTATTCTCCTACTGTACTATGATTTTTTTTGCTACACCTTATAATTTGTATATTCGTGTTTGTTTATTTTGTAATTAACGTGTGTAAATGCGTCACAATTTATGTTAACATGTCGAACACAAAATACTTTTTTTTTTGTTTTATCAAATTCATATTCAGTTTTACTAAAATTTTAAACTGTGCAGTCGTTTTGAAATGGTGTTACGGGTTTAAAATTGAAAGGTTTATTTTTTGGCTTTTCTTGACTTTTGTACAAAAAAATTATGCTGGAATTGGAATTAGTTTCACATTTGTGCCATTTGTTCACTTTTAATCAATTATAATTTTGCATTTTATTAGTTACTTTTGTGGAAGCAAACATTAAATAGTAATAGCAGCAATGAGACAGAAGCCTGATTATCTCTGTTTCTACTTCCTAATTTGAAACTGGTGTGGTGTTGTTGTGCAGAGTACTTTGGATAACTTCTTAAAGTACTATGAAAGCCCTGAAATGAGACCCGTCTTTGAGACAGTGGATGAGATGCTTAAATGGGCTGGTTTATATGATCTCACAACTCGAACTTTGCAAGATGAACTCATTGACACCAAGTTGTCTCCCTTATTGATAGAAGAGCTTGTCACCGTAAGAATTCTAAGTTGCTTGCGCTTTTTGTCTTTCTACATTCTATTTGATGTGTTGAGATTTTTTTTTCCCAGAATGATGTGTGTGTTTTGCTCTCAATCTAAATGGTAGCATGTGGTTCCTAGAGTTGATACAACTGGTACTACCTTTGAGAATATAGTTAGTTTCCTTTGGAAAGGATTCGGATCTTGATATTACCTTCAAATTGATAAAAGACTACCTTTTGTCTCCCTCTAATATACACCCTACAATCTGCTTAGGCTGCTCATCTTTTATGAAAGCTTGGATATTTCTGATTAAAATGTTCTGGGAGATTTTCATTTCTTTACAATTAAATTATCCATTGCGAATGGTAAATAATTTAAGAATTATCTGGAATAGTTTTTACATAGTGGTACTGATATCTTGAGTTAAAAATCATTGCCTTCTACTAAATGCCTTTTGATAGATGTGTTGGAACAAACTTTCTTAGGATGCCATGATATTTGTTGTCCGTGAAAAGTTACTGCATCAACTATGTGATGGGAACAAGATTCTAGAAGTCCTGAACCAAAAAATTGGAAAGAACAATGACAAAATTCTCACCTAATAAAGGTATATTAACTCCAATATATATATTTATAACAACTTAATGTTGCATTTTTGTCATTCTTAAAATCGCTGACCTAACCAAAAAAAAAAAAAAACCCACTGACCTGTTCCTCTATGGTTTTAACTTGATGCAAGAACGTGTGTAGTTAGGTCTTTGTCTTTTGTTCTTTGTTGATGATTCAAGTGGTTGTCATTACATTACCTAGTTATTTAAGGTTGCAATCTGCTATGCAATGTGGTATTCACTGTAATAAGAATCCATAAAGTTGGACAACTATAATTTGCAGATCCATGCTCATATTGTCTATGAACCTGTTGGAAGCTGCTTCACCTATTGAAATTACCTACATTAGTGCAGCTTGATTTCCTAATTTGTTTTGGGAATATTTCTCATTTACTCTTTTGATTTAGTCGACTATTCTGATTGTCAAGTTTTTATGGATTTGTTTCTATTCTAGAATAGAATAATTTTCCTTTCTTTATTATTTTTTTTATTTTCTGTTTCATGTAAGTTGTTTCTGTGGAAAAACTAAGAAATAAAATTGTGTGGAAAACTAAGAGTGAAACTGAATGTATATTAAAAAACTGCTCATAAAGAATTATACAAGCACCTTAGGTTTATATACAACTAACTAGTGGGAAAATTAGGAAACTAAATCTTCTTGAAACTGATCCTATAATTGAGGGATTGTCTATCATAATTTTTTGTTCTTAATTTTAGGGATACAAATACTTAATTCTAGAGATACAAATATAAATATACGGATTACAAGATTACAACAAGCTGTAAATAAGTGTTTTCCCACAGTTTCCTAATAAGGAACTTCACTGTTCCTATTTATTTAGATGTACTCTATTGTAGATTGAATAAGAAGAAGTAAGGATAATTGTTCTTTAAGTTTTTTGCATGGTATCAGAGCAAGTTGGCCTGAACCATTAGATTGTAACCACACGAGTTTCCATTATGGCTAGTAGGAGTGAGAACTCTTCTTTTGCAGAGGCATAGCATGAGGAAAGTCACAAAGAGGTGATGCTCCAACAAACCCTTAAAAATAAGTCTGCAACCTTTGGAACTAGTTTACTAGCACAAAAAGGTAATTTCCTAAACACCTTAAGTGTTCAACGGAAAAATACACAATCTTGGATTGTTGATTTAGGAGCATCAAATTACATGACTGGAGATACATCCTTATTCAACACATATAGACCTTGCTATGATAGTTCTGCTATAAAAATTGTTGATGGCTCTCTTTCAAAAGTGACAGGAACAGGTTTCTGTTGTAGTTTCAAAAGACATAACATTCAACTCTGTTCTCCATGTCCCTAATTTAAGCTGTAACCTACTTTCCATCAGTAAACTTACGAAGGATAGATGTTGTGTTACAAAATTTTTCCCCAACTTGTGTGAATTTTAGGAATTGGGCTCAGGGAAGATTATTGGTAGTGCTAGGATGTGTGCAGGGCTCTACCTTCTTCAAGATGATGCACTTGAGAGACCACAAAACTCTTGTACAACCTTAGCCTCTAGTACTAGTAAGGATGACCTTATCATGTTATGGCATTATAGATTAGGACATCCAAATATTTCATACCTAAAAAGGCTATCTCTCTCATTATTCAATAACATTACTAAAGATTTTTAGTGTAAAGTTTGTCAACTTTCCAAGCACACTCGAAATAACTACCCTAACCTTTCCTATAAATCATCTTAGCCTTTCTCAATGATTCACAATTACATTTGGTGACCGTCAAGAGTTAACAATATCACAGGTTCTAAGTGGTTTGTTACATTCATCGATGATCATACTCGACTCACTTGGGTATTTCTTATAGAAGGGAATGCTTCAATGTTGTTCTCGGCCCTTACCTCACCAATTATGACATTATCCATCAAAGATCTTGCGTTGACACTCCACAACAAAATAGGGTTGCCGAACGTAAAAACATACATTTGATAGAAATGACCAGACCCCTCTTGTTGACTCCCAATGTGCCTAAATATTTTTTGGGAGAAGCTGTCCTCACTGCAACCTATTTGGTTAACCGAATGCCTTCTCGAGTTTTTGGCTTTAAAACACCTTGTCAAACTCTCATTGCTTCCTACCCACAAACTCGGTTGATTTCTTCCATTCCCATCAAACTCTTTGGCTACATTGCCTTTGTTCATATTAGCCAACAAAATCGTAGCAAGCTTGATCCCAAAGCCTTAAAATGCATATTCCTTGGTTATTCCCCAAACCAGAAGGGCTATACGTGTTACTCACCTATCAGAAAAAAATTCTATAGCTCTATGGATGTCACCTTCTTTGAAAATCTTCCATACTACAGCAAGAATGATATTCGGGGGGAGAATATTACTCAAGAATATCAATTCTTAGCTGTTGACTTGCCAATTTTCCAACCAACCCCTTCAAAACCAGATTCCCAACTAGCCCTTTCAAAACCAGAATCTCAGCCAACCTTTTCAAAACCAGATTCTCAACCTACTCAACCTATCAGCCATGTAGATTTCGAAACCCAACTTGTTCAGACAACTCTTGAATCTACAAACCCTAAGGTTATGCAAGAAAAAACAAAAGAACTGTAGTCTACTAAAGAAAGCAAAATTACCGAAAGAAGTGGACAACTTACATAGCCCAGCACTAAAAATTAACCAGATCTGAGTCTCCATGAACCTGAAACCAACACAGTTAATGTCCCTAATGAATCTGAAACTAAAACTTGTGAGCCAATTGGTGGCCTTAACATTCCTATTGCATTAAGAAAAGATGTGAGATCATGTACTCGGTACCATATTTGCAAGTACATCTCATATGACAGATTAAATCCAAACTTTCGATCCTTTACTACTAACCTTGACAATGTGCAAATTCCAAAAAATATTCACGAAGCCCTCAATGAACCAGATTAAAAGCCAGCAGTTCTTGAAGAAATCAAGACACTAGAGAAAAATGGGACATGGAAAATTTTAGATTTGCTCAAAAGAAAAAACTCGCTTAATGTAAGTGGATCTTCATAATAAAGCACAATGTAGATGGAAGTATAAACAAGTTCAAAGTTAAACTTGTTGCAAAGGGGTTCGCTTAATCCTATGGGATAGACTATGAGAAGACATTTGCTTTGGTAGCCAAACTCTATTCAGTTAGAGTTCCATTGTCACTAGCAACCAACTTTGGCTTCTCCACCAGTTTGATATCAAGAATGCATTTTTAAATGGTGACTTGGAGGAGGATGTATAGAAATTCCCCTTGGTTTTGAAAGGCAAGACAACATGGGCAAAGCATGCAAACTCCGAAAATCTTTATATGGACTTAAACAGTCTCCTCGGGCTTGGCTTGAACGGTTGACTAGGGCAATGAAAAGGTATGGATTTTTTTAATGTCAATCTGACCTTACTATGTTTGTTAAGTTCACTAATGAAGGAAAAGGAGTTATTCTTATTGTTTATGTGGATGATATCATAATCACCGGAAACCATAAGGAAGGAAATACATGATTTGAAGAAACTCCTTTCAAAGGAGTTTGAAATAAAGGACTTGAGGTTCCTCAAATATTTCCTTGGAATTGAAGTGGCTTGGTCTAAGAATGAAATATCAATGTCTTAGTGTAAGTATGTACTTGATCTACTCAAAGAAACCCGCATGATCGGATGCAAACCAGCCGATATACCTATGGACTCAACTAATAAAATTGGAAGTGAAAATGGAAGCTTTCTCATGACAAAGGGCGATACCAAAGACTAGTTGGGAAGCTTATTTACCTTTCCTACACACGACTTGATATTGGGTTTGCGGTAGGGATGGTGAGTAGATACATGAATAATCCAACCAATGAGCATCTTAAAGTTGTTCATCGCATCCTATAGTACTTAAAGAAGAGTCCTGGTGAAGTTCTATATTTTAAGAAGTCAATGAATAGGGCAGTCGAGGTGTACACAGATGCTGATTGGGCTGGATTAGTAACAAATAAAAGGTCCACTACTGGATATTGCACTTATGTTTGGGGACATTTGGTCACTTGGAGAAGTAAAAAGCAAGCTTTTGTATCTAGGAGCAGTGCTGAGGCTGAGTTTAGAGCAATGTCCCATAGTATTTGTGAAGGAATTTGGCTGATGAGGTTACTTGGAGAATTAATAGTTTAAACTGTGACATCTATGACACTATTTTGTGACAATAAGGCTACTATAAGTATTGCCAAAAATCCTGTTTATCATTATAGGCGCATAGAGTTGGATAGACATTTCATAAAGGAAAAGATAGAAAATGGGTTGGTCAAATTGGCCTATATCCCTACAAGTTCACTACTTGCAGATATTTTGACTAAAGCTCTTCCTAGGAGCATTTTTGATGGTTTGAAATTCGAGTTGAGTATGATTAACATTCATAACCTAGCTTGAGGGGGAGTGTAGAAATCTAATTCTCCTACATTAGTGTAGGTTTGATTCTCCTACGTTAGTGCAGCTTGATTTCTAATTTATTTTGAGAATATTTCTCATTTACTCTTCTGATTTAGTCGACTATTTTGATTGTCATGTTTTTAGGGATTTGTTTCTATTCTAGAATAGAATAATTTTCCTTCCTTTTATTATTTTTTTATTTTCTGTTTCATGTAAGTTGTTTCCTAATAAGGAACTTCATTGTTCCTATTTATTTAGACATAATCCTTCATTGTAGATTGAATAAAAAGAAATGAGGATAATTGTTCTTTAAGTTTTCTACAAATAGCTACTTTCTTTCAAATTACTTGGTATTATTTGTATGGGTTTTACTTTAAAGACATGAACAAGACATTTGCAAACTGTTGCATTTGGTTCAAGGGAGTCCATAATATTCATTCCTATAACAAACAGATCTTATCTAGTAAATTTAGATTTGCCGAAGCCAAGTTCTATCAGTTACTTTCTGTTGGAGTCATTCCAAGGGAGGGATGTTATGGTGTCTTTGGAAAATTAACTTGTAATTCTAATTAAGGATCTGGGGATGGCTCAAAATTCTAACCTGTATGTTATAATTTGAAATTGGCCCCAAATAGGCTGACTGTTGAGAAGTTATAACAAATCATAATTATGTTGCACTGTGAAGGTCATAACAAGAATCAATTATGGTCAAAGTGTCTATATCAGTGGACTTGCTGGGGCAGTTTCATTGGCAGGATCTGGGGGAGGATTATGGTCCATTGAAGGAGGGAACTGGCAGATGGCTGCAGGACTAATTAATAATTCTGATGTCTCTTTGCACCTGAATGAAGAAATAGAATCCATCTCTTACCTTGGAGAATATTATGAACTTAACTCCACAAAAGGAAACAGTTATTCATGTGGAGTCACAGTAGTTGCTCCACCCCTTGATGAAGTAAATATCCAATTTACACCTTCAATTTCAATTCCTGAGAGGAAATTGCAGCATACACATGCAACTTTTGTGAGAGGCCTCTTGAATCCAGTGAGTATTTTGGGAGTTGCTAATGGCTTTCTGTAGTGGACTTCTAAACTAATGTTTGATTTCTTATTATTCTGACCTGCTGCTTTTGTTCCTTTATAATATTTGTGTTTTCTCATGGCAAGGCATATTTTGGCCTGGGTGCTGCTGCAGAGATTCCAAAACTGGTTGGCACAGTAGAGGATCCCGGCCTTCCATTCTTGAGCATTTCAGTTCTCAAGCAACATGAGGAAAAAGATGTAACTTACAAAGTATTTTCTCGAGAACCAATGGTAGATGCATTGCTGGATAGCATTCTTAGGTAATATTTTCTATTAACTCTTTAGCTTTTTACCTGGGTGTAAGGTCTGGGAAAGAGATCTTATAGTCCGTAAAACAATTTTGCCTAAGAGAGTTCTTTTTGCAGCATGATTTTGACTTGGGCTAAATGCTTTATCTTATGGCTTGCCGATTTAATGTGATTTGTGCTCTTTATGTTAGATGGTTGTATTGCAGAAAGTATCTGGGCCTGCTTCTTATATGCTTTATGAAGATTTAGACCTTTATTTAGAGCATGGGTACCCACGATGCAGATGTAGCTGAGATGTATGTAGTGTTAATCCATTTTCCTTGCAGGTTTCTCTTGCATTAGGGAAACAACCAATTATCAATACCTTGTCCGAGTTAGCCTTTGTCTTAAATTTGGAGAATTGGGAGTTGATATATATTCAATGTTCTAGGATTCATACTCTATACCTACCCTCCTTGTCCCACCCTTCTGAGCCATAAGGCGTGGCAAGGCCTTGTTATTAAAACTTTAAACATTGATTCAAAACGTTTACATAATTGATGCTGATGGCTGTCATTTGCTGGTATTGTTAGTGCAAGGCAGCAAACAATTCGAGTAAATTGGGGAGCCTATCCTCATTTACAATGCTTCGGAAGTATTCGCACCATTTATTTTGGATGGTCAACATTTGTACTATGTGAATGCATTTGAGAATGCAGCTAGTACCATGGAGACAAGTGCCGTTGCAGCTGAGAATGTAGCGAGGCTGATCTTGTCAAGATATTTTAGTGAAGCATCCCTGCTGCATTCATCAAACTCGAAGAGCTTTAATCCTGATGCCGACATGTTACAGTTGGACTTGTAGCCTAAAGTTGCTGTAAATATTGGTATGTAAAATTGATCACTCAATAATGTGAAATCAAATTGTAGAATATACAAAGACTAGCTGGTGAAGATGCCAATCTAAATTTGCTGCTGGAGACAACAAGATATTGAGGGGCGAAAGTTTGCTAGTAATTAATCTCGTAGGTCTCAGCGAACCCTTTTGCGACGAACCTTTCTTTATCTCGATCTGCACTTCCATGTGACTAGTATTTGACATTGAAGATCCATTTGCATCCTATAAGTTCTTTTTCTTCTGGTAAATTTAAGAGTTCCCAAGTAAGAACCATTATTTTCCAATTGATGTTCTCCGTTCTTGGTGTTTCCCTTTTTCTTTTTTTTCAAAGCTTCATGAATAATGTTTGGAATTTCTATATTGGAGAGGTTAGTGACAAAGGTACGATAACTTGGAGATAATCCTCTATAGCACATAAAATTTTGGTCAAATTATGTAAGATGTACTTATATTTTGTGAAAATTTAAAATTTAATTTTTTTATTATAATTCATATAAATTTAACTCTTATATTATTTTGATTTAATAATTTTAGTTTAATAATTAATTTTGTCAAATTTTTATCGTTAGAAAATGTTGATGTGATTGTTGATTTAATTATATGGGTATTGATTTTGTTAACGTGACATTAACTTTATGAGGTTTTAATTGGGATGGATGAAATACATTATTAAATTATGTAAGTGATTTTTTTACTTATACAAAATTTAAAATTTAGTTTATGAACTTGAATGAAATTTAAAATTTAATTTTTTAATAATAAAAAATAGAGTTAATATAAAAATAATTTTTGGATTATATATTTTTTTGTCAATTTTGTATATAAAAAAATAAAATTATTAATTTGGTACTTAAATTTTTATTTTGTTATCACGTTGATATTATGAACTAATATTATTAATTTGAAATGTTGACATGACCTAAATATTTAATAAGATATTGACACGTATAAAAAAATATTTAGTTAATATTAGATCATCAATACCATATTAGCCAAAAAAGAAAATTTTAAAAAAATATGAATTTTTTTTTAAATTATAAAAACGTTCTAAAAATATTCTTTACAAATTATTAAAAAAATTTTTAAATTTTTACAAAATTCATAAAAATTATTAAAATATTCTAACAAATTTTAAAAATTATAAAAAATTTTGAAAAATTAAAAAATTTGTGATAAGCGTTTAAAAATTATAAAAATTCTAAAAAAATTCATAAAACTTCATAAAAATTCTAAAAAAATTCTAAAAATTTAAAACTAACAATTAAAAAAATCTAAATTTTATTGAGAAATTTAGAAAATTTAAATAAATCTAAAAAATTTTGAAAAATATAAAAATTTTCAAAAAAATTCTAAAAATTTTGAAAAAAATTCTAAAATTAAAAAAATTTAAAAATTTAATAAAAATACAAAAAAATTAAAAAAAGATTTTGCAAAATTAAAAAATATATCTAAAGAATTAAAATAGTAAAATTCAAAAAATGAAAAATATTTAGAATTTTTTGAAAATTTAAAAATTTTTAGATTTTTATAAAAAATTTTTATTTTTTGTTTTAAATATTTTAAAGGTTTTTTAAAAAAATTTTAATTTTAGGAAATTTTATTTTTACTAAAACTTTCATTTCTTTGAATTTTTGGAAATTGTTTTGAATTTTTTTTGATTTTTTTATTAAAGTTTTGAAAAGATATTTTTATTAAACGCTCAATTTTTAAAATTTTTCAAAAATTTTTCTGAAAATTTTTGGATTTTTTATAAAAATTTTGAGATTTTTAAAATTTTTAAATTTTTTAGAATTAAATTTTTTAAAATTTTTGTATTTTTAAAATTTTTAATTGTTTTAATTTTTTAAAATGGTTAAAATATTTAAAAAAATTTTTCTAAACTTTAAGAAAGTTTTTGAATTTATTATTTAGTTTATAAATTTTTAAAATTTTTAAAATTTTTAGATTTTTTAAAAAATTTATGAATTTTAAAAATTTTTTTAAAATTTTTAAACATTGTTTAGAATTTTTTAATTTTTCTTTTTATGCTGATGTGGCATTAACAATGTGATGCTCATTGAACTTTGTTGACATGTGTTAGCATCTTATTAAATGTTTATGTCAGTATTTTATACTGATGACATTAGTCTGAGGTACTAACATAATAACAGAATGAAAGTTGAAATATCAAATTGATAATTTTATTTTTTTGTACTAAACTGATAGCAAGTGTAGAGTTCAATGGTTATTTTTATATTTAACTCTAGAAAATATTTTAAATATTTTAAAATTTTTTTAGTTTTTCAAAAACATTAAATTTAAAAAATATTTTAGTCATTCTAATATAAAAAAAATTTATACTTTTAGAAATATATTATTTTTATTTTATATAATTAATTATTAATAATATCTTATTAATAGTAATATTATTATCATTTATATGAATAAATTTTAATATAATAACTTAAATTAATATATCAAAACTAATATTATTTTAGTTAGTTTAAATATATCATATAGCAAAATTTATAATGAACCAAACTATTAAATAGAGTTACATTTATAATAAACCCGAAATGGATCATAAATGGAATGATCATTCAATCCAACTAAACAAAATAAAAGATTAAAATATAGATTTTTATGTGAGATGAGGTTTTATTAATTTGAAGGACAAATTTTAAATCCTAATAAAAAGAAATGAGAAAATGATTTATTTGATAAACCAAAGCATTAATATCATTTATCATAATGAAAACTTTTAATTTTTTTGGGGTTTTCACAACAAGAACTTATCAAAATAGTTATGTTAAATTAAATAATAAGGTTGAATCAAAAACTAATACAAATCAAGTTTAGTAAATTATTTTAATGTATTTGAATCTTGAATTTATATTTGACTATAAAAATAGTTTAAATAGGATTTAATTTAAAGGAATAAAAACATTGTTTGATGGATAATTTTACACTTGTTGGATAGAATTCTAATTCTAATTCTAATTCATTTAAGAAATTAATAATAAAAGTAATATCTTTATTAAAATTAGATAGTAATAAATTTGTATCATATATTGAAAATTTTATGATAAAATTTTAATAGATTTATGTAAGATTTTTTTTTCCATATAACCACAATATATTATAATTGTGACAAAAAAGTGTGATAAAATTAATAATAGATTTTAAATTTTATGACGGAATGTAACTAGATGTAATGACAAAATTAATAATAATATTTCACATTATTGACAAAAAATTGTGATGGATTTAATGTTAATACACAAAAATTGTGATAGAATATTGTGATAGAATATTGTAAAAAATTTTTAAATTTAATATTTTAAAAAACTAAGAAATTTCTAAAAAATTAAAATTATTTTTTTATATTAAATGGATTAAATTTCAAATTTTATGTAAGTATAGGGATTAAATTTTAAATTTCATATGAGGACAGTAACTAATATTTAAATTTCGTATTAATACAAAAATCATTTAGATAATTTAACAACTAATTTTATCTATTCCAATTGTCACATTAGCATGTAATGTCACATCAACAGAGTCAACATGTATATCATCAGGTCAATAGCCACACTGCATTTTAATAGCAAAAAATTGATGAAATTAGTAATTAAATTAAGATTATCAAATTAAAATAATATAAGAATTGAATTTATATAAATTATACCATAAGAACTAAATTTTAAATTTCGTAAAATATAAAGACCTATGACATAATTTGACCTATTATATAGATAAAATTATTTTCTTTTATCTTTTTCAATTAGATTATATTCTAATTCCTCAATATCTACATTAAATTAAAATCTTCAATATCATATTCTAGGATGTCTTCGAACTGATTTTCCCATAAACATTAGGCATTGCAAAACCTGAAAAATAAAGTATTAAATTCAATTAATTTGCTTTACACAATTTTAATTGTTTAAAGTGTGATGTAGGAATGGAAATTAAGCGACGTAGTGTAACAAGAAACTTGAATTTTGTGTATGTTGATGATTTCCCAAAGTTAAACAAATGCTGTATATCAATGTCATTGAGCTTTTGCATTGGCAAAATCTCTTATGCTAACTTTAACAGCTATTTTAACTTTTCATCCTTGTTGACAACTTTGAAGTTCGAAATGTTCTTCCAATTTAACTGGAATCATTGCTATCTTTGATCTTACTTTTGGATTTTCATAGTATATTTTTTGCTGACCAAATTGGATGTTGGCAATCAAACAAACCGAGTAACTGGCTTTTATGTGCAGATATTTGAGCCAAATGTATAACTAAAAATGTGATCATAAACTCAAATTATTTTTTTTTATTTTTCTATCATCTGTTATTGTAAATTTAATTATAAAAAAATTACCTTCCATAATCCAATCAAAAAAAGAAATTTCAAAACTTTGAGGAAGCTCGATGCTTTTAACTTTGTTTGATTTGAGAAGATTATTTCTCCTTGCTGGTAATGCTAAAATAACATTGCCGTCAAACTCTTAATCAATCTTTATAATTAAGATATAAAAGCTACTTATAGAATTAAACAAAATAAGAATAAAAGAATAAAAATGAACTTTAAAAAACTTGGTCTTGAGGATTTTCTTTAAAATCCACAAAAAGTGTCCCCTCATCTACAATGAGATCTTCTTAAAAAATCCACAAGAAATGAATCTGCAGATTTTATCAGTCCACAGTGAGATTTCCTTCAAAATTCAAAAGAAATCTTTTTTCATTTATCTAGATGTCTTACTGACAGGTTCTTCTCACCTTTTCTAAATTGCCATGAACAACAAAAAAATACATCATTGTGCACACAAATTCTTATAATCAACTACCATTTTAAGCTTTATTTTTTTTAATGGTTAGGCATCTTATTTTTTGCTAGTCAATTTTGTCAATGTATAGAGATGTGGCTAGAATTGTGTTTTATAAGCATAGGGAAATACAAATATAATAAGTATCTCTTCACATTAATAAATGGGAAGATTTTGTTACAATATTTGAGAAGATTCCTATGAGGTAACTTATCAAAATCGGCTATTATTGCAGGATAACTTACCAAACAAACAAGATTTATAAATTTTTTTTTGTTTCACAGGTATTGAGAAATACATATATATATATGTATATATATATATATATATATATATATTATCTTGTCGCCGGAAAGATTTTGTCCACTATTTGATAAGATTTCTATCCGATATCTTACCAAAACAAGTGATTATTGCAGGATAACTTACTAAAAGATAAAAGAATAGTTTTGGGTGTGAGTAAGGTTGGCAAAATGAATAGGTTGCCCTGGTTAAATCCTTAAAAAAAAACTTGTAATTACAAAACGCATGCATACTAGGATGATATTCATCAAAGTATACTTCTTTCTTTGCATGATTCTAAGTTTGGAGCATGTGGCCTAAGAATGCCAACGAGTAGGGTATCATTATTTTTGAGATATCCAGATTCAAATCCTTATATTTATCAAAATATTCGAATCCGATAATAATTCAAATATTTTTTATTTTTATTACTCAAATCATAGTCATATAATGTAAAAATATTCGTTAATTACCTAAACATATTAAATACTCGCTTATTAAGTTAAAATTTCACTTTCAAACTTAAATTTAGAATCAATTTTAATATATATTATTGCAAAATTTTAAATTAATAAATTAAATTAACTCATAATAATAAATTAAAGTTAAAAATCATAATAAAAATATTTAATGAATTAATTTAATTAAGTATTATATTAATAATAAATAATTTATAAATAAAAATAAATATAATATCACAAAATATATTATTTATAATTTGATTCGAATAGTGGGTATCCAAAAATCATTACTCAAACTTTACCTGAATCAATGATGGATAATAATTTTACTACTTGAATCTTATTGAACCGATTATAAAATATTTTAATCTTAATTAAATCAAGTAATTTCATATACCCATTTATGGGTACCAATGCCATCCCTAATGTGGTCTATGGTTTGATTTCTAAATTGATCAATGCAACAAGCATTCTTTACCTCTGGAAACCCTACATCGATGAAAAAAAAAACAATATTTTACTTTTATTTACATCTAAATATTAATATATGAAAATGTTATATACACATAACAACTTCACAAACTTAGTACATATATAAGAATTTGACAAACTAAGACAATTAAAAATACATTTAACAAAAATCCATATATACACAATTTATGTGTGTAATCCTATCCGTCCAGCTGGAGGAGGGAATGGCAAACATGCTACTTAGAGTGATGAGTCTTGAGCTGTATTATATTTATTGGTGGTGCAATTTATTAGCAGCAAGTACGAAAGCCAAAACCGATAAAAAAATTTATTGCGTAGCAATGCATATAAAATATATATATATATATATATATATACATATATGTATATATTAGTATGTTTGCGTATCTATCTAAGGAAATGAAAACTCTAATCCAAAATGAAATGCAAAATGTAAAAGGAAATAAGAAAATTTAATAGGATAAAAAGATTACAGAAATTTTATTAGTTATGTTTTAATTTGTTAGTTGATTATTTAATGATTATATAATAATTAATTATTTAATTAATTATATGAATATAATATTTGTTTATTTTTGTAACTTTTCATAAATTACCTTTTAATTGAAAAATGAATTTGTTAAAAATATTTAATTAAGTAGTTGGCTTAATCTTCATCCTTCATGCTTAAAAATTATATAAAATATAAAAATATGTTATTTATAAAAATTGATTTCGAGATTTTATATCATTTAAACATTCGTACAAAGAATTAGAAATGGCTTGACATCATGTTGAAGTATGTAAGTCTTAATTTTAAAAATTATAATTTTTTAATTAAATTTTGTTAAGTATATTCAATTGGAACGTTGAATAATCGATCCATAATGTAGTCATAAGACAATGTTAAAAGGAAAATTATTCATAAAAATTTAACTTGATATGTCTAATTGTTTTAGATTTTATAAGCCAAATTAAAAGAATCATGACACATACATTTAAGATATATTTAAAAAATAAAAAATTAATTAAAAATAAAAATGAGATATATGTTAATTTTTTAATATCGTTTTTGGAATTAAAAATTTACATTGATCATATATAAAAAATTTATATGTTATATTTATATTTTTACTACATGTGAAACATCACCATCATATTTTATGATTTATTAAAAATTTATTAATAAAATATTTTACAAAATTGCTTGATTATCTTCATCACAGTAAAATAGATAAAACGAGTTAATTAATTTTAAACTTAAGCATGATTTAAATGACTTTCATCCTGCGAAGTCATAAGGTGATAAAATAATTTTTGTCCAACGATTTGCTATTCTTAAAGGACTATCAAACCAAAAATCTTTTTAAGATTCACAAAATGCTTAAAACATTAAAATTAAAAATTAAAAATGCAAATGAAACGTGATCAAATGAAATTAATTGGAAAGAAAGCCCATTGAATTGAAGTTTCGATCACAAGGATGCTGCTCAAAGCTATAACAAAATGCTGAAATGTGATTTGATAAGCTGAAATTGCACTGGTACTTGAATTGAAATGTTTGATTATTTTTTTAGGAAATTATCCCTCAATCATTTTTTTCTTTGTCTTGTTCTTTTATTATATTTTTACGAAATTATCCTTTCATAAATTTTTTTGGCTTGTTCCTTTAATTTAAAAATAAAAAAAGTAAATATTAAGATTTAAATCTTATTATAACTGCAAGTTACTTATAAAAAATTACATAAATTAATTGAACTTAAACCGATTTCTACTTTTCCTCAAGCATGGTTGGGTGTCTCAAAAAGCACATAGAAACAAAATGAAAAAAACAAATACCATGAATATGTAAGCAATTAATGTCGGTAATGAACATTCAAGGAAATTGAAATGCATGGGAAGGACTTCTGGAATAGAATCCAACTGGAAGTATCATACGAAAATGACTGAATCGAAGGCTCAAATTTTTCATAAGAATTCGAGTTCTGGAAATTTTTTATAAGAATTCGAGTTCTGGAAATTTTTGATACTCCATTATTAAAATGAAAATGAAGGGTGTATATGCGTTTTTTTAATAAGGAATGCTCAATTAAATTCATAATTCTGTCCGAGATTAAATATGCTTTCAGCTTTAAGCTCTCTAGCTATGGTCGATACGTTTCCCCTTGTATGCTTGACTGGTATAATCCTCGGAACTAATACGCATATACACTCTTCACTTTCATTTTAATAATTTTAACTTTTATTTAGCGATTGTTATGTTTTTTTAAGACAATGAAAATTGAGGTCGAACCTGCGTATGCTTGATTTTTCTCGTGCTTGCTTTTTCTCAATTGTGAAGGTCAAGGTCTTCAAAGTCAGGGTCTTTGGATATTAGGAATAGAATCTGAACACCATATCTAAAGACTTGACTTTGAGGTTCTCTTATTGCATTATTTTATCGTACGATTGGACACCATTTACCAAAAAGTGATTAAATTAAAGTTTTTGAAAATATTAATGTAATAAATAAGCTTTGTCGTGATAGCAAAAATCATGGAAACGTTAAACTTTTTTTTTTTTTTTAGTTAAAACTTTTATTCAAAGGATTGAAAATAAAAGAAGACTAGCAACGCTTCATTTGTGTCTTTTTGTCTCAACCACTGGATTTACTGTTTCTTTTGTCTTACAATTTTACTCTTTCATGGCTTCTTCTTTTTCTTCTTCTTCTTCTTCTTCCTCCTCTCGTCAACCAGAGCATCAAGTTTTTCTGAGCTTCAGAGGTGAAGAAACTCGCCTTAACTTCACTAGTCATCTACTCAAAGCTTTGAAAGACCGTGGAATCAACGTCTTCTACGATGAAGAAAATCTGACAATGGGAGAGGAACTTTCTCAAGCACTGTTGAAAGCAATAGAAGAATCACAGATAGCCATAATCATTTTATCTGAAGGATATGCTTCTTCCTCATGGTGCTTGAGAGAACTCTCTAATATCATGGATTGGTATACTGAGGAACAGCTTATTGTGGTGCCCATTTTCTACCATATTGACCCGTCCGATGTGCGAAAACTTAGTGAAAATTTTAAAAAATCCTTTGAAGAACATCAAAGAAAGAAGCCGGGCGTTGACGTAAAGCAATGGAAGGATTCTTTGGCTAAAGTAGCCGAAGTGAAAGGTTGTCATATAGTGGGAAACTCACACAGGTAACTGTTTCTTCCTTTCTTGATTTAATTTTATGTTATCTGAATTTTGTAATTCTTTGTTACTTTGTTACTTGTTTTTCAACTAATTTTCTGTTTTGAATCTCGTAATTCCTTGATATCATATTGTATATGATGTTGAATTAAGTTTTTGTTTTCTTTATGAAAAAAATTATATTCCTTCTATTTTATTTATTAGATCTGAATCTGAACACATTGAGAAAATCGTTAAAGAAGTTTTGGATAAGTTGAAGAGCAAGTCTCCAAGTAGTCGTTATCAGAAATTGGTTGGGATAGATGATCAGAAGGAGAAAATTGTATCTTTGGTACGTATGCATCGAGCAATAGGGATTTGGGGGATGGGAGGTATAGGCAAAACAACTCTTGCTGGTGTTGTTTATAATGAAGTCTCTTCTGATTCTGAGTTTGATGGTCATTACTTTCTTCAGAATGTTCGTGAAAAATTCAAAAAACAAGAACACAAGTCTGTACGA
Organism: Durio zibethinus; assembly: GCF_002303985.1. The sequence continues at coordinate 15,447,260 of NW_019167860.1, read as the reverse complement.
AATGAATTTCTTAGCGGAGTATTGAAGGAACAAATCCAAATAGACACTCCTTTTATATCCAACTTCATGGAAGATAGGCTCCGCAGTAAAGGGTTTTTTGTTGTCCTTGATGATGTTGATAAGCCAGACCAAATAGAATATTTATGTGTTGAACATTTCGGTCCTGGAAGTAAAATCATTATAACATCTAGAAATCAACAAGTATTAAGAAATGGAGTTGATGAAATACATGAGGTACCGACGTTAACTGAGGATGACTCTCTTAAACTCTTTTCTAAATTTGCCTTTAGGCAAGACACTCCTATTGCTGATTTCCAGGATCTATCAAATATGGTAGCAAATTATGCTAGAGGCCTTCCACTTGCTCTTAAAGTTTTGGGTGCCGCACTATATCAAAAGCGTAAAGGAGATTGGGAAAGTAAACTGGGTAAACTAAAGAATTATCCGGTAGAAGAAGTTGTTGATAATTTGAAGATTAGTTTTGATGGACTGGATAAGGTAGAAAGGAATATTTTTCTCGATGTTGCATGCTTCTTTAAAGGGGCAAACAGAGAGCAAGTAACAAAAATACTGGATAGTTGGTATAAAGGTGCTGCACGATCTGCAATAACCGATCTAGTCGACAAGTGCCTACTTGATACATGTAAAGATATTATTTGCATGCATGATTCACTACAAGAAATGGGTTGGAATATCGTTTTGGAAGAGTCGGATGATCCTCGAAAACGCAGTAGGTTATGGAGACGTGAAGATGTTAGTCTCGTGTTAAAAGATGATAAGGTAAGAGCTAATTGCTTTTTACACAAACCTTTTTCTTCTTCTAAATGAATAAATAAATAAATATGCATGCGTGTATAATGATACTTGATAATTTGCTTCTGGTTGTTAGGTGACAGATTCAGTTATAGGGATATCCTTTGAAATCCATGAACCACTACAATTTTGTCTGGCTGCTTTTGAAAAGATGACTAATCTCCGATTTATCAAGCTCCATGGTAATTCTATTCTGGGTTACTATATTACGTCTGATGAGTGGGTTTTGAACCACGATCCCAAATTTCTTTCTGCTGAGCTATCCTATCTTCGTTGGCACTATTATCCATTTAAATCTTTGGGATCAAACTTTAATCCAAAGAACCTTGTTGAATTAAGATTAAGGCATGGCAAAATCGAACTACTTTGGAGTGGAGACCAGGTATTCTTAATTTCTTATTCATTCAAAGATTAATATTTTATATTCATTAATTACTTCTCTCTTTAATTTTTTTCTTCATTTTTGGTATGGCCTACAATTTAGAGACTTAAAACTGATCTAGTTATCTTCAACTTTCAAACAGAATCTAGAAAATTTAAGAGTGCTTGACCTCAACGGCTGCTTTAAGTTACGCGAGATCCCAAATCTCTCAACGGCTATAAACCTTGAGGAATTAATGTGTCACAACTGCTGCAGTCTGGTTGAACTTCCTTGCTTGAAAAGTTTGACGTCTCTTAAACAGCTAGGTCTGTCATATTGTATAAATCTCAAAAGGTTTCCTGAGTTTCCAAGTCATTTAAATGAATTAGATTTAACATACACCGGGATTGAAGAAGTATCTGATTCAATCGGCGATCTCCTACAACTTAGAAAGTTATCTTTGAGTTGGTCAAGTGTTATAAATGTTTCAAGCAATCTTTCTAAGTTGGAATCTCTTACTGATCTAGATCTTCGTGAATGCCAAATCACTGAATTTCCAGAAATTCCCAGAAATCTATCAAAATTATATCTGATGGGCAAAAGGATTCAAAATCTTCCAAGCAGTATTGTTGAGTTGGATGCTCTGAAAGTTATCTACCTCTCTGATTGCACCAGCATCACCAACTTTCCCAATTTTCCAGAGAAGATAGAAGAAATATATATGGACAATACTTCAATTGAAGAAGTTCCCTCATCATCAATCTCTAGGCTTAAAAATCTCAAAAAATTGGTAGTGACAGGATGCCAAAGACTTGAATCATTGCTAGGGCTCCCACCATTTCTAGAAGAAATAAAAGCATGTGGTTGCATGTCATTACAAACAGTTTCGTTCATGGATCAATATCAAAGTACATTCCCCGAACATGACTCGATTGTATTTGATAGTTGCTTCGAACTGAAACGACTTGACTTGATTTTTGAAAATTGCTTCAAACTGAATCGAGATGCAATCAACAACATTGTGGCTAATACACTGCTCAGGATTGAGTGCATTACAAAGCAATTAGTAGAGAGACCGATAGTGGAATTGGCAAAGGAGCTGGTAGAGAAAGAGTCCTACAATGGGAAATTTCATGAAACAAGTTACTACAAAGTGAAATTGCTTTGTCTTTTACCTGGATGTCAAATTTTAGAACAGTTCGAGCATCAAAGCAGGGATTCTTCAATAGCTGTGAAGCTAGATCCAGACATGTGTAGTAGTAGATTATTGGGGTTTGCTTTATGCGTTGTCATGAATGGTTACGGATGGGCAAGGGATTTTCAGTGCAAATGCCAACTGAAAACCACAAGCGGTCATTGTCACGCTTTCATTTATTACGGTAGTCCAGTGTTCCCACCTAGGTATTATTATGAGGGCGGCAATCATGCACAGTTCATTGTCTTTGATCACAATATGCTTCTCGAAGCCATGCCTTATGTGGAGGCATCATTTCAATTTCAATCCGGCGCCCAATTGGATTGCGTTGGTGTTCGTGTATTCTATATGGATGCAGACATAATCCGGCGATAGGTCCAGCACTCTGATGATGCTAAATCCAGTGAAATTTTCCAGACTGAAGAAGATATCGGGCAGACAAGAAGTTTTGGCTCTGAGGAAGATCAAAGAAATTTTAGCCCTGGCAATGGACATGAACCAGAGCCTAATAAGATTAAAAATATTCTCTCTTTCGATCGAGGGCCTACAAAGGTAAGTAGATGATTTAATTTGTGATGCTAGTTACTTTTCTACCATTTTTATAGTGAATTCTCACCGTAATGCATATGATCCGATAAAAAAAACATTTATGAATTGTTCCTAGTTTCTGAATTTATAAATAATATATGTTGTAACTTATAATGCCCTATAACCAAAAAGTTTCGAATATAATGATTTAAAAAAAAAAAAAACAATGGCTTTATCATTTTCATTTTTTAATTTTGATGAAAAAATTTACAGTTTAAATATAAAAAGCTCTTAAATTAAAATTAAATTATCCTTTAAACTATTAAAATTTTATTACAATCAATTAAATTATCAAATATTTATTTTCACTCAATTAAATATTTAATTAGATGAAAATTAAATACCTAGATCATGTGATTGTGAGATGTGACAACTATTAATTAATTTTTCAATTAACGAGTTCAATTGAATAAAAATAAAAATTTAAACACTCAATATATTGCAATAAATCGTTAAAAGATTAGATTATTTAATTTTAGTTTTTTTTTTTATATTTAAGCAAAAATTACTTATTACTGTTTAAGAAAATGAAATCTTTTAGATCTCCATTACTAATGTTGCCTAAAAATAATAAGAAGTTTCTTTCAAGAGTTAAATGGTGGATTTCTTTGAAGAACTTTTTTTTTTCTCCCTAATGATTGCTTATATAAACCATGTGAATGTATATGTATCGAATGCAATGTCGTATTTTATGAGAAATGGTGTGCTTGCATGAAATGCTATTTGTACAATGCATATTTTATAGAATCATATCATTCATGAATCTGCATGTATGAAATACAATGACATATTACATAAGTAAAGGGAGGCATGCATATGATTGATGAAACATAATTATATGAGATGTACTAACATACTTTATACATGGGATACAAAGCATGTACAATGCAAATCTAATAGAACTGACACTAACATTTAGGTATGAGAAAGAGTGCACGTACTACGTTATCATTTCCAAATGTGAAACATGATGGAAATAACCACAAAAAGAATTAAATGAACTATAAAAGATAAAATTCAAAATCACAACTCTCTTTTTTGCAAGTTCCCACAAATGCAAATTTTGAACAAACACAGAACTAATTATATGCACCAAAACATTTTTATTGGATGTGTCGTTTTATTTCAGGTTTTGTTGCTTGGATATTTTTGCAAGGCCTACTAAATAGCTTGGTTAGTTTTAAAACTTCTTTTTTATTTATTTTTTAAATCTAAGAACATAAAAACAAAATGATTACATAAAAACTTGATTTTAAATTCAAAAGAAAATTTGGAATTTAACAAAAAAGGTAAAATCTCTCTTTTCTTCATGTTTTTGCTTTTTATTTGTCTAAAAAGGCTTTAAGAATAATTCAAGAAAATATTTTTTATGAAAAAACAAGCATATAAGATTACCAACACTTTTTCTCTTTTTTTTTTTTTTCCAAAATTTTAGTTTTATTTGCACTATTCTGCACCTAAAAAAAATTGTATAAGGATGTTTCTGTCGTGCCCTAATCTGGGTAATTTCATGAAATAGTGGCACGATTCTACCTAGGGTTGGCCCTTATGGTTTACTATATGCTTGGTTTGAATTTAATCGCGTTTAAAAGGCTTTTAAATTGTTCCTTACTGGTATCTATGCAAGACTAGTAAGTCACTTTGATCCTCACCCATTATAGGTAAGGAATAAAAAAAGTTTAATTTGAGTGAGAGTATTTCACTTGCCATTGCGGAAGTTATCACTTTATAAGAGCATAAGTACTTTACTCTTTCTTAAAAAAGATGAAGTTCAAGTATAGAGCTCATGCATGATAAAAAATATGTCATCGTGTGTGTGAGGGAAAATGACATCATAATTTCTATCGTACATGCCTCATAATTTATTAAGAATAATATATATATATAATAAATAATGGACAAATAACATAATTTAAATGAAATGCATGTGAATTTTTTTATTTCTATCTTTATTTAAAAAAATAAAATCAAAATAAAAAAAATTAAAGTTAAATATCAATTAAGACCATTAAATCAAAATTGACAGTAATATATAATTAATTTTTGGCCTAACTCTCTAAAAAAATTCAATACCTAGTGGAGTTGTCAAGCTGTCGTAATGGTATTTTTCACCCCACTAAACAAATTTGAAAAAAAAAAAAAGAATCGCCAACAATATTTTTTTTTCTAAATGTGATTGGTCACATATTAAAACTTATCATTTTAATAAAATTTTAAAATTTATTAAAAAAATAATTTTTAGGTTGCAAAAATAGTTTGGGTTTGGGAGTCGATTATGCATAAGAAAGAATTAGTACTCCCAGAGTGCCCATTTAAAATAGTATCGATTAATTATGTATTATCTTTTAATTTTGACAAAAATGGTCTTAATTTTGGTATTTAAAATTTAATTTTTTTTATTGTAAAAAAAATATTTTTATTTTGTTATTTTTTTTAGTATTTTTTTATTTATGAAAAATGAATAAGAACCTTGCATATTGAAAATTTTTTGAAAATATTTCAATGCTTTGGCAATATTAATAAGAACTTTTTCACCTAAGGAATTCTTAAGAAATTGTACTTGAAATTCTCAAAATTCCTATCTTCAGCAATTCATATTTATCATTAAAATTTATATTTAATAAACAGATTGTTGAATATCAAATAATATTTTCTAAACTTTATTTTTATACTAAAACGAGAAATAGTCATTGAAAATTTTTTTTACATGCTCCAATACATTAACGGCATTTTAAATAAATTTTTTTACCTAGATATTCCTAAAGAATCACTACTCAAATTTTTTTAGGATTTCATCCTCGAAATTTTTATTATAGTTTATTTATATTTTTAATATAATATTTAAAAGTTATACAATAATATAATTATACATAAATAAATTTATTTTCTCAAAAAATGCATACTCTTATAAATATTTTATATTTTTATTTCTTAAAAAAATCAAATTAAAAAAAAATAAAAATCTTCATATTGAAAAGAGTTTCTAAAATTTCAATACTTTCGTAATTTCTAGAAATTTTTTCTTGCCTAGAAAATTCTCGAGAATCACTACTAGAATTTTCTAGAGTCCTATCATCGAAACTTTCATTTAATTAATTTTGTTACATTTATAAGCATAACTTCACAAGGTTAATTTTGATTTAATCAAAAAATATAAATATAAGTATTATTATTTATTTTTTATCAATAATTTAAAATAATTAAATATATATCTAAATAAAAAAATGCATGAAAATAAATAAATAAATAAGTAACTAAGTTAAGTTAAAATAAATTTATCATAAGTTTAATCTAACCTAATTGAAAGCATGGGGGTTGAACTTTGGGTCTTATCTATGGCCTATTAAAAAGTTGAATCCAACAATGCAATCAAGCTTAAACAAAAGCTAAGCCTAGTTTGGGTTGCGGGCCACTTGGTTAATGGGTCGGTTCAAACTTTCAAGTGGGTCAGACAGTTGCACAAATAAGGCCGGGTAGGTTTGACCCGCTTAATTTTTTTATTATTATTCCACTATAAAAGCTTTCATTTTTTAAATCATTTTCCCTTTGATCTTAAAAAAGAACTTTTCATTCCTAAAAAAAAACCTTAATTACCGGCATCGATTCTTCTTCTTTTTTTTTTCTTTCCTCTTTTTTTTTCCTTTTCTCTTTCTTCCTTTCGCTGTCGCTACATTTCTTTCTTTTTCCTTTTCACCAATCATGCCTTCTTATGCAACTGTGATAATTTTTCCTTTTCTTCTTCAACCAAAACTTCTATTTTTTTGTATAAATTGTAACTATTTTTTCGATATGACGATTTTGGCTATGACACTGGTTCCCTATCAGGGGATTGCATTTTTATGTGTTGTATTTTTTGTAAATTTTTTTAGACTATTGTAAGTTTTTTTTCTGTTGGTTGGCATAATAGAGTTAAAAGGTTTATGGTTTTAGGCTATGGTTGTTAGTAGGGATGTAGCCCTTCAATTTTGGGGTGAAAGCTAGATTTGGGATGTGCAAGGGTCGATTAAGGGTTCTATCAAAGATTGGTATAGAAAGGGAGGTTTTAGGTCTAAGTGAGGTGCCGCAAATGGGATTATTTTTTGTGGGTTTTTAGGTTTTTTTTTTTTTAAGTTCTATTGGTTGATCGGGTGGTGTATGGGGCTGTGTAGGGCCAATTTGGGCAGTAGTTACTGGTGTTAGTGCTAAGGGCTAGAGTCTTGGCTGGGGTTCTATGGCTCTGAAGTTGTTGGGTTAGTGGACAAGGCTAGGTAAAGAGGGGTTGTGATGGCAGTAGGCGATGGTAAGGCTATAGGCTAATCTAGGTAAGGGTTTCAATTAAGAGAGATCAATGAGGCTAATGACAATGGCAGATTAAAGGGGCAATGGTGGTGGTGGTGGTATCAACTCATAAGAGCTGGTTTGTTGATTTTTTTATTGATTGATTTTTGTATTAATTGAATGATTCTTTGGACAAGGAAGTTGTTTTTTTTATTTTAAAGGGGCTGATGAGGGTTGTATTGACGCATGGCTTGTTGCTTTCTGGTGGTAATGGAGGTCGGTTTAGCTGGAGTGAAGGGTGGGTTGTTGGTGATTTGTGTGAGCTCTAATGTGTTTGGTAGTGAGGTTGGTATGGGTGGAACTTGGTGCTAGTGAGGCCTTGGTACGTGATGGGTTTGGGTGAGGGCAAGTAAGAAGGGAGATTAAAATTGTTGGGTTTTTTTTTTTTTTGAAAATTATTCTAAATATCTCAATATTTCGGTAATAATTTAGAAAATTTTTCTTACCTAAGGATTTTTTGAAAATCACTACTCTAACTTCTCAAGAATCCTATTGTCAAAAATTCATGTTACTTTTGAAATTATTGTATGAAAAGCAGATGACAACATATGATATGTTGCAATAATTTTCAGTCACCTCATTTATTTTTCCTTATGTTATATCTTCTTTACTACTTATTTTGTTTTACTTATCTAATTGATTCCTTATTATTATTAATTTTTTCTTATATATTTTTTTATTATTTTTTAAGGGACCTAAGCAAGGAAAATCTTTTTATAAAAAATTTTCTAGGTACCCAATACATTGGTGATATTTTAGAAGAATTTTTTCACTTAGGGATTTCTTAAGAATATTTACTCGAACTTCCTAAGAATCCCATTATCAGAGATTTTTATTTTGTTTCCTTCCTTTTATTATTATCATTCTTATTTTATTCTAACTTTAATTTTATTTTGTTATTTTTAAAAAATAATTTTACTCTTATTGTTATTATTTTTTGAAAACAAAAGTGATTAGTCATCACAAATAAACTTTTTGTTATTATATTAGTCTTGATACTAAAAAGGTTAGTTTTACTTTTTATCATATCTTTTTTTATTTATTCATTTATTTATTTTTAAATTATTATTAAATTATATATATTTTTTGAAAAATTAAATAAATGGAAAATATTTGTGTTGAATATTTTTTTAAATACTTCATTACTTTTGTAATATTTTAGAAAAAAAATTTTATCTAGAGATTTAAGAAATCATTACTCGGACTTTTTTAATATCTCATCATCGGAGATTTTCATTTATTATTATTATTATTATTATTATTATTATTATTATTATTGTTATTATTTTTATTATTATTTTTACACTTGTTTGTCATTTTTCTTTTTTTATTATTATTATTATTACACTTTTTATTTTTTTTCATACATATTTTCTTAATTTATTATTTTTTAAACATTAATTTTTTTATTTTCTATAATATATGCATTTATTCTAGATATTTAAAATAGATATATGTATTAATAACCAACTTAAATAATTAAAATATTAAAAAAATGACCAAAAATCAATTAGTCAATGCTGGTCAACGGTCCACGGGCTGTCTATGCCAGTTCAGTGCGATTCAAGCGGTTCATCGCGGCTTGGAACGATCTGACCATTCTATTCCGGTTTAGGTCTAGTTCAGATAGACTGGTTGAAGGTTGGGGAGAAACAGGTAGTGAAGTCGATTAGCGCGGACCTTGGGTTAGGTCACAAGCCACGCATGGATCTTCCTACATAAAAACAGCGTCGTTTTGGTCTTTTTTTTTGCTATAAAAGGTAACTTTTTTTTTTTTAACATTTTAACCCTTGCTTCAAAAAAAAAAAAAACTTCAAAGAAGAAATAAAGCTTCCTGCCAAGCCTGAAATTTGACACTGTGCTACCACGTCTGCTATTACTGTTGTTATTGTCAGTCGTTATAGCTAGTGTCAAAAAACTCTCAAAAACACAAAAAAACTTTTTTCCTCCCCTTTTACCCCATTCTGACCCTCTTTTTGCTAAAAGACCTCTTGAACATCCTAGATCGATCTCCAAAATATTTGTAAAAAAATGTTTTTTTTTTTTATGTTTGTTGTTTTTCTTTTGGTGTTAGGTTCCAACTCTAAGGGTGTGTGGTTGTTTTTTTTTGTGGTTAGGTCTTTTTTATGTTGTTAATTATGGTTATTATCTGAGTTAGGTTTTTATTGGAGGTGCGACTGAGTTAGGTTTAGTAGGTTCAGGTGAAATGTGGGAAAGGTTGGTACGGTTGGGGCTTTTGTGTTTCGGATGGTAAAGGTGCAGCTAGATGGGTTTGTGTTAAGGCTAATGAATGCATAAAGGTAAAGGGCTGGCTGAGAGGTTATAACATTAAAGTTGGGTTGTGGTTTTTATAGGTGGCACGGCTAAATTGGGTTTGGTAGGTATGAGATTGAGCTAAGGGTGACAATGGCACTAGAATGAGGGCTATATGTTGGGATTGGTGACAAGCACTGGTGAAGGCAGATTGGGGTTAGAGCTAGGGCCGAAATCGATATAGGCAAAGGGCACAGGTGATGGTGGTTTAAGGTTGAAGCTGGGGCCAAAATTGGTGTGGGCAAAGGACATAAGTATTGTGTGCTGGGGCTAGAGTCGAGGTTGAAGTTGGTATCGGTGAGGTGTTGGGGTGGTGTGGAGCTACTTTTCAATTTTTTTGGGTTTTTTTTCTAACTGGTCCTTTTCTCTAGCATGAATTCCTTTGGGGTTTTATTGAAAATCATAAATCTTTCCTCTTTCCCCCATGCTTCTATTTAGGAATTTAATTCCTCTAGAAAGAGTAATTAGCAATCTTGGATTGTTCTTGTAGCACTAATCCACTACATTTTTTGGGCATTGTTATTTTACCAATTGGTGTTATAGATAAATCAAGTAATCAGATAGGTAAATTCTAATAGCTGAAAATGGTAAGGCAGATTGGGGAGAGTGAGCTTGAGATTTGGGGGAAGGGAAAAGTGAGGGAATGTTACTACGATGGCAGCCACCCTTCAACCTTTCACTTTTTTTTTTTATAAAATTTAACTTTTGTTAATTTTTTATTGTTTAATTGTATTATTATTTTTTAATTATTGTATTTATTCTAATTTGGTCCTTAATTAATCAAATCAAACTTGAATCCGGGATTTAATGCAAATTTTGGACAAAATTTGGCTTTAATACAAAACCTTGGTTTTAACACAAAATTCAGGCTTTAACATGAAATTTGGGTTTTTATAAAGAAACTTGAGCCTTAATAATTAACCCAATAATGAAATTGGACCAGGCTTGAGCCCACATGAAATATTTTAAAACTATAACTAAATCTAGTCCTAATTTTTAAATTGACCCAATCCATGCTTAAATCGTTTTCAGAATCAATCATGATCAGGTTATCCTAAACAAAATGGGTATTTACAGTTGTCTCTTTTTGCATATTACTGAAAATCAAGAATAGGACAAAGACTAAAACATCCATTTTGTCTTGGCCAATGACCAAATGGATTCCTTTTTCCTTCTTTTTTTTACTTTTTTTAATTTTTTTTAGTTGTGTTTTTTTGTTTTTGCTTGTTTTGTTTTGTTTTTTTTTTAATATAAGAGTCTAAAAATGCTACTTATGAGGGGATTCATTGTAAACAAAAGTTTTAAGATTCCAAAATCCGATCTAAAGAAATCTCATTTGAAAACAAAGGTCTTGAAAATTTAAAAATCTCATCTAAAAATGGTTCCCGATAAATAGAGGCTTTGAAATTTTAAAAATCTTATTTGAAATGGCTTCCCATAAACAGAAGCTTTGGAACTTTAAGAATCTTGCTAGAAATGACTCCTATAAACAGAGGTTTTCAAATTTTAAAAATCTTGCTTGGAATGACTCCCCATAAATAGAGGTTTTGGAACTTTAAATATTTTATTTGAAATAATTCGTGACATTATGACCCAAGGGTCCCACGAGTCATGCTTGGTCCAGAATTGTTTCCTATACCTCAATCTTTTCCTTGAAGCATTTAACCTTAAAAATCCAAAGTTCAAATTCTTGTTTTTTTCTTTTTCGTTTCTCTTTTTTTTTTTTTCAAAATACAATCCATGAATGCAATGAATGCCATACATTCAATGCAAGTATTATTAGAAACCAATATTATGCATCCAAATTGTGGTAACAAGGTTTTCTAAGTCAATCCTTTCTATTTTTCATCTTTTGGTCTTAAAAAACAACCAATTTGAAACTAATTTGCAAATTTTAAGAACTGATTCCTTGTGAATTGGAAGGATTATTTGCCAACATCATTATCCGATATCACTTGCAATAAGCTTTTACTTTAGCTTGATGATTTTGAATGTGGGCATTTTTCCAAACCCTGTCTTTTTTTCTTTTTTTTTGTCATTCTCGACTTTTGCAAAGCAATGCAATACCTTTTATGAGTGTTATCAACCATTTATCACAATTTCAACTTTCATGACCAATGTGATGAATCACCATTTCCTTTATTTATAGGAATGCAAAGTATTAGAAAGCAAGACAAATTAGAGAAATATGTGTATTCATTATAAGAGAGTACAAGGAAATGTTAGGTTAAGAGCTTAAACAAGTGGATATTCAAACAAGTAGGTACTTTCAAAAGGTTACTGGTATAAAATTTAAATAAGGAAACAATGTTTAGACAATGAATACTAATCATGAACAAGATTCCAAAATTCTTTCTCTTTAGGTTTATTCCATCAATGCATTTGATCTTTTCGAGTTCATAGTACTAGACATTACCCCTATATTTGAAAATTGATATCCCTTCGCATCTAAGCTACCTTTTAGGGTTTTTAACTCAGATCTTTCTTTCGATTTAAATTATCTTTTTTGGGTTTTCAATATGAGTCCTTATTGATTTTTCTTCATTTTTTATTCTTTTTATTTAATTTTTTTCCTTTCTCTGTCTTTTTTTCAAGTACTTTTTCATTATGTCTGAATTTATCGGGTTTGGTAAGCATCTCTATCCATTTATGCCAAGATCAACACTCTACCCAAAAAAACTTTTTTGACCAAATATGGACCCTCCCAATTTGATGTCCATTTTCCTAGATTATCATGCTGATTTTGAAGGATCTTTTTTAAAATCAATTCTCCTTCACGGAAGTACCTAGTTTAAATTTTTTTATCATGTGCTCGTATCATTTTTTTTTTTACAACTAACAATTGCAAAAAGTTGTGAGCCTTTTTCTTTAATAAGGTTCTATTATTTATAGTGATTTTAAACCCAATCCCTTTCCTTTAACTCCACTTCCATCAAGGCTCTTAAATAGGGAATCTCCACTTCAATTGGCAACATGACCTCCATTCCATATACGAGCGAAGAAGAAGTTGTCCTAATAGATGTGCATACTAATGTCCTATAAGCATGCAATGCAAGAGGTAACTTTTCATGTCAATCCTTATAAGTATCAGTTATTTTTTTTATTATTCTCTTGATATTTTTATTGACAGCTTTTACTGCCCTATTCATGTTCAAGTGATATGGGGCCAAGTTATAATGCTTAACCTTAAACTGAGCAAAAACCTCTATCAACATCTTGTTATTCAAATTGCAAGCATTATCATAAACAATATTTTTTAAAAGGTCAAAATGATATATTATCTCTTTGTTTATAAATCTACACACTACTGTCCTTGTCATATTAGCATAAGAAGCTGCTTTTACATATTTCATGAAGTAGTCAATTACCACAAAGATAAATTAATGCCCATTTGAAGCTATTAGAATGATGGGTCTAATCACATCCATCCCTCACATAGAGAATGACCATGGAGATATGAGAATATGTAAAGGAACTAAAGGAATGTGAATCTTATCTGTATAAATCTAAAATTTATGACATTTTTTAGCATAGTTAATGCAATTTCTCTTTATCTTTAACCAATAATAGCCCGCTCTTATGATTTGTCTAGTCATCATATGACCGTTTGTATATGCCCCACAATTTTTTTCATGCACTTCTTCAAGTATCTTTTTTGCTTTGGCTACATTCATACATCTCAATAACTTTTGATCTCAATTTTTTTTGTATAAAATTTTTTTGTCAAAAAAAAATCCCATAGCCAATCTTCAGATAATTCATTTTTCATTTTTTGACACATGTTCTAGTGATTGTTGGTGCTTGACATATTACATGATGTCATAGTACCAATGCAAACCATCAACCTCTTCTTCAACACTTGAGCAGTATGCCAGTAATCTTTGTACATTTAATTAGATAAGTTAGATCTCTACTTTATCACTCACTTTGAACATTACGGTCAATATGGATAAAGCATCTGTCATCTGAATATGTTTTCAAGCCATATCCCAAAATTAGACCCTCTCAAATTGCTTGATCAAATCTGTCACATATCTTTAGTATCATGAATCTCTTGTTTCTTATTCACCTCATAGCTAATAGATTACCAAGGCTGAGTCCTCGTATACCTCTAACATTCTAATCTTTTTCTTGATTGCCATCTGCAAGCCTATTATGCATGCTTTGTATTCTATCATGTTATTGGTGCAATTAAAATCCAATTTCGCAGTGCTTGGATAGTAATTTCCATCAGGAGATATTAGAACTACTCTAATCATATGCCTCAAAGTATTAAAAGCTTCATCAAAAAACATTTTCTATGGTTTTCTATCCGTTCACCTTTTTCATCTTTTCCCCGTTCTGCTAGAAATTCAGTTATCACATTTCTTTTGATTGCCTTTTGTGCAACATATACAATATCATATTCAAAAACCATGACTTGCCATCTCGCTAACCTCTCTGACAATTATGGTTTCTCAAAGATGTACTTAAGAGGATTTAATCTTACTATCAGTCAAGTAATATGATATAACATATATGCCTAAGCCTGTGGGCTATCCATGCTAATGCGTAATACATCTTTTCTAATTGAGAATACTTAAACTTATATTTGGTGAATTTCTTACTTAAATAATAAATGGCTATTTTTTATTGCTCATTTTATCCTGTTGTTCCAACACACATCCCATAAAATGATCATGCACTATAAGATACAAAATTAACGATTTTCCTATAACGGGCGATACCAACACCGATGAATTTGACAAGTATTTTTTAATCTTTTCAAAGGCGCACTGACACTTCTTATACCATTTGCTGGGGTCATGTTTTCAAAACAGGTTGAAAATTATGTCACATTTGGAAGTGAGTTGAGAGATAAAGTAGGAGATGTAATTCAACTTTCCTAAAAAACTTTTTATTTTTTTTTGTATGTGTGGAAGAGATATGTTTTGAATGGCAAGTATCTTATTCGAGTCAACTTCAATGCTCTTTTCACTAATAACAAACCCCAACAGTTTTTCTAACTTAGCACTAAGCATGCATTTAGTTAGATTTAGCTTGAGTTGGTACTTTCATAATTTTTTAAATAGCTTTTTGAGATTGGTAACATGATTCTCTCCCTTACAAGATTTTGCAATCATGTCATCTACATACACTTCTATTTCTTTATGCATTAAGTCATAGAAAAGCATTACCATCACTCTTTGATAAGTAGCTTATGTATTTTTCAATCCAAAAAGCATAACTTTGTAACAAAGCGTGCCCCACATGGTAACAAATGTGATTTTTTTTTAATATCAGTAGGGACCATTCTAATCTAGTTATAATATGAAAAACCATCCATGAATGAGAATGTGAAATGCCTTGTAGTATTATCCACGAAAGTGTTAGTATAGGGTAAAGAAAAATTATCTTTTGTACTAGCCCTACTCAGATCTCTATAGTCCTCACACATTCGAACTTTCATTTTTCTTAGAAATTAAGACTATATTAGCTACACCTTCCAGGTATCTAGCAACTTTCAAAAGGCTTGCATCAAATTATTTTTTCACTTTTTCTTTAATTTTTAATAGCATGTTAGGTTTTATGCATTTTAAATTATGTTGCACTGGCTTGCATTTAGTTTTAATGGCAATTGGTGTTCCACAATATTTGAACTGAGTCTTGGCATATCCTGGTATAACCATGCAAACACGTCAATGAACTCACAAAGTAACTCTTCTAGCTTTCCTTGTTTTGTGGATGGAAGGGATGCACCCACGTTGACTTTTTTCTTATTTTCTCATTACTTAAATTAACTACATCTATAGCTTTCTCATAAGGTTCAATTTGTTTCCTATCTTATTTCATTAGTTTTAAAAAATTAAGGGACATATTGTACTCATCCGAATCTTTTTCATTATCGAGTTCATCAATATGAATAGATTTTTCAAAGTCAAATCTTGAATTATTGTCATGATTATCTTCATATTCATTATTTAAAAACCTAAAAATGGGTGAACTTAAAAGGATATAGGCATACAAGATAAGAAAAAAAATTGTAATTTTGAATGAATGAAATGAAAGAGGAAATGGAAATACAAAACATTAGTCATTTTATTAAAATGATAAAGGAAAGCTATGCCATACATAAAAGACCTCCAAACGCTCTTGGGTAGAAGCATTAGGGAAATTAACTCACTAAATTACTTTTTAAAAGATTTAAGGATAACTAGCAACTTCATTATCATCCAATTGTTCAGCTCTTCACCGAAGGGACCTACATAAATGAAAGGTTTTTTTTTTTCTGAACTATTGTCGCTTCATCACCCACATATGGATATAAAGTTTAGAAAAAGCTTCTTTCATGTTCAACATTGGCTCTTTTGGTGAATCAAGATGAATACATCCACTTGAGCAAAATGTATCATAAAGGGATAATCATTTTCTCACACTCTTGTTCATATCCTTTAAAATGGGTCAATCTTTTTTCTATCTTTTTGCCATGGCTTTTTTCTTTCCTGCAGTAGTGACATTGAATCCTATTCCAAATCTTTCTTTATTTTCAAATATCCTTAGTGGCTCCTTAATACCTTGTAAATTTTTTTTCGAGGCCATATCTAGCATGCCATCATTTACCCACTATTTGTTTAATAACCATCCCTGTTGTATTTGATAGGCATGAAGTAGGCACCTTTGATCCTTCTCCTGCATAAGTTACATTGATAAATTCAAAAGATCTAAAAGAGCACTCTAATGCCTTTTCTATAGCTTTTACGTATGAAGTGCTCATAGGTTTAGTTTCCAGTATGTTTTATTCTCTAAAAACATAAATTTGTTAATCTTCAACTATGAACTTTATTTTCTATCGCAAGGATGATGGGATGGCGCTTATTATATGAATCCATGGTCACCCCAATAGATGGTTATAAGACAGTGAAATATCCATGACTTGAAATTCCACAAAGAAAATACATGACCTTGTTTGCATCAGTATCTTTATATCTCCTAGCACTTTCTTATGAGATCCATCAAAAGCCCTCACTATTATATGACTTGTCTTCATGTATGATGCATCAATGGGTAACTTTGTTAGTGTGACCATAGGTATGACATTGATTGAAAAGCTATTATAAAAAAGAACCTTAACTAGGATGTGGCCTTTGTATTTGGTAGTGATGTGAAGGGCTTTAGTATTGCCTCTACCTTTCAATGGAATTTCATCTTCATTGAAAGTTATGAATTTAGAGATATTTCCCATAATATGGTTGACATTTTTGATAGATATGTTATGGTTTACATCCGCTTGATTTAGCACTCTCAGTAAGATATTTTGATGCGGTTCAGAGTTCAACAATAGTGATAATAAGGAAATTCGAGTAGGTATCTTATTCAGTTGCTTCACCACATTGTATTCATTATGTTTGATTAATTTCAAAATCTCATCGCTTCATTTTCAGTGACATGTTCTTTATACTATGCATCTTAAGCCACTAAATGATGAGTTTTTTCTCCTTCGTCCAATAATTTTTCTTTTTTTTTTAGCTTTTTTTAAAGCATTTTTTAACAATTTTAGATTATAACACCTTCCACTTCATGTTGTTCCACCCACTCTAGTTATATTTTTAATGCTATTGGCATTTAGGTTACTTGTAACTTGATAGTCATTTAATCTTTCTGCTATAACATTGCAATCATATTTTCATGGCATTACTTTATCATTTTGGCAAGGGAATAAATTAGGAACTTAAATTGTTAAAAGTCTTATAAGAGAAGAAATAAGCTACTCTCTTGGATTTTTATTATAAAAAATAGTCACTGATTTAGACATAAATTTAAAAAACATGTTCCCTGAAGATCTTCTTTCTGTTGCATTCATCATGGGTAAAAAAAATAGGTTGTTCTTTTGCCAAACTTGGATTTTCATTACAGAAAATAGTCATTAGCTTAAGCACAAACTTGAAAGACATGTTCCTTAAAAGTCTTCCTTATATTACATTCATTAAGTCTTGGTCATCTATTTAAGAGAACCTACCAAGGATGAATCCATCATTGTTTGCAACACTGGGCAAAACACACCATAATTTTGGATAAAATGTCCTACTACATTCATGTGATAAATACAAGTTTGAGCCGAATCATAATCTTCATGATAGGTCTTTTATTCTAAAAGAATTGGATGAAGCATATTGACTTTGAACAAGCTTTCAAACACTTAACTCATTGGGGTTTTAACTTCATCAATGTTTCTCTTAACATGCCCTAACATATCACCATATATTACGTTGATTGTTGACTCGATGTGGTTTAGTAAATGATTTTCATTGACATTTGGCTTTTTATTAGTTTGATCAAATTTTGCACTTTGTACTTAAGAGCTAGGCAATGTTTTATGAAATGGCTTGTAATCCCTTCGTGACAATCACATTGAGCATTTAGATCATACTATTTAGCTATAGAGGTTTCAAAGGCTCTATAGAAAAAGGTACAATGAAATGGTTTGCTACTAGTCGATGGAGTAGATTAATGTAAAGATATGGGAATAAGGTCAATGAGAGTTTTCTTTTGAGTGGCTTATAGCCCTTTAAGATTGCTTATTGAGCTACTTAGGTGAATAAAAGGTTGGGTTACAAGTGCAGGGGTATAAATGGGCATGTGAGCATAAAAATTCTTTAAGAACCTCAATTATGGTATCGATTGATATGGGTATAGACCTCAAAAAATATTATTTGTGGTAAGGTAATAAGGCATGTAGGTTGGATATAGTGTTATAGTATGAAATTTTTAGGCAGTTGATTCTTATAGTTCACAGTATGTACCTCTCTATTTTTCTTTTTAAGTGACATTACTTTTTTAGAGTTAGAGGTATCACCTATCTCAATCTTGTCAATCTTGATGGCATTTTTTATCATTTCACCAAAAATCACCATATCAATAAATTTTTTGTTACATTGCCAACAAGCTTGTCATAATATAATGCCTTAAGAGTACTAATAAAAAACACTGTTGTTTTCTTTTCAATCAAAGATGATTGTTTTTGAATGAAAAGATCCCTCCATCTATAGGCATATTCCTTAAAATTTTTATTGGCTCTTTTATTCATGTTTTACAATGACAACCTGTCAGGAGTCATGTCCAATACATGTTTGAATTGGCCTAGAAAAGATCTAGGAAGATCTTTCCAAGAATATATATAATTCCTATCTAATTGGACATACTATCTAGTCATAAACCTAGTAAAGCTATCTTAGAAATAGTGGTTCAACAACTTATCATTTTTTGCATGACCTACCATTTTATGATAGAATATTGTGAAATGAGCCGATGGGATTTAGTTTTATCATACTTCTCAAAATTAGGAGTTTTAAACTTCAATGAAATTATTAAATTACGGACTAAGCTGAGTTCATACATCGATACTTCCAAAGGTATCACTTCATTCTATAGCTTTTAGTTTTTCTTCTAGTAAGTTATATTTATGTTGAATCTTATCTTTCTCTCCTGACTTTAATATGCCTCTTAATTTCTCTTGCTTCTTGGGGTCATCCAGGTTCGAAATGAAGATTGGATCAACAAGACCACACTTTTTAATTTGCCTAAATTATCTGTGATTTTGTTGTTGGTTAGTCGACAGAGTTGTATTTATGAAAGGGTAAGGTTATCCACCCATAAGTAGTGCATACACTAGTTGAGAAGCTCGAACATGAGGTGGTGTAAAATCGAGTGGGTAAAGCAGCTCTTTTCTAACATTATTATTTTCTTAAGGTTAATTTTTCTCCCTTGTAACAAAGGTTTTAGCTTTAGCCATGCCCTTCATCAACTCCCTTAACTCTATCATTTGCCTTCTCATCTCTTTACATTTCAGTCATCTGTTCTTGTATATCTTCTTGAGCTTTTTCCATTCTTTCTATCTTGGCTGCTTACTCGTTTTCCATTGTTCTGATCTATGAATGTTTATTGTATGAGTGATGAGCAAATGGGTACTTTCATGGTTAAGCTATCTTTAAACCTTTATTACCACAATTTGAAAAATTAGGATGCCATATTATTTTTGTGAAAGAAAAATTCTCATTTTAACTTTTTTTTTTCTTAAAAAAACACCATTTTAATGAGATAAGTATTAAGAAAAAAAATATGCACAATGTATGTATGAATGCATTAAAAGGTATTTACTCCATGACACATTTCAAACACTAGAACTTTTCATTGATTCCGAACAACTTTTGATAACATAAAGCCTATCATTCTAGAATTGTAATTGTAGAAACATTTAACTTGCTTGTAATGATTTTTAGCTTTAACCAAAAAGTCTAACAGATGCTGCCCATAACCCCCAGTTGGGTTGATTTCTTATATCAAAGTTTATACTTTTTTGACAATTTCTTTTGCTTTTCTCACTGTCTTGCAAATTTGACTAGCTAGATACTCTATACAGTGTTGCCTTTCTTAACTTTCTACCCTCTACTTCATGCAAGTGTCCACTTCGAGGTCACAAGTATATCTTTAGTCTTCTTCTCTATTTTTTTATTCTTTTATAATTGTAGAGATATGGTTTTTGTGATCTTGTAATTGTTGTTTCATTTTTTGAATTACCTAGCAAAGTGAATATTTCCCTTTTTGCATTTCACAATGCTTTTTTTTTCATCTTTTATATGGGCCTTTAATCTTATATATATTTTTTTGGCATTCTATTAACCTTGCTGAAGCAGTTGAATACACATTCTTCCAATTTTATTGTTCCTAAGAAATCCTAATAGCCTTTTCCTCACTTTTCTTTGGCTTTGTCCTTCCAAAATTGTATCTTTTCTTAAGTTCAATCATCTCTCTATGCTATCTGCCACCAAGTTTGACACCATTTCCCTTCTTCAGTTGGACTTGCATCTTTTTATTTTCTTGATGCAAATCCTTTAGGTCATTTTATGCCATGTTTCGATCTTGCATTACCTTTTTTAGTCTACTTTCTCGAGCTTCCGTTACATACCTCAATTGTCCCATTTTTTCTTGGAGTTTTAAAGTTTTTTTTTCATTTTTTTTTACTTCAAGTTTTTATTTGATGAGCTCGACATCTTATAATAGTTCCTTTGCCCAACGGTTAACTTGTTGAAAAGAGAGTCATCTAGAAGGAACATAATATATCTAGAATGTTTTACTTTTCAAATTGAGTAATCGAGAATAACTTTGTCGATAAGAGGTTTTAATTTTAGCTTCTGAGTGTTTTTCCATACCTTAATAGAGTATTTTGTTATTCTTAACGAGCTTGTTTCTCCATAAACAAATTCTATTTGAATGAGTCCATGTGTTATAAGAACAAAATATTTTGCACCAAATTGCTTTAGCACTATTAGTGGGGTGTAACTGATCATTCCCCATAGCTCCAAAAGTAGTACCTATGGCTCATTTCATCCTCAACATAACATAGGCACATGAGGCATCCATGGTGTCATCCACTTGACCTGATCACTGGTATGTCTTTGAAAAAACATTACCCATTCTTTAGATTTCAATGCTGGCCATTGGCTTTGGCAAAATTCTTTAATAGGGCTCTATTTCAAAAATAAGGTCTGAAAAAAACATTTTTTTAGCATATGAAATGGATTTTTATCCAGACAAATAATAACTGCGCACACCCTATAAAATGCCTTCCATTTTGGTAACAAAAATTCAATGACCTAATGGTATCAACTAAGATTTTTGGAATAGGATTAATTGTCTGACTTTCAACTTATTCAAATAGATCAATCACTACGAGTTCAACGTACTCCAAAGTTTTTGAAAAGATCACCATGCTGTAAATTGCTAACGTAATTACTGCCATACCTTGGTCATCTTTCAAGTGTCCCAAAATGAAATCCTAGAAGAAATGCTAAGGTAACTTAGCACATTTGCCTTTGTCCTTTGTTAAAGCGTCCATGGCCTCTATCTTCATTTCCATCAATTTGGCTAATCTTTTCATGGTGCCTTGACTTTGGTTTGTTGACATATATTTTATCGGGATAGTCAAGTTCCAAACCCATTAGAATCAAATACTATTTGATAGTCAATGTCAAATCCTCTTCGTTAAACATGAAACATTTATATGATGGGTTTAAAAACTAGATAGTAGCTATAATTAATTATTCACAATTACTACTAAGACAAGAAATGTGATCTACCCACATTTCTCATATGACTTTTCTTTTCTCACTTCACTTATCAAACCCCATATAGTAGCCAAATCCTCTAAATTATTTTGTGTAAGATTTAGATGCATTTTTTCAAGCAATCCTGATACATAATCGATAGATAAGCAATCCCCTTCCTTTTGTTGGGTTTTCTTAGACCATTTATACATCTTATTATATGACTCACATGGAGCACTCATTGACGAAAAACAAATTTGTAACATTATGGGATCCATGAAAAGAAACTTGATTAAAATATGTCTTAGAGCAAATACCTTACTGTGTTATTATAGTATGCCAGTGTAATTTATATTAAAAAAACACAAAAAGAAAAAAAATTGATAAGTTAGTAAATAAGGATATGATATGAAATTTGAAAAGGAAAAAAAATAAAGAAAAAAATAATAATAAGCAAAACTTTTGGGAATAATGAAATAATAAAAGCTTGAAACAGAAAGGTAAAAGGGAAGGTCATTCTTTTATTTTTAGAAAAAAAAAAGGGATAAGACCAAAAATTTCTTTTAAAAATTAAAACAAATATAAACGCACACATTTATGACTTCTTTTAAAAAAAAACATTACAATACAAGTGTTCTCTTGCTTGCCTTAATTCTTTAAGATGATCTACAAAAAGGGTAGGTATGGCTCCATTTAGGTTCAGCCCTTATGGCTTACTATATACTTTGCTTAGATTTATTCGGATATCAGAGGTTTCCAAATTGTTCCTTACTCGTGTCTACGTAAAACTTGTAAGACACCTCGTTCTTTTCCCATTATAAGTTACAAAAGAAAAGGATTTAATTTGAGTGGGAGTATTTTGTTTGCTATTTTTTAAGTTATCACCTTACGAGAGTATAAGTACTTTACTCCATCCTAAAAGGGTTAGAGTTCAGGTACAAAACTCATGCATTATATGAATGTGTCATGTGTGAATAAGGGAACAGAGTGTCATAATCCTTATTTTAAGTGCCTCATAATAACAATAATGATAAATACGAAGCGTAAAATAAATGACATGGTTAAAAGGAAAAACAAGTTTTTATTATCATTATTATTATTAGTATTATTAAAAAATTAAGATTAAGAAAATTAAGGTTAAATACCAATTAAGACCATTAAACTAAAATTAAAGATAACACATTATTAATTTTTGGCTTGACTTTCTTAAAAAAATAATGTCTCCAGTAGAGTTGCTAAGCTATCATAATGGTTTTAGGGATCGTTAGACAAATTTTGAAAACATATGAAGTTGCCACCAATCTTTTTAAGTTAGGTATGATTGATCTCCTATTAAAACTAACTTTTTTTAATAAAATCTTAAAATTTATTAAAAAGATAATTTTTGGGTCAACGAAACCAATTTGGGCTCGGGATTCAATTACGTGATAGGAAGGATTAGTACCCCTACGGTGCTTGTAAAAACAATAAAATTAATTATGTGTTATCTTTTAATCTTGACAAAAATATCTTAATTTTGGTACTTAAAATTAATTTTCTTTATTGTAATAAAAAACACATTTTCATTTTTAGTCATTTGTTTGGAAAATAGATAAGAAACTTGCATATTGAAAATTTTCTAATAATATTCCAATACTTTGGCAGCATTAAGAAGAGTTTTCTCATCTAAAGATTTTTCAAGAATTGTTACTTGGATTTCTCAAGAATCCCATCCTTGGTAGTTTGTATCTATTTTAAAAATCAAAATTTATGACATAATATATGATACCTATGATTTAATTAAAAAATTTCTTTTTTGATTTATTAAAAAACGAAAAATCTTTATTAAAATTATACTAAATGCTCCAGTACACTAGCGATATTTTATATAAATTTTCTTACTTAAAGATTCTTAAAAAATCACAACTTGAACTTATTTAAGATCTCATCCTCGAAAATTTTATTTATTTTTAAAATTGGTGTGCATGAATGGAATATGATGCACATGGATTTATTTATAACATTAATGCATTATATAAAAGTTTTATTCATGAGAAAACGTAAAAGAGATTTTTTTTAAATTGTTCTAAATACCTCGATATTTCTACAATAATTTAGAAAATTTTCTTACTTAAGGATTTTTTGAAAATCACTACTTGAATTTTTCAAGAATCCCATTGTCGAAAATTCACGTTACTTTTGAAATTATTGTATGAAATGTAGATGACAACATATGGCATGCATGTAATAATTTTCAATCACCTCATTTATTTTTTCTTATGTTATATTTTCTTTATTACTTATTTTGTTTTACTCGTCTAATTGATTCATTATCATTATTAATTTTTTCTTGTATATATTTAATATCATTTTTTTTATGGATCAAAGAAAGGAAAATTTTTTTATTGAAAATTTTCTAGTTACCCCTAATACTTTGATAGTATTTTAGAAGAATTTTCTCACTTAGGAATATCTATTCAGACTTCTTTAGAATTCCATCTTTGAAGATTTTCATTTTGTTTCCTCCCTTTTATTAGTATCATTCTTATTTTATTCTAACTTTAATTTTAATTTATTATTATTTTTGAAAAAATTTACTCTTATTATTATTTTTTAAAAGCAAAAGTGATTAGTTATTACAAATAAACTGTGTTATTATATTAGTCTTAATACTAAAAAGGTTATTTTTACTTTTTATCATCTTTTTTTTATTCATTTATTTATTTTTACATTATTACTAAATTATATTTTTTTAGAAAAATTAAATAAATGAAAAATCTTTATATTGAATACTTTTTTAAATACTCCATTACTTTAGTAGTATTTTAGAAAAATATTCTCATTTAAAAATTTTAAGGAATCACTACTTGAACTTTTTTAATATTTCATCATTAGAGATTTTCATTTATTATTATTATTATTCTTTTACACTTGTTTGTCATTTTTCATTTTTTGATTATTATTTTTTTACACTTTTTTTATATTTTTTCATACACATTTTTCTTAATTTATTATTTTTAAACATTAATTTTCCTATTTTCCAAAATATATGCATTTATTCTAAATGTTTAAAATATAAATATACATTAATAACTAACTTAAATAATTTAAAATTTTAAAAAAATAAAAATGAAAAAAATTACCAAAAATCGACTGGTCAATGCTGATCAATGGTCCGCGAGATAATAAAATTTAGCGTGGTTTAGGTGGTTCGTGGTGGCTTAGAGTGGTCTGGTAGCTTGGAGTGATCTGACGGTTCTACTTCAGTTCAGGTTTGGTTCAAGTTCGGTTAGGTGGACTGGTTAAAGCAATGGAAATAAGGGTAGCCCAGTCGGTTAGTGTCAACCTTGGGTTGAGTCACATGCAGATCCTCTTGAGCAAAAACGACATTATTTTGGTCTTTTTTTTTTTTTTTTGCTATAAAAGGTAACTATTTTTTTTTTTTAAAAAAATAATTGAACCCTTATTCTGAAAAAATTAAAACTTTAGAGAAGAATTAAAGCTTCATACCAAGCTTGAAGTCTGGCATTGTGCTATTGTTATCATTGTCGGCTACCATAACCGGTGTTGAAAAACTCCCAAAAATTTATTTTTCCCTCTTCCCATATACCTTGTTCTAACTCTTTTTTTGTTAAAAGACCGCTTGAACCTCCTAGATTGGCCTCCAAAATATTTAGCCAAAAAAAGTTTTCTTTTTTTTTTAATGTTTTTGTTATTTTTTTTTCTTGTCTTTTTGGCCTTGGGTTCTCACTCTAGGGGCATGTGGGTTTTTTTTTTTTTTACAGGTGTGTATTTTTTATGGTGTTGATTATTGTTGCTGTTTAGGTTAGGTTAGGGTTTTTGTAGGAGACATGATTAAGTTAGGTTTGATAGATATAGGCAAAATGTGAGAAAGTTGGTACAGTTGGGGCCTTGGTGCTTAGGGTGGTAAAGGTGTGGTTGGACAAGTTTGTGCTAAAGTTTGTGAATGCGTGAAAGTAAAGGGCTGGGCAAGGCTTATGGTGCTAGGGTTGCGTTATGGTTTTTGTGGGAAGCACGACTGAGTTGGGTTTAATAGGTGTGGGGTTGAGCTATGGTTGACAATGGCGCTAGAAGGAAGGCTATGGGGCTAGGATTGGTGATAAGCACAAGTGAAGGTGGTCTGGGGTTGGAGTTGAGGTCGAAACTAGTGTGGGCAAAAGGCATAAGTGATGGTGGTTTGGGATTGAAGCTAAGGTCGAAGTTAGTATAGGCAAAAGACACAAGTGAGGATGATTGGGAGGTGTGTGCTGAGGTTAAAGTCGAGGTCGAAGCTAGTGTCAGTGAGGTGTTGGGGTGGTGTGGAGCTAGTTTTCAATTTTTGGGGTTTTTTTTCCCCAATTGATCCTCTTCTCCAATATGAATTCATTTGGAATTTTATTAAAAATCCCATATCCTCCATTTCTCTCTTACGCCTTTGTTTAGGAATTTAATTTCTTTTAAAAAAGTAATTGGCAATCTTGGATTATTCTTACATCATTGATTTATTGTATTTTTTAAGGTATTGTTATTTTACCAATTTGTGTTACAGATAAACTAGATAAATCATATAGGTAAATTTTGATAGCTGAAAGTGGCGAAGTAGATTCGGGAAAGTGAGATTGAGGTCTAAGGAAAGAGAAAAGTGAGGAAAAGCTACTACTATGGCAGTCGTCATTCAGCCCTTTAGCCTTTCATTTTTTTTTTTATAAAATTTAATTTTAATTAATTTTTTTGATTGTTTAATTGTATTATTATTTTTAATTAATGTATTTATTTTAATTTGATCTTTAATTAATCAAAATTGATTATGTAAAATTTGTACAAATTTTAAGCTTTAATATGAAACTCAAGATTCAACATAAAATTCTAGTTTTAATACAAAATTTGGACCTAAATAATTAATCCAATAACAAAATTGGACCAAACTTGAGCCTACATAAAATATTCACTGAATTAATCTTAATTTTTAAATCGACTTAATTTATACCCAAATCATCTCCAAAATCAATCACAATCGGAGTAGCCTAGATAACATGTGTCTACAATACCAGCACTTGACGGACAGAAAAAGACAGAAACTACAAACTGCCCACCTTCCTTGGATTCTTCGCTTTGTAATTATGCTGTAAGTTGATTTATTTATTTATTTATTTTTATTTATCCGATTCTATCATTCTTGTGATTTTTTACCTATTTTTTTATTTATATTTGCTAACAAATATTTGATCTTAATGAGCAAAATATAAAACTCCCCACCATCCCCATCTTCCCCAAAGTCCAAACCCACGTAGCCTACTTCTAAATATTTTCAACACCTAAACCCCGACCAATCAAACGGCCTATATCACACCTGACCACAACGTCTACAATATTAACGGAAACACCCTAATATCTCTGCCCAACAGTTATACTACCACTCAATGTGCGTTGTGCAGGCAAGACAAGCCATGATTATTCCATTACACACACACAAAAATAAAATAAAATAAAATAAAAAGAGAAAACCGGAGCGACAGTTGATGGGCAAAAAGCAAAGCCCACAGTGACAAAAAGTGAAGCTTCTTTCTCTTATTCTTCTCTATCTCTCGCTCTTCCGTTTCTCTTTCCTTGGAAGAAAATTTTCTGTTATCTGCAAACACCATTGCAGCTGAGGAAGGAAACGACAACGCTTTGCTTTGAAGATGAAAGGGGAGACAGAGGAAGGGGAAGGAGGAGGAACCACAGTGTTGGTGGGGGTCAAATTTGATAGGGTGAGCAAGGAATTGCTGACATGGGCGCTGGTCAAGGTGGCACAGCCTGGTGATCATGTCGTTGCCCTTCACATCCTTGATACTGCCACTGGTATCATTCTCTTTACATCTCACATTTCTCCTTTTATATTTCCTTTTTTTTTTAATCTAAACGAGTAATTTCTATGGTGAAATTTTCAATGCCAGAAAGCACGGCATCGATTCTTTCTCTTGTTAAGACTTTTGATTCTATACTAGCAGTTTATGAAGGATTCTGCAACTTAAAACAGGTAAATGAATTGAATAGTGTAGTGATTTTAAAAGTTGTAGTAAGTGATTATGGAAAATTGGTGGGAGATTGTTCAGGTCGATTTGAAGCTCAAAGTTTGTAGAGGGTCATCAGCGAAGAAGATTCTGGTGAGGGAAGCCAAGTCTCATGAAGCAGCTAAGCTGATTCTGGGAACTTCCAAGAACCATCTCCAGATACACTCATCTGCTTCAGTTGCAAAATATTGCGCCAGAAAATTGCCAAAATGTTTCTCGGTTTACGCTGTTGAAAATGGGAAAATTTTGTTCCAAAGGGAAGCAGTTCAGACAAACTTGAACCGATCCCAAGGCAGTCCTTGTTGTTTTGCTTTTAGTTTTAGTTCTAATTTGTTCCTGTATTTAATTTTTAGAAAATTTCCGTTTCTGATACTGAATTCTGGTCTATGGCATTTGGTTGAGCAGAAAATGATCGACGGAATAAGAGTCTTGTTCGATTAGTATCCTTGCGCAAGAGTACAAGAACAGGGAAGCTGAATTTAGAAAACGGCAATTGTTCGTATAAATACGGTTTATTTTTAAGGCAGAGAACATTAAAGAAGAGTTGTGTAGCCTGTGCTTCAGCCTTGAAATTGCCTGAAAATTCTAACGCTCAATTGCTGGAAGAATTACAAGGAAATGGCAGTGTGGATAATCGGTTAGCTTTGGTACCATTCCAAACGAGTGAGGGTAATTCCATTCTGGTTAGGAAGCTGCCCAGTTCGAGACCTAGTTGGTCTCTTCTTCGCAGGGTGTTTCTACCTAAGCGGCATCACTCGGAGAATTCTTCTGCAAAGAAATCTGTGGTCCAATTGGTGTTAAAATTACCAAGCCAGCATTCTTCAGCTGTTGTCTATCCTGATCAAAGGCAAAACCATTCTGATCAAGAAAAGAATCATTCTTCGGATTTGGATGGAGAATACGGTGCTATTGTGCCAGTTGGCTATGAGCCTATCTGTCCTCTGTCTCCTTGCAATTTTCCTGAAGAGCTACAAAGTTTACCTGAGAAATACTCATCCTCATGTAGATTGTTTAGTTACCAAGAGCTTTTGGAAGCAACCTCTAACTTCATGCCAGGTTTGTTGTTCATTACCAGTTAATGAAAAAAAATCCTGAGTTTGGCCTATTTTGAGTGGTCATTCTAATGATAATTGTTTTGTGATTTTTCAGAGAATATGGTTGGTAAAGGTGGCAGCAGTCATGTTTATAAAGGGTGCCTTCCTGATGGCAAGGAATTGGCAGTGAAAATACTTAAGCCAACTGAGAATGCAGTCAAGGAGTTTGTTCAGGAAATTGAGATCATTACAAGTTTAAAACATAAAAACCTCACGTCATTATTTGGGTTCTGTTTAGAGGAAAAAAATTTGCTCTTGGTTTATGATTTCTTGTCCAGGGGAAGCCTAGAAGAGAACCTTCATGGTAATTAGTTTGTCAATTTTACTACCTTATATTTTGTTACACTGAATCTTTTCCTTCCTGGAATTGGTTGTAGTTTACAATTTTAAATGTACTATGTTCTCAAGCCTAACTGGCTGCTCTTGTATCAAGGTAATAAGAAGGATAGAAATGCATTTGGCTGGCAGGAGAGATATAAGGTGGCAGTTGGTGTAGCTGAAGCACTTGATTACCTGCATAATGGTTGTGAACAACCTGTGATCCACAGAGATGTGAAATCTTCCAACGTTCTTCTGTCTGATGATTTTGAGCCCCAGGTATCATGTTGAACCAATCAGGTATCAATATTATCTTTTGGTTTTAAGCTTTCTGGTCTCATTACTAGTTGTTCTGCTTCTTCAGCTGTCAGATTTTGGACTTGCTAGTCAGCTCTCAAGTTCTGTGTCTCATATGACTTGCACAGATGTTGCTGGAACCTTCGGGTGTGTAATTTGTTCTGAAATTTTCCAGTTTATCACTCACTTTAGATAGACTTGGTAACACTTGTCTGTGGCAGTTACTTGGCTCCTGAATACTTCATGCATGGCAAAATGAGTGATAAAATTGATGTCTACGCGCTTGGCATTGTACTCCTAGAGCTGCTTTCTGGTAGAAAGCCCATTGACAATGACTGTCCAAAAGGTCAGGAGAGCCTTGTTATGTGGGTGAGTTCATATCTAAATCTATTGCCTGTGAGCCTTATCTCTTGAAACATGGAATTAGGAGAATGGTTCTGCATATCTTCAACTAAATGAGGGTATTTACAATCATAACATAATTTAGAAATTTGCAGAAACAATGTTTATATAATTCAGAAAGACTAGTACATTCAGTGTCTTTTTCTGTAATTCATGATGTTTATACAAATGATAATTTGAGTACATCATGCTTTATGTTCATTTATGTTCTCCCATTTTCCATAAAATGTCGAACTACAATGCTGTTTTAATCTGGTTTATTTTGTGACTCGGTTTTTAACAATTGGTAATGCTCTGATATCAATATCCAGGCAAAGCCAATCTTAAAGGACGGCAATATTTCGCAGTTGCTAGATCCACAGCTAGGCAGTGGCTA
The DNA here is from genome assembly GCF_002303985.1 of Durio zibethinus. Next base: position 15,417,074 of record NW_019167860.1, on the reverse strand, counting down.
TGATTTTCATCATATAGAAAGAATGGTTTTAGCTGCTACCTTGTGCATTAGACGCGCACCTATAATGCGGCCTCAAATTAGCCTTGTAAGCTCACTCTCAAATGACCTTTCTCTCTCATTTTTTTCTTGCCTGGTTTGCCATTTTGTTTATTTGGATCCATTTCTTGGCCTATTGATTTTCTTTTGACTACAGATCCTGAAGCTCCTACATGGTGACCAGGAAGCAACAAATTGGGCAAGGCAACAAGTTAGGGCATCAGAAGAGGTTGATATTGTTGATGGGGAAGTATATCCTACTAATATTGAATCCCATCTTAACCTTGCGTTGCTAGACTTGGAGGATGATTCACTATCTGTAAGCAGCAATGAAAGGAGTGTCACAACAGAGGATTACTTGCAAGGAAGATGGAGCTGCTCATCAAGCTTTGCCTAGCCATACCAACGCAATCATGCTTCATTCATTGATGTGATTTTTCGGTATATCCTTTTTTGACCTCTCCCCTCCTCCCATTTCTCTTTCCTTTTTAGTTATTAGATGGGTCTTGGACGAGAGGTTGTCTACAAGAGCTTTCCCCCTCCTTGACTTATAAGAAGTTGTTTTGTAGCCCAGGGTATTTCCTTAGAGTTTTCAGGGAAATACATTCAGGAGCAAATGTATAACCAAAACATGCATATGAGTGTAAATAATCATTTCTTTCCTATACTTCATATCTAAGGCCTGAAGATGGCAATAGTAATTAGGATGTTATCTGTTTGTTTCTATGATTTGTTCTTTGATTAGATCTGTATGGATTTTCAGTGCTTTTAAGTTCATAGATGTGATGTAGCATAAGTAGATTGTTGCTTTCTCCGATGGTTTTGGCCTTCATAAACTTCAATTGCATTAAGAAAATTGTTTGAGATTCCTCCAGTTGTCTTTCATTATCAAAGTACTTGTCTGAGATTCCTTTTGTTGGACTGCTTCATCAGAGCATAACTTGGAATGGTCGTCAAGTGGTTCCTAGAAAACTATGTCCATGATTTAACAAGATGGATGGTTTTAGCCTAAGTAGATTTAGCTAATTATCCGGCAATAAAGTTTTGAAGAGGATTAAAATTTTGTCTTAGAATTTGATTTAATGGTTGGAGCACAATTCTTTATTTCAAAACAGCTCCAATCAACTTCAAGTCTCTAAAATAACTAATCCAATCCATACACATCTAAATCTTAAATTTTGGTAAAGCGCCTCTAACAAAATTCTAATGGTGTCACGTGTTGTTTTCAAATATATTAATAATAAAATTTTTTTAATTTCTTAAGTGAAATTAAAATGGCAACATGTTTTTTAATTTTTTTAAATTAATTTTTTAATTTTTTAAATATAAATTAAGTGATATATATCACTATCTTAATCTTATTTGTAAAATTAAAAAATTTTAGTATAAGTGTATTTGATATATATATATATATAGTTTTTTTTCTTTGCTTTTTTTGATTTTTTGCCTTTTAATTTTATATTTGTTTATTTAATTTTTTAGTTTAAAATATTTAATAAATATTTTTAAAAATTATAAAAATATATATTTAAAAAGATTTCTTTTTTTTTTTTTGTGGCACTCACTTATACTATACTTTCTTTTTTACTTTTTTTAAAAAAGGTTAATTAAGAGATTTTATTTATTTATCCTCTTGATACCAATATTATGTATGTCTTTTTTATTTTTTATTTTATTTTTATTTATTTAATTAAAATTTTTTATTTTATTTTTAATCCACTTGATATTAAGAGTATGTCACGTATTAAGTCATTTGACTATTTTTTTTTTTATTTTTTTTGCTATTTACTTTTCCTTCTTAAAAAATATTTAAAATTTTTTTAATATGAGATCCATTTGATATGATATTTAAAATATACATTTTCCATTTTTAGTTATTTTTTTTTAAAATTTGATAATTTTCTTAAAAATATTTGCAGAAGTATCAAAGTCATATCTAGATTTAATTTTTTTTTAGTCTTTTTTTCATTTTAAAATTCATAAATAAATTTTTCAAAGAAAAATATCATTGCAAGTGTCACATGGTAACTCAATTTTCTTCTATTCTTAATTTTATTGCTTTTTGCTTTTTTTAAATTATTTTTTCAGTTTTTTTCTTCTGTTTTCTTAAACTAAGGTCTTTTTGAATAAAAAACAAAACAAACGTACACATTTAACACTCCATTCCCCTTTTATTGTGTTTTATTTTTTTAATTAATCAAATTATTATTTAATATATTAATTTAAAAAAATTAATATTTTTAGCTTAATTAGGATATCCGTATGATGCTCAAATAAATTTCTTTCTCTTTTTTTCCTTTTTTTGTTGGTTCTTTTATACTCTTTTTATTAAATTAATTTTGTTATAAAAAGTATGACAATGAAGACGGCTACGTAGCCGCCCTTTGTCTTTTTTTCTTTTTCCTTTTATTTGATATTTTTAATTAAATAAATTTTAGAATAAAATGTGCCTATTGACAAAAATATTAAAACATCATGTATTCGATCGATTTAAATTCATTCAAATTCGATGGGAGCCATTTTTTTTCAAATCAAAATAAAATTGAAATGAGTTGAGTTTTTTTATAAAATACGATGTTGGGATAAAAGTATTTTTAAGGTATTTTGTTACAACTTATTTTAAGGTATATATAAAAATTTATATTTGATTATTATTTAATATTATATATATTTTTATTAATAAAATTTTTATTTAACATTTTAATTTAATAAATTAATATTTATAACTCAACGAGGTCTTCATGTGCCACATTTTATGAATTTTTTTTTATTATTTTGTTATTTAGGTTTTTTTTTTACAATTTTTTTATTTTAAATTTTTATTTTTTAATTAAATATATTTTGTGATAATATGAACTCAATTTTATTATCCACATGTCACTTTTATTTGAATTTTTTTATTTTTTTGTTTTTTTTAATTAGGTAAAAATAATTAACACGTAATGATTTGCTTAATAAAAAAATATTTAATAGGTTTCCGTCAATCTCTATTTGATATGGTATTTTTTAAAATATCAATATCAAATCAAGTAAGATTTATTTATTTTTTAAAAATCAGGATAAGTCAAAGTATATTTAAAGTACTTTACACCAGGTTACTCCATAATATATATATATATATATATATATATTTTATTATCTATTTAATTTTATATAAATTTTATAAGAAAATAATGTTAGTGAAATTATCATGTAAACCACTTGTTTTATTTCTTTTCGTAGTTTTAAAAATATTTTATTAGATTAATTTTATAACAAAATTAATCTAATTGATAGAGATGAGAAAATAATTAATATTCAATTAATTTTTATTTTTTTTAATTTTTTATGTGTTTTTATAAAAACATAATAGAAAATTAATTTGAGATAAAAGATTAATTTAAATATTCATGTGTCATTTTCGTAATTTTTATATACTTTTTTTTATATAAAATTAAATAAAATTTTCAAAAAATGATAAATATATATGATAAAATAAAAAAAGTAACCCGCCGTAATGGACAAATACTCACTTAATGTATATAATGTTCGATTAATATATTAAGTGCAAGTATATCAAGTCATAGTTATCAACATTTTTTTCTACATAAATTAAAAAATAAAGTATTTTTATACGTGGTGATGAAAATTGTCAATTATCGCATAGCATTTACACGACGTAGACAATTTTACGGTAAGCAGATATCATAAAATTAAACTAATAATATCATAATTTGGATTAGTATGTTATGTTTTTTGAAAAGTAAATTATATATATATATTTTTTAAATAATAATGTATAAATTTTTTTTCTGAAATTCGAGTAAAAAGATGTATATGTTAACATTGTGGCAATTTACCTGTGATTGCGAGGAATGTAAAATCCAAGTTTTGCATTCTTTTCATAGGAAAAAAACTATTTATGATATGGAAAGGGAGAAACAGGAAACGTGGATGGATACGGAGCGGACAATTTCGGTGCAAAAATGAACATAAAAAAAAAAAATCAACACCACAACAACTCCCATCATTCCTTGGAGGCTCAACCAAATCAAAGTCCATCGTTTTTAAATTTTTTTTTTTTTAAATCTGCCAGATTTCCAAGGCCAAGATCATGCTCGCACGTTGTTTGCCTTGGCGTTCTCCTCCCTTTATCTCTGTAAGCTTCCTTCCTCCTTTACTTATCTCATACTTGTATATCTTTATGTTGCAATTTCATGTATTTAAACTAGAATTCTGTTTTTCTTTTTCCTTTTGGAGTTATTCTAGCGAAGAAATTGAACCATTTATTTCATCTAATGGAAATTTGTTGTTGATTCAGGATTTAATCCTTCGTTTCTGTCCTTTTTATCTAACTTAAAATTTAAAAGTCAATGAAGGATACCCACATTTTATGTTAATATGTTATAGAATTCCATCTTCAATTTTCTGTCCAATATTATAGTTTATAGAAAAGAACACCATGAAAAATCTTTCTTCTAACTAAGCCACTAGGTTAGCCTATGCCCATAAATGATTGTTGATACAAAAATCTATTTAGCTGCATCTTAGCTATTAACCTTACTCCGGCAATAAGCTTCCAATAGGTCTGTGAGAAAGTAGGAAAAACAAATTAGTAAAATGAGCTGGACCTATAGTTAGAGTTAGGCATACCTTACATATAGTGAGAGTAGAGGAGCTTGATGTCCAAATGATCATGTCTTTTACTACATTCTTCCCCCCACGACATTGTCCTTGCTGGTATATAACTAAAGCTGGGTTTTGAATTCATACGATTCTTACACTTCATTTTTCATCAAATGACCATTGTCAGCGTACAAACTTGCACATTGGATGTTGGTGCGATTTGGTCCTGTGTTATTGCATCACATGATTGTCTTCTGTTTCTGATTGGAGCTCTTAAATGCAAAAGTTGTTAATGTTCATTATGCAGGCTTCTACAAGTACACGGAAGGTGCTTGGAAGTCTTTTGACAGGCAGGTGTTGTTGTAGTCTTACACATCACATAACATGTTGTCTTCATCATTTTTGTAAGTATGGCTTGCATTATTGACACCATATTCTTGCGAATGCATCATTTCTTGTAGATATACTTCAACCAAGTTGCAAATTTCAACAACCAGTTAGCCAAGGAAAAAGGGTAACATTCCCTCAGGGATTGGTAAAGTTTGTACAGACATCATGTCGGATCTCTGTCCCTTGGGTGTCAGCAAGAAAGACACAAGCACCTTCAAAATTTTTGAAAGACAAGAAGATGGTTCCTGAAGCAGATCCTCCTAGTACTGAAGATGTCAATCTCCTGTATCAACTCTTTGAACAAAGGTCATTCTTGTTCGTGTTCACATATTTAGTTTCCTGTTGTAGACACACAATTAGTGATGTAAATTTATTTGAATGGGCTAAATATTTGACAGCTGTCTGTGTTGTGCAGCAACAAGCTTGTGGTATTGACTGGAGCTGGAATTAGCACTGAATGTGGAATTCCTGATTATAGAAGGTTCTATCTCTTGTTTGCTTTGTTTTTTGAATGTGACTCATAATTTTATGAACCTTGTTTCTTGCAATAGCCAGTATTTTGAAAATTCCAGCATCAGGCAACTTTGCCTTAGGTTACAGCCTTCCATAACTTTTAAAATTTAAATAAATATATATATATCTATAACTTTTTAATTTGTTGTTGATTATTCTTAATTTTTTTTAATACAATATCTAAATTTAGGCATAAAAATAGCGGGTAAAATGTTGTAGATGATTACTAGTCATTCTTTTATTGTTCTTCATTCTACACTATACTGTTTGTCAGAGTGGCAATGCGGTATATTTGACAGATGTTCCTGATGATTGGTCATTGTCTCTTAAGTGCTTATATTTTCATTCATTATTTAAGCATAGCATATATGGCTTCCAACTATGAAAAGTTGAATGACTTTTCATTTGTAATTACTAATTTTGTACAAATTTTACAGCATTTTGGATACTTGGAAATTGTTAGTAATGTAAAGAACTTTAATTGCTGATGTAGCAAGAGAAATAAAAAAAGTTGGATGATGCTTTTTTTACTGAACCAATTGAGGAAAGAAGAAACATTAGCATGCAGCAGTAGAAATCCTTTGTCAGCTTTTAAACCATAGCATTTAAAAAATGCTGCTTTCAAATGTTAAGGTTTTCCATCAACTGTTCTTTGTTGCTATAAAAAAAGGGTTGGATAATAGATGCTTCTTTTACTGAACCAATTGAGGAAAAAAGAAACATTAACAAGCAACCGTAGAAATCCTTTGCCAACTCTTAAACCATAGCATTTCAAATGTTAAGGTTTTCAATCAACTGCTCTTTGCTGCTATCGCTTCTTCCTTTTTTTTCTTTTTTTTTTTGGTGAAATTTCCATTTATTGTCCACATTTTGATTTCTTCTCCTAGACATCAACAATGAAATAAAATCAAGCCAGAGTTTAATACATTAGCGAAAAGACAAGTGCTCTAAAATACCCATGCTCAAGGAAATCAGACAAATTAAAAGCCCCTTGTGAAAATAAATAACTAGGAACTTATGTGAAGACCCTAGCGTTCATAACTTGCCTCGTTTAGTTGTTCACATTGGTACATTGGTACATTTTATTCAGACCTTTTCTTTTTGTTAGTGATTTGGTTCTGCTCAGCAGTCTGCCAGCCTCTAAATTATACAGATTCTCTTAAGACCATTCACACTAAAAATTCTCTCTAATTCTAAATTCCCTATTTCCTTCCTTTTCAAATGTCAATGTCTATTTTTTCCATTTTTTTTTCAGTAACAGAATTTTTTTTTTTTCAGCCCAAATGGAGCTTATAGTTCTGGTTTCAAGCCAATTACCCATCAGGTGATCTGCAGGCATGTGCCGTGAAAGCTGGCTTCTTTAGCACTGAACAAATACACATTAGAGTTTAGTTAATATGCGAATCTGTGGAAACTGAATGTATATTGAAAAACTGCTTATATGAATTATACAAGAATCTTAGGTTTATATACAACTAACTAGGGGTTAAACTAGGAAACTAAATCTTCCTTAATTCTAGGGATACAAATACTTAATTCTAGAGATACAAATATAAATATACAGATTACAAGATTACAACCAGCTGTAAATAAGTGTTTTCCCACAGAATCAGCTAATGAATTGAAGAATGTTGATAAATTGTTTGCTTATAAGTAACATGTTGTCTTTCATGCTTACAATTGATTTCATTACTTTGCAATGACATTAACTGTTTCCTTCACAATTGAGTACTCTAAGGACTAAAAGAAGAATGTAAGAATGATATATAAGGGTGGCTGTATAGAACATGAGCACATGATGGGATATTAGCATAGCTTGATATGATTCCTCGACTGCTTTCTTCTCAGAAGATTCTCAGTAGCCTTTTATGTATCTCTATTTTGTTATCAAAGAGACAACTGAAAAAGAGAGGAAACCTGGTACAAAGCTAGTCATCGTATATTTCTGTTCTCAGAACTTTATGCGTGTTTCTGTGTGGTGATAAACAAAAAGGTGTTTTCTGAAGTTCCAGATCATTCTTTTTTGAAGGTCAGGGAAGTTTGTGTTCTAGATTTCTAGTGAAACACAGTTGTGTATTTACATTATCATGTTGGCTACTGAATGCATCATTTTTCATAGGTAGTATTTTTTCTAGTCAATACCGTCATAGATGTCTTGGGACTCTTGATCATTCACTTGTACTTTTGGCAAAGGTTCATATACATCATGTGAAATGTGAATCTAACCATCATTTTATAGCATCAAAATTACTTGTCTTTTATAACAAATAAAGATAAAAATCTTCACATAACTTCGGAATTCTTTTTTTTCTTGAATAATTCAATTTCATTTATCCAAAGTAGTGGGGATACAAGATGAGTTACTTACAAAACATCAAATCCATCTTTTTTTTTTTTTTTTATCTCTCATAAATGTAGTTTTCTGACATATTTCTTTAAAGATGTCTAGAACCTATGTGTGGTTAACCAAATTTATGCAATAATTCACTATCAATTGTTTTTCTATAAGTGTCTTTCCATAACCAATGTCTACATTTTCAACTTTTTGCAATTGTCTTTGAACAGGAGTTTGTACGTTCAAGTCGTGCCCGCAGGCGGTATTGGGCAAGGAGCTATGCTGGATGGAGGCGGTTTACTGCAGCACAACCAGGTGCTGCTCATGTTGCTTTGGCATCTCTAGAGAAAGCTGGCCGAATACACTTTATGATAACACAGAATGTTGACAGGTAAAGAGCTGTTTTCTTATTAATATGTGACATTAGAGCAGTATTTATCAAGATGATGTTTCAGGCTGCACCATCGTGCTGGAAGCAACCCACTTGAATTGCACGGGACTGTTTATAGTGTGATTTGTCTAGATTGTGGTTTTTCCTTCTGTCGAAATTTATTTCAAGATGAAGTGAAGGCCCTTAATCCAAAGGTTAGTCTTGTAGATTTAATCACCCTGAGCAATTCCCATTAATCTTCGTTTTCTCATCAGCAATTAATATTGTAATAATCTAACCAAATTAGGAAATTCACAAGAATTGGCCTCATATGCATTATTTTATTTTTTGGATTCTGATTTTAAGTTATGAAAGCTTTGATTAAATGAACTCATATCTCATGGGTGTTGGATATAAAATCAATTGATAACGTGGAGTTAGGTGACCAAACCAAAGTGAGTGATCTGCGATTTTTTTTTTTTTTTTCACTTCTTATTCCTAGCCTTTCAAGTGTTTATTTATTTGCCAAATGTCTTTAAGTTGTTCCAATAATGCCTTATCATCCTATAACTTTGTTAAAATAAATAGAATATCCAAACTTCAGTTATGTGGTTGTTCATGTTAGCACCATCCATTCACTTTTAACCAAACTATCTAACGGAATGACTAAATTATAGTGATTTGAAGAGGTTTGAAATTTAAATAGAACAATTAAGAGGTTAGGGATCAAATGAAACTTTGTGCTTAGGTTAAGGACCACCATTACATTTTGCTTCTTTAGTAACTAATTAATATGCTATCTCCACATAGAATCCCTCATCTCTTTGGTTGTATCTGGTTGCAAAGACATGCTGCTTTTTTACTGGAATAGGCAATGAATACTTGTTATTGCAGTGGGCAGCAGCAATTGAAAGCTTGGACTATGGCAGCCCTGGATCAGATAAGAGCTTTGGCATGAAACAAAGGCCTGATGGTGATATTGAGATAGATGAGAAATTTTGGGAGGAGGATTTCCACATCCCCACTTGCAAGAAATGCAAGGGGATCCTGAAACCTGACGTAAGATACTTCACTTTTATGAAACCTGATGTAAGATACTTCGCTTTTATGAAACCTGATGCGTGATACATTGCTTTTATGAGTAATCGACATCTAAGTGTTGTGATTGTGATGCTTATATTTCCTATTTCCTGAACATACTTCTTTCTTTCAGTAGCTTATGGTAGTGGTGAACAGAGAACATAATGAATAATTAAGAATTTGATTTTAAGTGTTTAGAGGGATTGTTAAAAGTGTGTTTATAACTTAAAGACTTCATGGAACCATGAATGTAATCCTCAGATGTACATGGTAACGAAGTTTTGGCATATGTATGTGGCACAAATATCAAGGAATCTAGTATACACAGGTATTAGTTGTATTTGTGACATGATTTTATCAACAAGTGCTAAAAGAATATAAATGTTTTAAAGCTATTGAGATGAACCAGTTATGCAGGGTAGGCAACTGAACCTTTTTCTTATTTAAAGGGGCGGTGGTGGCAGTGATAGCTAAGCCTGTAAGATTCAGGACATAGTCTCTTAACAGACAGTCTTTTCTGAAAAGTGAATTGTTCTCAGAAAGATTTGCGGTTTTATTTAGAGCAAGATAAATTTTGGTAATTACCACTTTTTCATACAAATGAAAGAAGATACAGGTCCAAACTAGTATCTTTTTTTATCCCATTTTCCTTCTATATATGCCCCTATACTGTTTCTTGCCTGTGTGAATTTGAAATTTTCCTTTTCATGATTTAGTTTTGCATACTTTTTCAATGGGAATCATGAGGATAGGGATCTAAAATGCATCTTGCAAGTCCTTTAATTGAAAGTAAAACATGTCGTTTCAAAGGATCTTGTTATTTTGGTGAAGAGGATCATCTTCAGCTGAACTTTAGCTTTTATTTCTTCAGATAGTAGCAAGTAGTTTGACATAGTATATTGCAGTAGGATCTTTCTGCTATCATCTCAGTACCAGAAAATTAGTTTTGGTATTTTTGGGATGCATCACTGGCTAACTGATCGAAACAATATTCATTTTGGACTATTGCATAGGTGTAATGTCTATTGTTATCTGAAAGAGTTAATTATATTTTTGGAACTTGAACTTTGAGAAAATGTATAAACTGGTACCTAAAGAAATAAAATATATAATTTGCACTTTGAACTTTCCAATTATGTATCATGTTAACTCAAATTCTAATCTCACTAACCATATCAGCTTATCTGGCATTTAACAAATATTATCAAGTTATGTGTTCATACACCTATTATTAACATCTTTTTTCAATATAAATTAAAAAAAACTAAACTAAATTGTAAAAATATTTATCCAGAATTGGTTAATTATTGTTTGTCACGTGGGATCCACATGGAGTTTTTATAAAACATGTAACACTTTTATTTAATAAATGACAAGCATATAACAAAATTATACTGGTTAGAAATCATATAAACGAGTTAACAATATTAGAATTTGGATTAAAATAGTACATTATTTGAAAGTTTAGGGTGCAAATTGTACATATTATTTCTTTAGGTACCAATTTATACATTTTTTCAAAGTTCAAGTACCAAAAATATAATTAACTCTATCTAAAAATACATTTCTTTTTTGTTATGGTTTTTTTATTTACCTTTTTTGTTTGTCGGAGGAAGGTAGTCTTTTTTTTTTCCCAATCTTTGTTCATGGTGATGTTGCCTTAGCCATCTTGCTGTTAGCTTTTGTAATTGTACATTCCCAAGAAAATGAAAATGGAAGTTTTTTGTGTAGTTTACCCAACTAGTTTGAGATTAATTTGAGTTGAGTTGGTAGTTGTCCATTTAAAATGAAAATGAATACAAATGCAATTATTTTTTTTAATGTTTTGTTGTGTATTTCAACTTCAAGGTTGTCTTCTTTGGTGACAATGTGCCCAAGGAAAGAGCAGATATAGCCATGGAAGTTGGTAGAGAATGTGATGCTTTCCTTGCACTAGGTTCATCTTTGATGACCATGTCTGCTTACCGACTTGTCAGGTGTATAAATTTTACTTTACAATTCACATCCAAAGAACAAAATCAAGTTACTTACCAATGGTGTTTGTATGAAATCTATGGTTCAATTATAATTGGTTCACTATTCTATTTATTTGAACATAATTTATTTAATAAGTTGTGGCTGTCATGTACTAGTCTATCACTTTAAAGTTTTCCTGCAAGAGCCAGTCCTCAAGTTTGTTGCTTTTTAGTTTCAGGATTCTGATGTAGGAACTTTCCCCTGTTTTGAGTATATCAAGTTCTAAGCACAGTAAACAGTTTTTTTAGAGGATTTGATCTGCAGCTAATGGTCCTTGAGTTTCACAGGGCTGCTCATGAGGCAGGTGCCACCACCGCAATTGTGAATATTGGTACAACCCGTGCTGATGATTTTGTATCCTTGAAATTGAATGCTCGATTGGGCGAGGTACTGTCTTTGGAGTTTAAGTTTTGCTTAGCTTTTTGCATTTACCTTGCCTATGTAGGTTGGCATGTTTATATATTGGCTTTTTTTTTTTTTTTTGGACCCTTGCATGCCGTGCAATTGGTACAGATTTTGCCAAGAGTGCTCAACATTGGCTCCCTCAGTATCCCTGCCATTCAGTAAACTATCAGGAAGGTAAAATGAACTCTATTATCTATTTTTCTAGGCCTAAAGTTGATTTCAACAATCTTAAATATTAAAATCAATTTGTTATTGGTTATATACATAGATATAAAAATTTAAAAAAAAAAAAAGAAATTCAAGTTGCTTATAAAACAGATATATCAAGATTTTTCAATATATAAGTCTATGATTACATGAAAGAATTTCATAAATGGCACAAAGTGCTTTGAGAGGGAGGGCACTCGTTAAAGTTTTATTTTTAAGAAGTATTTTAAAAATAACTTGGTGTTTGACTATAAATGTGGGATGATTTTATTTTTTTTCTTTAAAATAGCGATCTCAACAAGTGCCCTTAAGACATCATAAAATCCTTGATAAAATTGAGATTATTTGGCTTGTTTTCCAAACTTTTTCCATTCTGCGAGGTGCCTAGGACGCCCTTGTGAAAGAATCTTACTCGTTTTCTATTTGTTTTACTTTTTTTTTTTTTGACATATGCTAACAAAAATGTCACTAACTTGAGTCATTGCAGGATTGAGGCAGACAGGTTTGATGAATCAAACTCTAGGATCAAAGGATTGATGAATTTGGGGTTTCAAATAAGTGGAATAGCATGCTTCTTCAGCTGCTAGTGCTGTATAGAAATGTGTGAAATTATGTATACAACAGTGATTTTAAGAGGTAAATTGGTTTGTTTACTGATCAATCAAGCCCTGAAGAAAAACTTTATTATGCTAGCGTTCATTTGGGGGAACCATTTATGTATATGTTAGTGCACACATAAAATAATCTTTACAACTCATATTTGTTTGTTTATGTAGAGCTTTGGATATTTCTTTGTTGTTTTTATAAGAAAAAACAAAGCGGGAAAAGGAGTTGAAGGATTATTTACATAGTATTTGATCTTTTTTTTAAATGAAAAAAGACATGATTCTAGTTTTATGTAGATTAATTATGTTAGATCTGGTGTTACATTTTAATTATGTTTATTTTAAATTAATTATCATTTTTTTTTTGCCTTTGCTTTTACTTTATACTCATTTTTAGAAAATCAAATAGCAAATAGCAAAAAAGCAAGAAAAGTATCAATTACTTAATGGGGTGAGTCCTCAAAGTAATCAATTATTACAGTTAAATGTACTTTTTTCCAAATTGAGTTTTTCTAACTGTAACAGTTATGTTAAATTAGACCTAAAAAATTAAATTATTTAAAATTTAAGTTTCAATGAAATGGAATTTTTAATTTTCAATTTTGTCACTTCCATTTAATCTTTCGGGTCATCCTCTTATTTCTATTCATTATCCCATTTTTTTTAGGAATGAGATAAGAGTGAGAAAAATTTTTCAACTTTCAGAAAACAGAAGGAAAGGAAAAAAGACAGGAAGATACTTCAAGCTTGATATATGTTTGAATAAGGTGTCCTATGACTGCAGGAAGGATTAAACAGTTTGATTAAAAGTACTTAAATTTTGAAAAAAATATATAAAAAAATAATTTGAATTTAAAATTATTTTTGTTTCAATATATACTTTAATTTTTTATCCTTTTTTTTCTTACTAATCTTTTTGTTAACTTTTTATTGTAATTCAATCAAAATATGCATTAAGATTTTGAGCTTGAAGAGTTTTTTTAGATTTTTGTTGTTTGTATTTTATAATATTTAATTTTAATATGAATTATAAACGTGAATTCATAAATTTGGATTATATAATTATAATTTTATTGTGATATTAAAAGATTATAATTTTAATTATATATTTGTTTGAAAATAAAAAAAATTTAGGGTCAAATCTTATATCTAATTGAATTGATATTACATGAGTGATTTGCGATCTTGATCTTGATAGACTAATCTATGGTTCAAAATTTTTAAAACCAATCATATATGAATGATCCGCGATGTTAACTCTCCACAGACCATATTCACTCTTACTTTTTTTTTTTTTTAAATTATAAGTAAAAGAAATTTATAATTAAAATCAATTCTCATATTTGTATATAATATCAATAAATAAATTAAAACAAATTAAATAATTAAATCTACATACAATAAAATTTAAATCTAAAATTATAAAATTTTAAATTCTCTTCTTTGTTACCAAATCAAGTCAACCTTACCTAAACCTGTGTTAAACCTTGCACCTTCGGTCCATAAATATTTGGTTTGAACGTTGATTTTGATCGGAATATCTGTTCAAAAGTGAAAGGAAATTTGTAGAGAGAGTGAGCTGTAGGATTGAAACTAGCGTCCATAATAATGTCACAGTAGATATAGCCTCCCTACGCACGTTCACTAAAATGGCTTGCCAAATTTGCCTCCCTTTCTCAAACCAAAGCCCCTACTCCTGCATCCATTACCACCGTTCCTCTCCCAAGTTCCCTTCTTCCAGACCCAAAGCTCTCAAACACCAGTCTCCGGACAAAGATACATTGCTACCTCCACTTTTCCTGACCAGGAGAAGCCTGAATTCCTCAGCTCTCGCTCTTATCTTAAATGGGTTTTTGCCACACTATTCCAAAGCTTTGTCTCACAATGAATTAGAGCTCCAAAGATACACAGATGTGGAGGAGGGTTTCACTCTTCTCAGGCCTTCTTCTTGGATCAAGGTACTTTCTTTTTATTATTACAATTTATATAGATAAAACAGGAAATTTTGAATGAAAAATGCTTCTGCTGTAACTCAAACTTCTGTTAGTTTCATTGTCTTTGCATCTAATGTGATGAATTGGGGTGGGGTGGGCTAAGGTTGAGAAAGCAGGGGCAACTGTTTTGTTTGAGGAGGCAAACAAGGGGAGTAACAATGTCGGGGTTGTTGTGAACCCAGTTCGTTTAAACGGCCTTGGAGAATTTGGTACTCCTCAGTTTGTGGCTGATAAGCTTATACAGGCTGAAAAACGCAAGGTACTGATAACAAACTCTTTCTTTTTTATCACATTCATTGGTTCGATTCCCATTTTTCCTAATGAATTTATTTGTATTTTCATGTGACACTAAGATTCATTACACCTATCTTCAAAAGGTTCTATGGCAATTTATTTGATCAATGTCCTCATTATTTACTCAACCAAGACTAATAATTGCATGTCAGTAACAATAATTTGCCTCAATCTGATGACTAAGATGGGAAAAGATAGATAAACCCAAATCAACTTGATGAAAAATGTAGACTTGCCACTGCCTATTAGAATTTCTTTTCTTCTCTGCCTAGCTTTAGGAGAATACGCTTGTAATGTTCATCAATTGTCAAATTGGTAGTGTAAATTCGTAGATAAACGTTAAGTCAACATTATAATTGTTGTTGCCTTTATTTTTCTTTTATTTTTGTTAATGATAAACCATATTTTCTAACAAAAATTACATGCATGATTCAATAATTGTTAATTTATTGGTATTTAATTTTTCTATCCCATGATATTTATGTGGCTTCCCCTATTCATCATCAAATATTCAGAACCTTTATAGCAAAAATAAATAAATTTACATTTATATATCATATCCATTCTTTTTTTTTCTATTTGAAAGGATACATCATATCCTGTTAGATAATAAAGATTCACTGATATTCTTCATTTTGAAGGAATTAAGGTCCCTTTGAGAATTGTATCATTACAGTTTATCCAATATCATTCAGTTTTTGGTATTTCATATGGCTTCAAGTGTAGTTGGAATTTTTAGTTCAGAAAGTTGGATTTAAGAATATTCATTCTTGGACAATTTTTAGAGTGCTAGGATATTTTCGCTGACCTATTAGGATCCTCGATTCATCCCAAATCTTCAGACCTCTTCTAAACAAAGATATTATTCCTTGGCATTAGAAATGCCCCGTCATAGCACTAATTTAAGATCTCTTTTTTTCTTTTGGAGCATGTGAGTTGAGCTATGCAATGGGATATAGCTCTTGCCCATCCTAAACCCTGTCTTGTCCCTAATATTTGAACCTAAGCGCTCCAATTTGAAAGTTCAAGTTCTAACCTTTTGGGTGCCCTCTTGGGGACTTAATTTAGGAACTTTTGAATTTCTTTACCTTTTCAGTTTTCTCTACCAATTGCTATTTTTCTCTTTTTGCAAAATTCCAGAAACCTTCATGTACCTTGTGCATGCCTTTTATATTATGGACCTAATTGTGTTTTAGGTTTTCTTCCTTGCATTACCAGAGACTCCCCTTTTATTGTCCTTAATGTATCTATTGAACTACTTTTATGTCTTTTCATGTTTGGTTGCTAACTATTGTGTATGTCCTCAATTGCTCTCTTATTTACTTCAATGACTTAAAGAAACTTAACCCTCTAAAGCTTAACAAGCACGCATGCAGATAAAGTGTAGGCACAAATTCAGTTTCTGCATCCATAATATGTCCTTAGCCTCTCAATTTAAAGGTGCTTCATCTATATTCCATTTGCTCAACAGCCACCTGAATTAAGTCTTTTGAAACCTAGCTTGAATTCCGACACTCGGTTTATGTTTTCTCTAATGAAACGAAATCATGATACAGTCTACCATTTGCTGGCAATTATATTGAACTAACCTGGATTCATAGGGCCTTTTTCTACAACTTTTAATCAACACTGGAATATGAGAAGAGAAGACAGTTACAAATAAAACTAACCGGTGGTATGAATGTAGTTTTTTATTTTATTGTAAGAAACCGTGACTATGAATCTATGTGTTAAATATATCTTCTTGAGAGTGTGCTTTGCTCAAAACCAACATCCTTCCTCTCTCTCTCTCTCTCATATGTGTACCAGTATAAGCGTACAAGCTTGTGTCTTTTGCCCTTGTGTGGCTGAGCTATATGAAAATTAGAGGGAAAAAAAAAGGAAAAGGAAAAGGAAAACCTTCTTATTTACTGCATAAATGATGGTTGTACTACATGAAATTTCCTGTGTGTTGAGGACATTTTAATAATATCTGAGGTTATTTTGTGATTTGAAATACTTGCCTTAGGCAAATAATATTTATTCCTTTTCAAGAAGATATAAAACAATTGTTTGAAAGTTTAAGTTAATATTTGACCATGTGTCATTTGAATGAAATGATTTGAGCAATGTATTTTACATCTACTTTTATTGTAACTTTTGAACTGATGAAGAAAGTGCAAGATATGTGGTAAAAGACTATAGAAGGTTTTGATCGTTTGGTGTTTTCAAGTTTTCTTCATGCTAGTTCTTGCAATACATACAATATGTGAGCACATAGCTGAGCCATTCATATAATTCAGACACATTTGGTAGGTGCAGGGGCTACTACAAATGTAGAATTTCTGATGTATTTCCTAACTGGGTGTTAAAATGAGGTCTGCGGTATAGAAATAATGAGGTGTCTTTCTGCATTGTAATGTGTGCTGAATATTCTTTCTACATTTATATCTTTAC
The DNA here is from genome assembly GCF_002303985.1 of Durio zibethinus. The sequence goes on along the minus strand of NW_019167860.1, from coordinate 15,399,788 downwards.
ATGGATAAGTTGAATAGAATATGGTTGCTGTTTTTCTTTTTTTTTTTTTTTTCAGTTCTGATGTCTATGGTAATTTAAACAATGTTGTTTTATACGTTACCCTTTCGTTTACAGGAAAGCACAAAGGATGCCAATGTAATTGGAGTTGCTGAGAGACCAGGTAAAGGAGGCTTACAAGTATATGAGTTTGAGTACAAGGTGGATAGCACTAGGGGAGGAATGAAGAGGATCTTTTCAGCGGCTTTTGTGGCATCAAAGAAGCTTTACCTTCTTAATATTTCTCATTCAGACAAGCCTGAAAGTCCTCTTGATAACAATACAAGAGCAGTACTGGAAGAAATTCTTCATTCTTTTGATGCAGCGCCTTCTACATAACATTCAGATAAAGTTTTTTTCTTGACACAATGACTTCGTGCTTCTGCTTCAGTATTCAAATCCCAGTAGTTGCTGCTGACTTATTTTATTATGTCCAATTTAAATTAAATAGGAAGATACCAGCAGTAGACTGCTGAAAATGAAAACTGATATACAGGGAATTGATTAATTTGAGTTGTTGTCATTTATAAATGAACCCAGGCCTTCAGGAATGCATGAACCATGTGTACTCCACAGCAATTTTATTGATAATAAGCCATTAACCATATTCAGATTTGAAAAATAGAAAGGAAAGAGGAATAAAGAGTGAGATTCCATTTTGGATTTTGTCATAAGAAGCTGATGGTGATTGTGTGGGTTTTTGTGTGGTGCGTAGGTATTTGTATACAAGAATATGAAAATCAATCCTTTGCATTGACTTTCATGTCAATAAAATGCAATTCATACAACACTTACATATGAACATTCTTTGACCTTCCGGTCTTTCCAAACCATTTTTATGTTGAGGCAAATATGGCATTATGACCAATAATAATCTTGGCTGGGATCTGAAATGTGAAGAGTCATTCTTTATTTTTCCTATCAAGGTGAGGCCAATTGTTTGAGTCATTTTTAGCAATCAATTAGATTCTTCATGCCAAGATTAATGTGAGGGCAGATGGTGTATGGATGAAAACATTATATTATATTGTTGTCGGCATTTATTAAAATTTACTTGAACAAGATCTCCTTAGCTGAGTTGTTTCAATTGCTGTCTGTAGGTAAATCATAAGATTATGCTAAGTTCATGAGTTTACCCTTCACCCAAGGGTTTGAATGAGATTTCAAATGTCTGTTTTCTCATTGCAGGCTGGTTTGTAGCATCCAAATTCATAGCTACTGAAGCAATATGCAGTGATTTTATGTTTTCAAACAAGTGAAATACCTGAAGAAACTTCAGCCCTGCTGGTAAAAATTCTAAAATTTGTAGCAGTCTGCAAGTTTCCATCACTTATGTCTTCAAACTTATGTAATCACTATTTGTCATGTGATCGATTTACATTCTCGGGCTTCCTTGCTTTGGGGGCCAAAATACACCTTTTCCTGCTTGTGCTAACTTTGATCTGTTTCAATGAATTTTTACTTTCCATTTATTTTTGGTATTTGAAATTATCAAGAATTGAATCTTAATTATTAAAATTAAGAGTTTTATTTCTCATTTAACTTCATTAATGCAATTCAAAAACGTTAAATGTTGGTTGCTTTCAATAATTTAGATGTCTCTTGTGGTATTCTTGTGCTGGAATCATTAGGGGTCATTTAGTTAGGAGGAATCAAAAAATTTTCTCCTGAAATATAATTGTGAGTATTTGATTCTCATGTTTGGTTCAAAATTATTCGATTTTTGGAGAAAATGTCAAATTCTCAACAATATTCGAAAGTCATGGAATTAAAAACTCACATCTTCTTGTGATATTTTATGATTTCGGATGAAAAGTTGTTTGAGTTTCGCGTTTGTTCTAAATAAAAAATTACTTCTATGTTAACTTTTTGAAAAGCAACATTTGACAATGAAATTAAAATTTTTTTAAGTCAATTACCATATTTATAATAAACAAAATGCAGTAATTGTTCATTGTTTTTTTTTAATTCCATATTTCTATTACTAAGTTTGTTTTTGAAAAGTATGAAGAAATTGTGGTAGAGTATGGCTTTTGTTAAAACCTTATTACTGTGTTTTTTTAAAGAAATGCAGTAATTGAATATATTTATTGTGTTTATTTGTAAAAATGCAATAATTGATCAAGTTTTTATTTCATTTTTGTAATTAGAATGTTGCAATATTATTTTTCGTTGTTCTTTTTATTATTAATTACTATATTTATTTAAAAATAAACACAGTAATTGACTAATTTAAAATTTTTTTCTCTAAAAAATTGTGTTTCTAACATTATGAACCTTATAATGTCTAATCAAATTCAGAAGAACATACTATTATGATGTTTCTTGTGTAGAAACATCATAATTGATGTCTTAATCATATTTCAATAACAAAAATCACATTCTGATTTTTATTTCAACATAGCAGAGCTTTATGCAAATATTTTCCTGTTCAACCAACATCAATTTCAACATCTGTGTTTTAATCTTTGTGCTGTTTAGTTTATTTGCATTTTTTTCAATAAAACGGTGTGTTTATTATCTTTTACCTAATTATTTGCTATGCGTCATTTGTTGCATTCAAATGTTTTTTTATTTTATTTGTTTAGATCGTGTTTAGATATTGATTGAAAATATGTTGATATATAAATATGTTATTCATTTTGGTTTTAGCTCTCTCATCCACAAATATTTTGTTGTTCATTTATATTTTGGTTTTGAATGTGTGATAGATTCTATCTTCCATATGCAAAAATTTGCTTTCTATTTTTTTCAACATTAATGAGAATTTTTCTTATAAACAGTTAAGACTCGTTCATCACTAAGAAAGAAGATGCAATTGGTTACAATCCTTATTTTGCATTTGAATCAAATGGAGAATTTGTTGCATATGTTAGTTATTGTTGTTATGGCTTTAATTGTAATGAAACTTAAAAAACAATGTAGAGTATATTATGGGGAAACCTCTTATGATAGGCTACATGTTAGAGAGTTAAACTTAAATACAATGATTTTTAAAAGCAATAGATAGTATATAGATAATACTAGAATGGATAGGAGAACTTTTGTAAAATTATGTCATTTGCTTCAAACAGAAAGGGGATTACTGGCATCTAAACATATGCCAATAGAGGAACTGATTATTAGCTTCTCAACATAATTGTTCATCATATAAAAAATAGGGTTATGAAACGTAAGGTAGTTAGATCTAAAGAGACAATTAGTAGACAATTTTATTCTATATTGAATTTTGTTTTGAAACTGCATACCCTATTGTTTAAAAAACTCAAATTGAAACTAGATAATTCAATAGATAAAAACTGAAAATGGTTTAAAGGTTGTTTTGGTGCCTTAGATGGGATATACATCAAAGTCAATGTAGACACAATTGATAGCCCTAGATACAGGACTAGAAAAAATGAAATTGCTACCAATTTCTTTGGTGTTTACACCTCATATGTGCAATTCATATATGTTTTACTAGGATGAAAAGGTTCTGCAACAAATGGTAGAGTATTAAATGATGTCATTACATGCAAAAATGGGTTGAGGATCCCATAAAATATTAGCTTTAATATTTTGGTTTTAGGGTTTAGAACATTTTTTTTATGTGTATTAATGTTATTCCACTGTAATAGGTTATTACTATTTGTGTGATGTCGAATACACAAATGATGAAGGTGTCAAAGATACCATCTAAATGATAGGAGGTCAGAACTCCAATTGACGGCCTTGCAGGAATACTTCAATATGAAACACTTTCAAGTAAAAAATTGTATCAATAGATGTTTTAGTATATTGAAGCTAGATGGCAATTTTTAAGGAGAAGTCATTTTATTCAATAAAGATAGTGTAAAATCATTTTTACTTCTTGCCTTCTCTATAATTTTATTATGTCTGAGATGGTAATTGATCCTATAAAGGGTGATGTTGCTTAAGGAAGTAATAACCAACCAGATAAACCTGAACATCAAGGTTTGATTATGCATGTTAAGCCATCTTATGCTTGGACTCATTTTAGAGATAATATGCACAGGAAATGTTTACAAATTAGTTTCAATCCTGGGAATAAGAACATTATAGATTTTTGTTTATTTCTTATCATGTTTTCTAGATTTAATTGATGTTTTTATGATATGGTTAAGTGTAAAATTTGATTTCTACCTTTGTTCAATATATATTCATGTATTTTTTTTCTTGTTGAGTGTACAATGTATATGGCAATTGTTTTCAATGTCTTTGGTTTTTTTCCATGTTTATTAGTTTACTTCATGCCTTAATATAGACATTTTACTCTTATCTAATTTTTGATTTACTATATTAATATTTTTGCATGATGTCTAACCATATGATTAGAAAATCAACATGTCTTTATCTCGAGCCAATCCTTTTCAATTTGTAAGAGGCCCATCTAAAAGAAAAATAAAAAGTTCAGGGGTAGGTAAAACATTCATGGACAAGGGATAAGGATTCATATCTCGTCCAATGCCTACATGCATTGACAAATGATCCTAGTTGGAGAGCAGATAATAAAACATTCCGTGTTGGATATTTAGATATCTTGAAATGATGCTGGAGTAACTCATTATCAATTCCTAATTTAAAGCCACCCTCTATATTGAGTCAAGGGTTAACTACTAAAAAGATAACATTTCGTTATTTATGATATGAAAAATATAAGTGGATTTAGGTAGAATGATCGAGACAAATGTATCATTGTTGAGAAAGTAATTTTTAATTAGTGGGTTTAAGTAGGTTGTTTAAGATTAAACTATCATTTAACTTATTTTATTTTTTTCTATTTATTATATTTTATTTGAATTTACTTTAACTTTTACATAGACTCGTCTATATTCTAGAAGATTAAGGAGCAAACATTTTCCTTTCTTTGATAATTTTAAAGTGATTTTTGAAACTAATAGAGTAACATGTCAGAGAGCTAAAACAATTGTTGATGCTGTTAAAGCAATGAATGTTGTTGAGGATGCTTTCTTTTATTTAGAGTTTGATCCCTATCATGAAGAAAATACAGAAAGAGTAGAGGACAAAGAAGAAATAGGTTTAGTTGCTCCAACCTCCACTAGGACATTGTCAGGCAAAAAGCATTGTAGGAGCACAGATGGACCAATTGTTGAATTGGTTGAGCACATAGGCAATCTAGAAGCTACATATGATAAGGCTGTGAGCCAAATTAAGGGCATTTAAGCTTTTTTGAAGAAAAAACTGATAGTACTGATAGAAGAATTTTACTTTTCAATGAAATTATGCAACTTGACGGTTTTTCAACTAATGAAATTCTCGTTACTGGTGAGTATATATTGAAAGAAAATCACAAAGTAAAGTTTTTCTTTGCACTGCCACATGTATGAAAGACTACATACAAAAATAGTTAAATAAATGTATTATCTAATCGATCATCCTTTGACTCTCTTTTGGACACATGTAGAACATAATTATATTGTAGCATTCATATCTTATGTATTGGTTCATTTACATTAATTAAGTAAATAAAGAAGTTTTTTTTTTTATTGCAAGATAGATTGGCATATTCTAAATTTCTTTTTTAAAATTAATTTAATATTTAATTTCGTATCTATGACAATTTTCTTATTTGTATTAATAGAACAAAAATTATACTTGGGTGAATGATTCAAATTTCTTAGTTTGTATAGAAAATTAAATTAAAAAAAATGGGTCATGGATAGTGTTTTAATTGAAACATTGGGATTGGTATTAATTAAAACAATTAATGATTTTATTATTAAAAAACTAATACATTTATATAAGAAGTACAAAGAATTTAGAACTCTTATATAAATTTACAATTGGATGATTGTTATCAATCCTTAATGTGCAAATGTGGATACGTAGTCACATCATTCTTGACAAACTTCATCAATTTCTTCTTGTGTGAAATGTTCCCTTTTCACCCACTATTAACAAAATATCAGGACTCAATGTCAATCAATTTGCATTTTATATATATGTTTAATAGAAACATATTAGTTAGTAGATTGCATCTACACTAACCTTGTCTGGTGTTCTCATTAGATCATACATAACAATCTCTCTTATAAAACGGAAGACATAATATTTATATTCTATAAGTCCTAGTTAACGAGGAACCTAAAAATGAAATTTGTTCAATAGTCAAAGTGATTTTAAACAAATTCAGTATAGAGATATATTTTACACCTACTGAAAATATCATCCATTTGAACTTTCTATTTTTATGAACAATACCATATCCCCTAAATCAACACAAACAAACTTGTAAACATAAATACTATTAATTACATAGTAAAACATTTTATATATTTGTTCACTTAAACGTGAATGTGATGCCTCTTTATTATAGTGGCAAGCTCGGGTTTAGGATTTAACCCTTCTCGTCTTGAGTCCAATAAGTAAGGAATAATTGTATTCATATCAACGACAATTAGCTACTAGTGACCCCAACAAAATAATATGTATGCTAATGTTACAATGTAATACTTGTAACAATTATAACAATTGGATATCATACATAGGTAAGTAATTACTATGAATTGAACTTACCCAGAATTATGAGGCACTAGAAAATATTCAAAATGTTTTTGCAATGCTTAACCCACAGCATGAGCATAATCCGTGAAAGAGCCAAAACCATGATTGATATGATTTGGGTTAATAAATCTGTATGTATCAGTCTATTATCTCTCTTTCAACCCTCTGTGCAAGAAGCTGCATGACAAAAATCAATAACAATATCATACCATTACACACAATATAAGAAAATATTTTCATAGTATATATTTAAATCAATGTATAAACTAACCTCATATATGCAATAATTTTAGTAGTTGATATCTTTTTCATCTCAAAAAATGCATCAATCTCTGGCTACCTTATGAATGTAATCGAGTGGTAATCAAATAATCTATACTCGACCTTCATGATAATGCATGATCCTTCTACTAAACGTTCACAATAATGAATGGAAAGTTCTATTGTACTAGATTACGTAGGTGGGATGATTTGAGGTTGAATATCTTATTACAAACAAAATGAAATATTATTGTAACAAAATCAAATCACAAAAATCAAATTTAAAAATAAATCAATTCACAATAATCTGTATGTATGATAATTATCAGAAAAGTGGTTTACTTGAAGGCTTGATTCGTAAATTTATTTTTGATAATGTCAATAACAAACTAACCTTAAGCCATGTTAAGTTGCATTACTGTCAACATTACCTCCAATGTAGTAAGTCGTTGCTATTGCTCATTAAGTCGCTACTCTTGCTCATCAAGTCATTGTTGTTGCTACGTTATTATGGCTTCACATTCAACATTCTTCGTTGTACGGGGTTTAGGTTGATTTTTGAAATTCTATGTTGGAGAAACAAAGCTCCTAACCCCCCAAACATAACTAGGTCTGTCTTTTGATCCTAAAGTTAAGGATAAAAGATCTTCGCCATAACCGGTTCATAGCTCACAAGATTCATATCCTTAGAGAAGTTCTCCCAAAATGCAACATGCTGGTAAATAGCTAAATAATATATTTATTCATGCATAAAAGCCCATTCAAAATATGTGATATAAAATGAAGTAAACTTATAATCTTTTTAGTCATTTGTTGAGTTACTTCATTCCATATGTTTCATTTTTTCACATGTCCTTATTCCTAAACATCCATCTTGATATTTTAGTACCTGAGCTGCATGTTTTATGAAACCATATGAAAATATAAGTTTCTAATTTTCATTAAATGAAGTTCATAATCTTAAATCATGACTATAATAAAAGTGTTTAAATACTTACAAAATCATACTTCACATTTACATAACTCTTTTTCAAATGTGCAATGGTGATATATTATTAAGCTTGTATTTTCTTTTGTAGTTCTTTGATTTTCTGCAAAAAAGAAACAATCACATATTAACATACATCTAGTCTCAATAAAATATTATTAAAAAAAAGATTGTATGCATATGCTGAATTCAACTAGTAGATGACTCGAATAAATTGTTAAAAAACATAAGGGCCTTTTATATAGCCAAATGGTAGGGATTCAAATGAATTGCTTATGATCGTACCACATGTTCGGATGGTTACTAAAGATGAACCTTTATCGCTTTCTTAGCTCTGAATTTTTACTGGCCCAAAATACTTTTTTTAATTTAATGCAATTTTCAAACAGCGCAGGGGGCAAATCGATCATTACACCTATTCAAACTTGTCAAATCGATCAATAAAACCCAAGCCAAATCGGCCAAATAGAGAAATTACCAGGTTAATCTTGTATTAGACCTAAAAATCAAACTTCAACATAAAAAAAAAAAAAACATAAGTCTCATATTAAACACATAAGTCACATTAATAGTTACTCATAAGTTAGCTTAGCCCAACCTCGGGCCTTTTTAACATAAGGTTAACTAACTCAACAACCCCAGAATGAACTAGTTAAGCATATAAATTGAAATCTATGCTCAAGATCAAAATTGGCACCTATGATCAAACTTCAAGTTAGTACACTCCAAAATGGCCAAGGCTACACTTGATAGTCTACAATCGATCATAAACCTCTTTCACTCGACCTTTACCTCAATCTCAGAAATAGTTAACCTTGGTTACGTAAGGTTGGGTTCTAGGCATAAATTTTTAAAATCTCATACTCAAAAAACTCAAGGTCGAACTAACGAACATGTATGCCAAAATGATTCAATCAAGCACCTATTAGTCTGATCTCAGATTGCTCGGTAAGGGGATAAAATTTAAAGATATTTTTGGATTCAAAGAACAAATTTATCCTTTTTTTCATTATAAATTGTCAATAGACAACCAAGGATATTTTTTACTTTTGGATCGATCTAACATGTTAAGACAACATGACATGCACAGTGCCACATCAACTCTACTACATCACTATCCTACCCTATAAACCCTTCATCTTTCACTTATAAATAAAATCATCTAGGTACTATCATTCCAATCTAACCTTCTTCTTTATTTTCATATTTTTCTTTCCTTCTAACTTTTTTGTTTCGACCTTTGATATAGTTATTGAAGTGTAAATATAAAAATACCCTATGCCTTTACTCTTAGCCATTCTTATTCTCTCTTGTGATTTCAGGGTCTTGACCCTCAGTTCGAAACTCAACATCAATAAAATCTTTCTATTAGAAAGCTAACTCTAGAACTACCTCATCATCTACAATACTTGTAAACCTAGAAGGGAATTGTTGAACCTGTATTTCAATTCTTTCCATTCTTCTATCTATTGACTAAAGCTTGAATATTTTGTCAAAACATCCTTTGAGAACTATTTATTCTCAATCAACTCTCATGCATATTTTTCAAACAAATCAATCTTTTACCATGATAGATGTCATTTTGTTACATCACTCTCACTTTTGACATTATCTAGCCACTCCTTAACTTTTTCTACCTTTGCCTAAAAGCATGAATCTTGTGTCAAACTAGCAAATTTGCTTTTCTTGTTTTCTTCTTTTGGAACGCTTCTATCCTTCTACCATTTATCAAAAATTTAATACCTCATTTGTTTTCCATGCTTGATGTAATGGCCATGTATGCGATGCATCTCTGTTCAGTAGTAGTCTGTAGTGTCCAATGGTTTAACAAGGAGCTTATAGAACTGGAAAACAATGAGGTAGCTTGTGATGTACCAACATGTGGATTATATTATTCTAATACCCAACAAGCTTATGGTAATTCAAGTTCACTCTATTCTCTCTTCTTGATCCCCACTTGAGCTTAAAGGAATCATAATAACCTATTTGATCATCAGCCTCATTGTAATATGCTTTGTACCACCAATCTCAACTCTAAAAGGCATTATCTTGGATAATTTTATTGCTAGATTACTGACAATCAGGTTTCACTTGTCACCATTTTTACCTGTTTATAGGCAGTCCTCAGCATTAAGTGTGACTCATTTTCTTTCCAAGTTTAAGTTTTGCATGGAAAAGCAATGGTCTTGAACTGGTTCCTATAATTTGATTTTAGTTAAAGCTAAAAGAAAATAATTAACTTACCATGTAAATCGACTTGAGAGAACTAAGTATTCTTTGTAAGAAAAAAAACTACCATATTTGTTAGTTCCAAAGATTGCAATGCCAATGCCACTTCAGCTTCATAACTAAAATCAAATAGATAATCTTCATGAAAGTTTCTAGCTTTCAAAAACTATTTTGAAACTTTGTAACAGAGTCTTCATACTTAAAATGATCATTAATCCTGCAACTTAATGAATTGTTGGCTAATATTAAATACATCATCTGATGTTACATTTTTTACATAATGGCACCCTTTTGGTAGCATAAAACATAGCTTCCAAAAGGTTAAAACAAACTTTCTGATGGCTCTTCAGTTTACACCAACATTTTCAAGTCTTTTAAAACACAACAAAAAATAGTATCTTTTAAATCATCGGATAGCTAAGAAGAAGGGCTTGTAATTATGACATGAAAAGAAGTCATGCACCAGTGTCAGAAATGCAGCAGGGTTTGCATTTTAGAAATATGGTTGACAATTTCGGCAAAAAGTAGCATTGGCATGATATCATGCTTGGAAACAACATGGCAAAAGTTTTCTCCCCATCTTTCTTGTAGAATTGATCCATGTAGGGCTTCGTCTCTGAATAATGAAAAGCCAGAAATGATACATAGCAGATTCGACATTGGAAAACACATGAATTGTAGATGATAGAGGAGCCATATAGTTAAAAAAAAGGTTGTTGTTCTTCATATAGAATAACTTGTGATCAATTTCACTTTTTTCATCAATGTCACAATCTGCATCACCAACAATATCTTCTTAATATAACTTGAATCCAATTAATGTTGACATAAAAAAAATTGAAGATTAAGTTGAGAAAATTAATCAATTCATACATTTTTTCTTTCTTTGCTATTTCATCACTTTATTGCTTTTTTTTTTCTTTTTTCATGGTCTTTTTCTTCTTTTTTACTTTTACAAGCCAGCTTATTTCTTTTTTTTTCTTTCTTTTTAGTTTTTCTTTTTATTTTTTCATTCTTTTTCTAAGCTCCACCATTTCTCTCTAATAATGCATTACTTCAAAATGATCCACGAATGTCCTAATGAATATAGGATAAATAACCAAAAAATAGGAAATATAAGAACAAAAGCTTAGGTTTGTAATGCGATTTCATAACAAAAAAAAGTATCATTAGGCTCAAATAGGTGACTATGAAATAATTATTTCAAGATTAGCTTGAAAAGGCTCAAATTATCCAGAGATGACCTATATCATTTCTTTAATTTGTCTCTTAATATTTTATCTCGAGAGATGATAAAAATAAATTCTAAAACATGAAACATAACTTTAAAGACCAATGAAAAAAAACCTCATACTCACATAATCAATCACTAGATAAAAAATACAAATAAATAATTGAAGTATTAATTCACGAATGAAAACTCATACTCAAAAAGTCACTAAACCTAAGCATCATATCATATTTCACACAATATTAAATATTTTTCTAAAGTTATATTCATTCTTAATCTTTACCTATCATTGGCTTCATGAAAAACTAATTAAAAAAAGTATACTAATGATTCAAGTTACAACAAGTCAAGCTCAATTTCAAGCAAAACTCAAAGAAAATTTAAAAAATTTTGTAAACATTTTAAGCAATTTTTTCATACCTCCAAACTTAAAAAACACATTGTCCTCAATGTATAAGCAAAAAATAAAATAAAATAAAACATAAGAGAGAGGAACAAAGAAACTCTCCTATCATCTTGGAAGTATGGTGACCAAATGTAAGAATAAGTGTAAATGGCCAAAACTTGTTGTGCTCATAGCTTTAAATTTTTATTCACCTACAAAATAAAAGAAAATACCTACAAAAAGAATAAACATCACTATGTATGAGAAAGTATAAGAAAAAAAAAAGCAAATGAATAAAATATGAAATGTAGAACTTCGGTTGCCTATCAAGAAGCACTTATTTAAAGTCAAAAGCTTGACTTTCATTGGTGTTAGAGAATTACACCACATTTAGTTCTTGCATCTACCCATTTCATTTTTTTCCTTAACACCAAATATATAATGAAAAACTCTAAGTAAATATGGTGCACTATGGTAGATTTGCATCCCACCTCTATGAATAATTTAAGCATATTGTAATACGATCTAATAGATGTGGTCATTGGCTTCAATACCAATGACATGGGTACCACCATTGAGAATATGAACTTTGGCTCTAAAATGAAATTTTCTTCCATGAATGGTAGAAGTTTAGGCTTAACAAGGGTTATTAAACAACCCTCATCACTATTTTTAAAAAAATGAGTTTTCAAAGACATGTATTTTTAACTCATCATACAATGAATTTTTAAAAAATAATGAAAATGGCATATGTATACTATGAAGCTCAAAATTTTCTTGATCAAGACCATTGCTGAGACCTTTTTATAGATAATGTAAGAAGTAGATCCATCTTCTTTAAAATTCATATCATTGACTTTATCTTCTATGAATGGTCTATCTTGAGAAAGCTTTAAGAATGATATGTCTATAACTTTAAGTATAAGATCACGGAATGGATAAGCTATTAAACAAGTAAGTTCTTTGCTAACGATTTTCTCATCATCTTTAAGATTGATACTAGATTTAAAAAAAAATGTGTCTAAAGGCTAAATAATTTATTTAGTAAGGTTACCTTATCAACACATTTACTCACCTCATCCATCTTCAAACAATAGGGTAAGTGATTTTTAAGGAATTTGAGAAATGGCATAATAAAATATCAAGCTCAATTTTTTCTTAAATGCTACCCTCTTTTTTAATTTCCTTAAATGATCCATTCTAATCAACTTCCCTAGCCATAGATTTATCCTCAACCTCCACTATCTCTTTTTTCATAACTTTTACAAAATATGACATCTTCAAAACAATGAGCTCATCATCATCATTAAACCATATCAAAGTTTTTCTCTTATAATGATCTCTTAATGTGCACTTTTTTTATCACCCAACAAGGTTTTGACTTTATATTACTTGGCATGAAATCTTGAGGCCAAATATTTAAGGTGTGTGTATTTTGACCAAATGGGCCAAAATTCCTAATAAATGCCTATTGGAGTTTTGCATGAGTTTAAAGCAATTCTATGAATGTCTCCTCAAGGGATGGCTTTTTTTCTTTTAGGAAGTGCAGTGGTGAATACTGGATAAATGAAAAATAATGTAAAGATGATTGACTTTGTGATGAAGAAAAATATTATTGTGATAGAACATAGCGTGGCACTTGAAAGATTTGTAGTGATGGTATAGAATGTAGGAGTGGTGGAAGGTATTGTGGAAATGAAGGCTTGATAGAATAAGTCAGGATGTACTTAGGTGATAAACTTAAAGAATGCCCCAAACTAGTTTCCCACATGTTTTTAAGATTGACCTCCCAAGTTTGATTAACGTAAGTGCTTGAGAAAAATTGGAATTGTTGGTCAAAGGTACACCTATCATTATGGTTGTTTTCACTGTGCACTTCAACATATTTATATTGTTTTGGGAATTTATGGATAATGACTTTTAGATTAATTGCTATAGAATCAATTTTTTTGAATAAAGTTTTAAAGATTAACTCTCTTTTGGCTTCGTTTTCATCACTTGACCATTGTACTAAGTAGTCATCAGAGCTTAGGGTGCTCGGTTACCTCATATAAATTTGATTCTCACATGAAAATTAAACTAAAACCTAAAAAAAAATATAATAGTTGTGTATACTAAAACTAACTACATTAACCTATCCATACTAAAGCTATGAAAACTAAAGGATGATGCACATATTCTAATCTAAGCTATGCTAAGGCTATGTAAACTAAGTAACTATTCTAAGTAGGGACAAATAATGAAATGAGACAACAAAGAAAGTTAGCTTTTGTGCAACCTAAGGAAACAAAAACAAGGTGAATTAGTAACTAGCCTAGCAAATATAAAAACAAGGTGAATTAGTAACTAGCCTAGCAAATATACAATAAAGGTGAATCAATCAATAGATGAGCGTGGTAAAGTAAACTAGTAGCCTAAGAACTCTTGACACCTAATCTCGGACAATGAAACCAAAAACTTGATTGCAAAATTTTTTGCTAGTGCCCAGATCGTTCAAGTAATAATAGTAACTTAAGGTCAAGATATCGTTTTACATAAATTAACTAAAGAATCCTTAGTATAACTACCTATTACCCCCACACTCCCTCTAAAGTTGATTTAATTGAAAGGTGTACATAAAGCTAAACTAACAAGAACAATTGAATAAAACCAAGAACAAAACATGACTTTAGCAAAAAGTAAAGTTGCAACATGCAAAACATTACAACTATCAAAATTAATGAAAACAAAAGCTAAAATGAATTGAATTGAACTCAACATACTTTGAATATAATTCCAATATAAATAAGCAAAAACAACAAAAACATTTAATAATCAAAATAGTAGCTTAAAGGCTTTAACAGAAAATAACTAACTAACAACCGAAAATAATTACCATAACTACCTTTCAACGTCTAACAAAAGAAACATCTAGAAACTATTTAGAAATTGATCCAAACAAACTGGAAATTGCAAAAACAGAATGTAATTGAAGATCAAAACCAAATTGAAGAACAATTAAAGTAGAAAAAACATAAAAATCAACAAGAACAAGCAAAATCAAAATCAAAATTTAAATTTGGAAACTATCAAAATTGTAAAAAGAAAATTAGATCTAGGCTTCTAGAACTTGAATGAACTTAAACTGAACTAAAATAAAATAAATCTAAAAGTTTACTATCTAAATCAACAAACAAATCACAAGAAACAATAAAAAAATTTAGCTTATTGAAGTATATCATAAATCAAATGCAAGAACAATAAAAACAAAAGAGTTACTATAAAATCTAGCCAAATAGATTTGAAATGCTTTAATTTAAAGGCAATCAAATGAAATTAAACAAGTGAATGCATGAATTAAATAGTGCAAAGTGAGGAAAAAAAAAGCAATTAAATGCCCAACTAGGAGTGAAGAGACTTATGTGTTGTCACTCACTCAAGCTTTCACTCCACTTTTAGATCTAATTGAAACTTTGAGGAATTTTCTAAAAATTTGTGAAATGAATTTGATTGTGATTTTTTTTCAAATTTGTAGAGAATTCATAGAAACAATTAGATTGAAACTCACAAGAATTGATGGAGTTCCAATGGAAAAACTACAACTAGGGTAAAAACATGATTTACCAAATAAAGTTGAGAAACAAGAGAAATTACAACAAAATGAACTTGAAAACTTAAAGTGCATGAGCTTTTATAAAAAAAATTCTTAAAATTCATGTAAATTAATGGCAAGAAAAGCAAACTTTGTTTAAAAATAAATGTAATTTTCTCCTGAACAACCTTCTAAAAGAATAATGAGGAAACTATTTGAAAAGAAAAGAAAGTAACATGCTAGAAAAGAAAAATCTAGAAAAAATGGTAAAAGTCTCTAAAAGTTCTCAAATGGCTAGCCAATCCACATATTTATAGACCAAAGGAAAAGTGGTTCAACCAATCAAAATGCAAGAAAAATTCAGCTTGGCTGACACATTTTCTAAATTTTTTCAACTCAACTAACTTGCATCCTTAGCTTTCTTGTTTGCTTTACTTCACTTCAAGTCTTTTTCCTTTGATCTTGTGAGCTCTAAAAAGTCAAACTTATAACCAATTAAAACCTTCTAAAATGCCACCTAAGTAGCTACACATTGGCCTTCCCTTTGAATCCAAGAAATGGTGTCATTTCTATATGATCATCACACTTGCATCTATCGGTTATGCTTGAATCATTATGTTCACTTTTGGCACTAATTATAGTAGTTTTCCTCTTCAAAATTCAGCCAACAAACAACCACCTAAATGCCAAATAAATCATGAAAAATTCAAAAAAAAATTTTTAAAAATTCAGCTCTTGAAATTAACTATAAATCCATTACAAGCACTAATAACCCTTTCTCCTCTTTTAGCTTATGTAAGCTTATTATAAATGTGACCATTATTTCTATAAGCTAAAAGAGATTAAAAATCATGAAAAATATAAGAAGTTAAGCTTGAAATGAAGTTCTATAAGCTCAATTTAGCATAAGAAAGTAATGAAGACAAGTTAAAAAATTTCTCCCAAAAAAGGTAATTGACCAAGTTCTACACTAGTTCAGCCAAATATACCTTTTTGCACTAAAATTCCTCCAAAATGAGTCCATAGCTCCAAATTTCTTCATTTTTCATATTTCATCTACACATTGAATATTTATGCATTTAGGAGTATTTTTATCAAATTTTTCAAGAAAAAAACAAATATTCAAGAGAAATTACACTATAAAAAGGTAAAAAAAATGTTAAAATTTTAATGAAATCAAAATGCCCCCTAGTTTTGTGGTAAGTGAAATGTATATTTAGTGGGGGTTAATTATATAGGCAGCTGAGTGGGGGTTTTGCTTGATTGTTTATTTGAATGGGACATTGGGCTAGTCACTATGTAATGGCATTTAGGGTTATGCTTTGGTTTTGGTACTAATTAAACTATGTTTGAGGTTTTTTATTATTGTTGTTGTTATTGTTATGCAAGTCTCTTCCTTGCTATCATGTGCCTAACGATTATTGTGAAACTGCTAGCTCAATATATTAATCCATTTATTCTCTTATCGTGGACATTTTTTACGTTGTTCACATCTCTTAGCCTTATTAGCGGTTATGATCTCTTTACCTTAACAAACTTTTAGGCCCTTTCATATAGCTAATATAGCTGATTTGGTTTATTTTTTATTAATGAATACCTCAGATGGTCATGCCTCATCCCAAAAATAAAGCTTAGATGGCCCACTCAATGTTAAGATCATTGATCTCTAAAGTGACCATATTAAACCTTTCAAGTGTTATCGTAAAGTTTTTTTTATTTTTACTTTGTAGCCAACAAGCTCATAAAAGAAACATGCATCAGTCCTGCTATTTAAGAAATGTGCCAAAAATTGCCTGTCAAGGGCATTAAAACTGTCTATAATGGTAAGGTACGTCCTAGTTTTTTCACATAAAGTGGTGGGAAAAGCCCTACATTTCACGACATTAGACATATTGTGCAAGTCCATAAAGGTTCTATTATAAGCATCTTTTAGTAGTTTAAAGGAAGACGAGATATTTGCTTGTCTAATAGTAAAAGTCAGAAGGTTGTGATCATCCTTAAGCCAATTGAGATCTTTATTTTTTCTCTTTCTTAAGTTCAATTAGCTTCTTACACAGAATGGTAACTTGTGCAACTAGCTCATTGTTTGGGTTAAGGTTCTCATATGTTTGGTTTAATATAGGATTTTATAAAGTGTGGTCGTAGTGGTGGGCACTATCATGGACGATTTACGAATAGGTTTCTTTAGGGTGGGCTGAGTTTCATGGTGGTTATGGTTCCCATAAAGAAAATGCTATGCTTTCGCTAGGATAAGGTCTTTATTATGAGGCTGTTGTAAGGCCTATTGATACTGTTAGAGTAATCTCTGCTAAATGGCCACTTGAGCATTTAATAACTGTATTTGTGCCATGAGGGTTTGATAAAAGTCTGGTAGAGTTTGCATTGAGGGTTGATATGTTGGAATTTATGGTGCGAGTAGTGAAACATGTATAGTAGATGTTACAAGAGGAATGTTTGGCCAAAAACTGGCATTAATGGGCTATGATGAGGGATCTATGTCATAGGTAATTGAAAAAAAAAGGTTTGAAGGTCTAAGTGCTATGGTGTGGGCTAAAAGTGGTGTCAATGTTACATTTGGAGATAAAACTCTCATTAAATTAATATAAAAGCCCAGAAGCTGTGTTACCCAAGCATTTAATGAAAGATTGTTATTTGGGAGCAAGGGATTCCAAGAACGTAAAATTGGTGATGCAATTTGAAGAAGAATTGGTAGAAAGGATGTTACCTTAGTGGTAGCTGCAGGTTGAGTAGTAGTATTAATGGTGGGAGCTATTATTTCAAAATAGTACAGTTGGTGAGACATAGCTATCGTTTCCCACAAATGGCGATAATTGTTGATGGTGTTCTTAGGATGTTTTAGTTATAAAAAGAAAGGTAAGAAGAAAAAAAAAGATAACAGAGACCTGCAACTAAAAAACATAGTCAAAAAGCACCAAAGTTGTTACTTTGATACGTGCTCCAACACTGAAGTCAGTATGGTGCCTAAGATTGGGTTTAAAAGTAAGATGGTGAAGTATGTATGAGAAACTTTCATGCAAAAGAATGAGTTCAAAGAATTGGGTCTAATCTTATGTTACCTTGCATATTTGATTTTTCACCTAACTCTTACTTGAAATCAAGGGTCACGGCCCGACTAAGACAGTTAACGGCTGATAGGATGTCTGTGTGGAGCTCGAGGAGGGTCCACATGAATGGATGAAAATTACATTTAATGATCCCAGACAAGTTAGGTGTTGATAGGTCATTTTTTATGTAATTGACTTGACAAGTCATTAGTGGGACCTTAGGCGAGTCCTTCCTTTGGTGGATGGCTAATTGTGCCCTTAAAGCAGGTGACATAGTTGTTTAGGCGTGTTTTCCCTGTGTTACTTAAGGACCTGGCCATACTGACCATGTTTTGACCATTAATCAGTTGATTTAGGCATAACACAATTAAATTCTTTATGTCAAGATTAATATGGGGGCTAATGGTGAATGGATGAAAACATTATATTATATTATTGTCATTGTTTATTAAAATTTACTTAAACAAGATCTCTTTAGCTCTGAGTTGTTTTCAATTACTGTATGTAGGTATATTATTATGCTAAGTTCATAGGTTTAGCCTTCACCCAAGGATTTAAATGAGAATTCAAATGTCTGTGTTTTTTTATTGTAAGCTGGTTTGTATCATCCAAATTCGTTGCTACTGAAGCAATATTATGCAGTGATTTTATGTTTTCAAACAAGTGAAATACCTGAAGAAACTTTAACCTTGCTAGTGAAATTCTAAAATTTGTAGCAGTCTGTAGGTTTCCATCACTTATGTCTACAAACTTATGTAAGCATTTGTCATGTGATCAAAATTTTCCTTGTTTTAGGGGTTAAAATACACCTTTTACTATTGTCCTAACTTGATCTGTTTTCATGAAAAGTTTTACTTTCCATTTATTTTATTTTATTTTTTTATATTTGAAGATGTTAAAATTTGAATTTGATTATTAGAATTAAGATTTTTATTTCTCATTTAACTTCAATTAATGCAATCAAATATGTTAAATGTTGGTTGCTTTCAATAGTTTAGATGCTCCTTGTGGTATTCTTGTGCTAGAACCATTAGGGAGTTCAAGTTATCTTCTTTTCATGCAACTTGAAAATGCTTAAATTTTTGTTGATTGACTCTTAGATTAGTTGACAGGATATTTGAATTAATGTTTGAAAATTGCTAGTTCAAAAAAGATTATATGCGTAATGTCATCTTCAACTAAGTAAGTATAAAGTAGGAGGTTAGGGTTAAATTAAAAATTTAAAAAAAATTGCTTAAACTTTTGACTTGGAAAGTTTATTTTTCCTGCTAAGTGTGATCAATTGCTATAACATGCATGCTTAATGTTATGATTTACACCAACTTATGAACATTTATATTTCAAGACTAATTGATGTGAGATTAATAAATCTTCTTTAATCTCACGACACTTAAGCATGGGAGGATCATATGACACTTAAGCAATCTCGAAGTAGGTGCCACAAATATGTTTTCATGCTAGGCTGACTCCCTATTCATTTATATTTTGTTTTATGTTAATATTTTTTAGATTATTCTATAATTAAAATTAAATAAATACATATTACTAATATTAATAAAATGATCTAATTGGGATGGGTTGGACTAGCTCCCGGCCTAAAAGTTTGTCCAAATCTTACCCACGTGTTTGGCGAGTAATTCTATTTTTTGGATGCCTCTAATGATACTGAGGAATCTTTACTTTTTGGATAGTGTTAATGTAAATTGAAATATTAACTTTTTACTAAAAGTGTCCAAGAGTCAAGTTACTTAATGGTTCATGGTTTTTAGACTAAAATAATTTAAATTTTATTTTATCATTTTATCATTTTAAGTTTTTTTATATTTTGATTGCATTTAAATAGGTTGTTAATTTTTAATTTATATTCAAATAAATTTTTAATTTTTATCCAAAAAATTTTTATCTTTAATTTGTATTTAAATAAAATCTTAATATAAATTAATTTATTTAAAAAAAATTTATATAAATACAAATAAAATGATAAGAATTTGTTTAAATAAAAATGGATAATTCAATAGTTTTTTTTTTAGTATTTTAACCAATTTTTAACCCAAAAAATTACTGTTAGAGGAAGATCATTATTCATAAGTTTAAGATCCATTCAAAAAAAATTTTTTACGTGAGATCCGTGACATTTTTTCTCATGTAATTGCTTGCAATTCTTTTATTACATTATTTCTTTTATTCACTAATGAAAGGGATTCATCTTGATTTGGATTTATCTAAATCTCAATATTTTTAATGATTTTTCACGATAGGTGAAGAGCTGGGTAATTAAGACCCTTGTGAAGCTTTTCATTGACTTAATGTTGTTTTAGTCCACAAATTGACCTCTTTAATTTGTGAAGTACGTGACTTTTCTTTTTTTTTTTTTATAACTAAAACCTTTAGGTCATTCATATAAACCTATTCTTCAACATTTTCGTTCAAGAACGCAGTTTTAATATCCATTTAATGTAGTTCTAAATTTAAGAAAAAAAAAAAAAGATACCAACGCTAAAATAATCCTAAATGAATTGTTTTTGTACTAAAGAGACGGTCTCATGATAATCAAAGCTTTTATTAGCGAATTTTTCGCTGCAAGTCTTATTTTAGAAAATTAAATTGAACATCTTATTTTAATTAATTTATAAAATTAATTATCTTCCCATAAGACCAAATAATTATTAATGTCGCTTAACCACACAGAATCTTGCAAATTAATCAAACAATATGACTATAATTTATTTCTTGATGACTTAAGATGTTGAGACTAGTCATAAGTCATAATAACCTTAAAATAACATTTTTGTATAATGAATGATATCAGTTAATTTCTTATCCTTATAAATTTCAATATAGAGAAGTTATAACTTCAAAAGAGTTATAAGTATTTTGATTTAAATTTCTGATTTGTTGAACATGTGAGTGCATTTATCAAATAATTCCTTATTACAATGACAATCTTCTGCTCATTGATGCTGAAAACTCTCCAACACTATCTTTAAGCCTTGTAACCCTTGGTAACTTTCTTTAACATTGAAACTACTTGAACATGTTGACTCTCATTAGGCCTCTCATATGAGGCTTTACTCTAAGCACATATGGTCTCAGCCATTATCCCTCTTCTCAAGTCTTCTTTAGCCATGTCTTAGGGCTTGTAATATAATAATGTCTGGTGTTAGACACCTCTCAAAGGCCCATGCCTATCGATTAATCAATTAATTAACTAATTATTTGAGCCCAAAGTGATGAATTATTTTTAGTCTCACAATAAATGTATAAATAAAGATGACCCAAATTGAAGAAACTTTTTTTTTTTAATTTTATTTTAACATTTTTTATTTATTGTTCTGACTCAGTCTGCTTCTGTATTCAACAGGTCGCGTCCAACCATGTTCTATCTACCCACGTGGCTAAAAAGTTCAAAGTAAACGCCCCTAACGGATTCCATATCCCAAAAATGACGGACTAATATGGCAAAGCATTACTTCATTTCATGTGGACTGACTTTAAGCAAGATCTTCCCCGGGAATCTGTTAAAAAAAAAAAAAGTCAATACCTTGCGAAAGGTCTTTACTCTTCAAAACGATGATGCAGGCATGAGCTAACTAATGATATTTTGCAACCTGATATTGAAAGCCACCGAAGGCTATGAAAAGAAAATGTGAAACTGCCAATGGAAAATTAGCCGTTATTATAATGATAGTTGCTTGGAGAGAACAAATACGAAAATTCAAACATTGAACTACAAATACGGAAATTCAAACATTGAACTCTTTGCGTAAGCCAAATTTAAGATTGAACTTATATATATGCATGCATGAGTCAACCTTTCTTAATTTCTCTCTCCTTACTCCTTTTTTAATCTTTCCTTGGGAACTCAATGCCGCTAATTCAATTCCCATTTAGACCCAAATTAGCAGCTGATATCTAGAGTTCATGGAGCACAACCAGCAGGACTCAACACCATTCCAAGAAATGGATTCTGGGGAGAAGCGGCTTAATGAGCTTGGATACAAGCAAGAACTGAGAAGAGAAATGGTTGATTTTGCTTTATTTTTCTACACAATAACTTCTTCATTTGTTCTTTCCTGTTTGATTTTATCTTATTTTCAACTCCATACCTGATGGAATTAATGGAACAGCTGGTTCTTATTATTTTGATCTCAGTTTGATTTCATTAATTATATATATATATATGTTTGTTGGTTTTATTCATTCTCTTGCAGACTCTGTTCAAGACTCTTGCAATATCATTTTCAACAATGACACTCTTCACTGGGATAACTCCCCTGTATGGTTCAAGTCTTCAGTACGCAGGTCCTGCTAGTCTTGTTTGGGGATGGGTGGTTGTCTCTTTCTTCACCTGGTTTGTGGGAATTGCAATGGCTGAGATCTGTTCCTCTTTTCCAGTTTGTCCCTTATCCATCTTCTTCCATTTCTTTTGCTCCAATCCAATATTCTTTCATTTTCACTTTGATATTATATTTGCCCTCCCCCACCAAGGCTTTTTCCCTGCAAATAAACCTGCTTGTCTGTTCTTGCATGTTCCTTAATTTCCTTTAAAGAGATTTAAAAGCACCAAAAAAAAAAAAAAAAACAAATGGTTTAAGTCATGTGATGGCTTGCGGCCTTGAACTAATCTGGAGCCAAAAGATTCTAATATGTGCAGCAGCTCTGGCCTGGGACCATGATTATTATGCATCTAATTCTCATAAAGCTTCTAAAACTGGAGGGAAATGACTTCATCTTTCTTGTAAAATTTTGACAGACAACAGGTTCTCTTTACTTCTGGGCTGCCCATTTAGCTGGTCCCAAATGGGGTCCTTTCTCATCATGGTGCTGTGCTTGGCTTGAGACCATAGGGCTTATTGCTGGCATAGGTACCCAGGTAAACTTGCTGCCGCAATTAATTCAATTAGTACAGTATTGTTTGTTTTGAATTTGAAGGACATGGGATTTAACTATATAATTGTGTCTGGTATGGAATTAAGGCGTATGCAGGATCCCAAACACTGCAGAGCATCATCTTATTATGCACAGGAACTAATAAAGGTGGAGGATATTTTGCTCCAAAGTGGCTTTTCTTATGCATGTATGTTAGTCTCACTATAATTTGGGCAGTGCTCAACACGTTTGCATTAGAAGTGATTGCCTTCATCGACATAATTTCAATTTGGTGGCAGGTACAAATTTTACATTTGCTTTCTTTCAGGCTTCTTAGTGTGTAAATAACTAAGGTTTGGTTCGTTTATACTCTAATGTGCAATAAAGAAAGTTGGGGATAGAGAAAAACGCATTTAGAAACCCTATATTTCCCATCGAGTTTGGTTAAGTTGATAAGGATCAAATACTTCGCTTATAAGGCCTAGGTTCAATTCTCGTTGCCAGCAGTACCTATGGTGGGCAATCAGTAAATCCAGTGTAAATTCTTGCTCAAGATTGAGATATGCCCTGACTCTGGAATGAGATATGTTGCAAGTCTCACCATTTTTCCAAATCTGCATGCATCTGAAGTTTGCACACCATTCTTCCATACCAATAGAGAAGATATAATGGGGTCTTATGAAAATGAACACAATCTAGTACTTTTATAAGCACTCTTTTGCCATGAGCTTAAGAGTAAAAGTTATGATGCTAGTATTTAATAACAGTAACCAAAGTTCTGTCTTGTCAGGTTATTGGTGGCTTAGTTATAGTTATAATGCTCCCTTTGGTTGCATTGACTACAAAATCTGCATCATATGTATTTACAAGTTTCGAAATGGGGACAGACTCAACAGGAGTATTAAGCAAACCTTATGCAGTCATCCTTTCTTTTCTTGTCAGTCAGTATTCACTTTATGGATATGATGCAGCAGCACATTTAACTGAAGAAACGAAAGGTGCTGATAGGAATGGTCCTATTGCAATTCTGTCCAGCATTGGGATCATTTCATTATTTGGATGGGCTTATATTTTGGCCCTTACTTTCAGCATTCAGGTATGTCTATACAGCTTTTAGCTATTCTGCAGTTTGATAGCTCTTCATTAAATGCTCCTGTCACATGGATTCTTTACAATTTAGAAAAATTAATGGATTCTATTATAAAGTTTGAAAGTACAATCCATTTCTCTGGAAAAGAAAAAGTGTCCCATTCAGGCTTCTGCTTCATTGAGCGCTTATTGCTAGCTGGAAGTCTGGAACAATTTCTTTTTTGATATACATGTTCTAGTTACAAATAACATCCCTTCTTTGTGATGCATTGTTTTGTTACAACCAACCTTGGAGGTGCAGTTCTTATATGTTTCATCAGAATTGCTGAATGTTGCATGTATTTTCCATTCCTTCATACAGGATTTCAGCTACTTATATGATCCAAGCAATGAGACTGCAGGGGCATTTGTGCCAGCACAAATACTCTATGATGCATTCCATGGGAGGTATCACAATTCTGCAGGAGCAATTGTATTACTATTTGTCATCTGGGGATCTTTCTTTTTTGGTGGGCTTTCAATCACTACCAGTGCAGCCAGAGTAGTAAGCAATCTGTTTCTCCTAGCAAAGTTGTAAATGTTGTCAAAAGCCTTACTAGATTGACCTTGGAGGACCAAAAGCCACTTTCATAAACTGTTCTCGTGAACACGTGATCACTTGTCATTTTACTTGTTCGCTCGTTTAAGTATCTTTCTTTTGGTGCTTGAGGTCATCATTTAGATTTCAATTATATGAAGTACCTATAGATTTTTCTTGATTACCAGATCAAATGTTTAATAGTCTTTTTTTTCTTCACGATTCAGATTGTTAGCAATCCCAAGAAAATGAATTTTCATGTTTTTCATATAGTGAATTCTGCTGAGGTTAATTCATTTTTACTACTACTGACAACTGACCTGCACCATGGTACCATTCAGGTGTATGCTTTATCAAGAGATAAAGGAATTCCTTTTTCATCCTTATGGCGACAAGTGCACCCAAAGCGCAAAGTTCCATCACATGCAGTATGGCTATGTGCAGCCATATGCATTCTTCTTGGGCTGCCAATCTTGAAAGTCAATGTAGTATTCACAGCCATAACTTCCATATGTACGATTGGGTGGGTTGGTGGCTATGCAGTTCCAATCTTTGCAAGAATGGTAATGGCAGAGAAGAACTTCAAAGCTGGACCATTTTATTTGGGCAAAGCTAGAAGGCCAGTATGCCTGGTTGCGTTTCTGTGGATTTGTTACACTTGTTCTGTCTTTCTTTTACCGACTTACTACCCAATTACTTGGGACACTTTCAATTATGCACCTGTAGCTTTGGGTGTGGGTTTGTCTCTGATAATGCTTTGGTGGGTGGTGGATGCAAGGAAATGGTTCAAGGGACCTGTTAGAAACATAGAAATTCAGAATGGAAAGGTTTAGCATCAATCAGGACTTCAAATATTTATGAATAGATCAAGATCTTTGTGTTTCCCTTGAGTATTTGCCATGTTCTTTATGGTTTGATCCATCGGAATTTTGACTAGTCATCTTAATAACCAAATTTCAGATTTCTTCATTGGACTCAAATAATTCTTGAGGTCAAGATGGTTGTGTAAAAAGTGCACCATAGTCTTAAAAGCCAATTCATGAAACAAAGCTACTCGAAACGGTTTTCTACATTTTTTGCAAACCTATGAATAGCACATCTTTCTGTCACAAAGCTATGGAACTACCTCCCCATCCACAAAACCTGGAAACCTAGGAGGGAATTGCTGAACCTGTGATTTCAATTCTTCCCATTCTTCCATCCATCGACTAAAGCTTGAATTTTTTGCCAAAACGTCCTTTGAGACCTCTTTATTCGCAATCAACTTCCTCGCATATTTTTCAAAAAAATCAATCTTTTGCCAACACAGATGTCGCTTGGTTACATCTCTCTCACTTCTGACATTATCCAACCACTCCCTGGCTTCTTCTACCTTTGCCCAAAAGGTTGAATCTTGTGTGGAACTGGCAAATCTGCTCCTCTTGTTTTCTTCCTCTGGAACGCTTCTGTCCCTCCACCACTTATCAAAAATTTCATACCTCCTTTCCCTTCCATGCTCGATGTAATGGCCACGTACGCGGTGCATCCCTGTTCGGTAGTAGTCCGCGATGTCCAATGGTTCAACAAGGAGCTTATAGAACTGGGAAGCGTTTATCCACTTTGCTCTTCTGTCAAAATCATGAGGTAGCTTGTTGTGTTCCAACATGTGGATTACGCTATTCCAGAACGCAGCAAGCTTATGGCGGTTCAAGTTCACTCTGTTCTCTCTTCTTGATCCCCCCTTGAGCTTGAAGGAATCATAATAACCCATTTGATCATCAGCCTCATCGCAGCAGGCTTTGTACCACTCAATCTCAGCTCTAAAAGGCACTATCTTGGACAATTTTATTGCTAGATTGGCGGCAATCAGGTTTGGCTTGTCACCATTTTTACCCATTTGTAGGCAGTCCCTGGCCATAATTGCAACTTCTTTCCTCTCCAGGTTTGAGTTTTGCATGGAAAAGCAATGGTCTTGAACTGATTCCTGTGATTTGATTTTAGTTAAAGTGAAAAGAAAAAAATCAAGTTACCTTGTAAATCGACTTGAGGGAACTAAGTATTCCTTGTGAGAAAAAAGATTACCATATCTGTTAGTTCCGAGGACTGCAATGCCAATGCAACTCCAGCTTCATAGCTAGAATCAGGTAGACAATCTTCATGTAAGTTTCTGGCCTTTAAAAACTGTTTCGAAACTTTCGCAACATAGTCTCCGTACTTGAGATGATCTTTAATGCTACAACTTGATGAACCAGTTGCCAGCATCAAATACATCATCTTAATAACAGATGCTTCATTTTCTACACAAATGGCACCCTCTTGGCAGCAGAAAACATAGCTTCCAAAAGGCCGAAACAAACTCTCTGATGGCTCTTCAGGTTGCGCCAACAGTTCCAAGTCCTTTAAAACACAGCGAAAAATAGTATCGTTGAAATCATCGGGTAGCTGAGAAGAAAGGCTTGTAACAGTGACGTCAGCAGAAGCCATGCACCTGTGCCAGAAATGCAGCAGGGCTTGTATTTCAGAAATGTGGCTGACAATTTCGGCAAAGAGTAGCCTTGGCATGATATCATGATTGGAAACGACATGGCAGAAGTTTCCACCCCATCTTTCTCGGAGAATCGATCGATGGAGGGCTTCGTTTCCTAGCAATGGAGAGCCGAAGGTGATGCATAGCACATTCGACATTGGAGAAGATATGGATTGCAGTTGACAGAGGAGCCATAGAGCTGAAAGAGAGGCTGTTGTTCCTCCTATGGAATGACCCGTGATTACTACTGACTTCACTTTTCCCATCAACGCCGCAATCTGCATCACCAACAATATCTTCTCAATGCAACTTGAATCCAATTAACGTTGAACCAAAAAAAAACTAATGGAGATTAAGATTGGAAAAATAATCAATTCATGAGTTAAATCCAAAACTTCCCACAAGGATTACACGTACGTTCAAAGTTGTAGATGGAATATTATTCTCACTAAAGTGATGTATATTATGTATATTAAAAAATTTTTAAAATTAATTAATCCAAAAGTTTTTCTGTCTTATTTTTCATTCTTGCCAAGTAATAAAATAAATAATTAAAATAGATAAATTTAAAAACAAAAAGTACTCTATAAATTATAATAAAAATAATTAACAATAAAGATAATTTTAAACTTCACCTTATAATAAACATTGTTTATTTTTATATATAATTTTTTTTATTTTTTACCTCTAAATAAAATTCTAACATTCTAAAAAATAATTGATATAACTTCTAAGTTTTCAAATTATGATTAACCTTGTAAGTCATAATTGTAATTAATGATAAATCCTATTGAATGGTAAATTAAAAAATAACAATCAGTGCAATAAAGATGAATATTTACTTTTTTGGGAGGAAATTTGTGAATATAAAATAATTCTAGTTTAGTAAATGATTTTTTAATTTACATCTTCTTGTCTTTTCATATATTATCTAATTTTTTTCTTAATTTATTTTTGTGATATTAAAAATCAAAATTAAAAGAGTCCCATTATCAAAATTTAGAAAAATGTAACCTTGAAAATTTTAATTAAGATTTGACAAAATGATGCACGATCAAAATAACTCATTTGAATCCAATTCAATTTTTATTTTAAATGTCAACAATTTGAGTTTGGATGACTACTTAAAATTAGAGGTCGTTTGATATTATTATCAGTTTTATGTTTTTTAAAAATTTATTTTATTTTTATTTTATTGAAATTAAAAATATGGTTGAAAATTAATTTTTTAATTGTAGAAGCCATTCAGACAAGAAACTAAAAAGTAGACAAGTGGTTGAGTCCATGGATTAGCTAACTGTCTGGGGTTTGAATCCAAGTTTTGGCAGTTCTGATGATCATCTTTTAAATTTTTGGCATTAAAACTGATCTTGTTCACGTACGGATATTATTTATTTGTGTAATAAATGAAAATGTTTTTAGAATATTGAAAACATCATTTTTCACTTTGAAACAACTTTCAAAATTTTATTTTCAATTTAAAAAAAATTAATTTACCAAATATAATTATGTTTTCAATTTAAAAAAATAAATAAATAAATAAAACAAAAACATCACTAACTGAGTGATTCAATTTTTTATTAACTTGAAATGACTTAAACCCTGTCCAACTCAATTGCTAACCCTAAAATATACCAATTACTATAATTGAATATAGAGGGATACTTACTGAAGGAAGTTCACCATTAAACACCACACTAATCATAATTGTAATTGAATAATAATAATAATAAATAATAAATAATATAAGTAAAAAAAAAAAATGGTGATGTTGACCTGCTTTTGCATTGGTATGAAATCATCTTGAAGGTTTCAAAAGGTACATGCGAAGCCCTTTTCTTCTTTGAACGAATTCTTTTCTTTAAAGTCAGGTCCTTATCTATAAACGAGTGGGGGTTATAGGAGACAGCGAAGGTGGGGTAATGGAAGGCATGTTTGGTTTAAGAGTTGACCCCATCTAACCATTTAAAAAAAAAAAAAAAACTACGAAATGGTGAACGAGGGACCGGTTTTGCCGACAGTGTGAAATATTTTAAGAACTTCTGAGTGCAGTCCGGGCTAACTTTATTTGAAGTTTGACTACCAAATTCAAACATTGAATGTGGACTCAACTAATCAGTCGTCGTGCATTTAGATTGACCTGTAATCTTACTACCATAAGATAGATTCTTAATGCATAATCTATAATGCATCCAAAATATATATATTACTTGTTTGATACTTGCTTTTAAATCCATAAAGATTAAGATAAAAATTTTTAAATGAACTTTATGAAATATTTTATTAAAAAAGATAAAATAATAAATAATAAATAATAAATTAATAAATTTTATCACATAATCTAATGTATAAATTTTTAAAAAAAATTAATAAATTTTGATACATTGTTCATATAAATATTTTTAATAAAAATATTAATAAAATTTTTAACATTAATAATTATTAATCAAATTTAAAATACAAATAATTTTTTATATATTATTAATTTTTAAATTAACTCTATTAATAAATTGATTTAAGTTTTTTATTAAAATTTTTATTAAATTATTTTTTAAAAAAACTTTACAAATTTTATTTAAAAAATTTTGGGTAAGTTTTATCTTTTCAAATTATCTTCAATCAAATTATAGTAAATTTTATTATAAGAAACGTGCCTGGAAATGTTGAATGGATCCTTAAGCCCATTTGTCAGTCAACGTTTCTATTTGCCACGAATTTTGAGAGTAATTTGGCCGAAATTGAAATTTTGTTCAGATCTATTTAAAGACGAATTCAACGTGATGATTTGAATTGATTGAAAAATTACACTCATATAAAAAAAAATTGAATTTAAAACAATATAAATGCAAAAACCATTTAAAAATTAAAATAATTCAAATTTTAGTTCACTCAAATTTATAATAATTCAAAATATTTAAAATCAATCCGATTCAAAATTTAAATTTTCAACTCAAAAAAAAAAATCCTCAAATTTTGATTATACTAAATTTCTTTTTCTTAGTGAGAAAAGAAAATATATTATACTAAAATTAAAATGATAATTATCTAAATAGTGTAAGTGGAGTTTTTTAAACTCTACAAATGTACTTAAATAATTAAGGTGCTTTTTGTTTTTTTAAAAGATTACTAAGTATGTTATGTGAATTGTAAATAAAAAAATTAAATTAACATAATAATTATTTTATGGATCACGTTTAAATTATTTAATCCTTAATACCAATTTTAAGTAAGGTCCAAGTGACTTATTCATTAATTGAGTTTTTATTTTACTAAAGAGAAAATGAAAAGGGAAAAGGCAATTATTATTATTATTTTTTTTTTTTTATGTAAAGGAAAAGGCAATTATGATCGCATGGAAATGAAAATTAGAAGGAGAAAGAAAAAAGTCAGAAACTTGAGGGGCTGAAATCAATCAGATTTTGTTGCTTTTGGAGTCTGGGGAATGAGATTTGAGTGTTAATTTTGGGTTAAATCTTTTTTGACATGGCCCCACCCTCCATTTCTGAGTTGTCCTAATTGGGATCACGTATTGTTCACGCCCAATATATAAAAAAAGAAAATGAAAAACATAAACAAATAGTTAACAGAAAAAAAAAATCAATTGTTATAATTTGATATTCTATTTTGAAATTTTTGAATTTAAATCTTGAAAGAGATTAAAATTAAATTTATAAAAAAAGTTACCTTTTATTTTATAAATCAAAATTTATATATATAAAGATGAATTCTAAAAATTTTTTATATTGTATTATATTATAATATATAAATAAATTGGATATTTACATCACAAGCACTAATGCAACCCAGGTAAAGGCACAAAATATGGATAGTGCCCTAGTAATAATTTGCAGGTGCAAAATTTTCAATAATATTTGCCTAAATGTGATGACTAATGCCACTAAAATACAACATTATTTGTTTGTTCATGTGGTACTTTCACGTATCACTTTCTTTAGTGAAATGATATTTTTTTGATTTTTTTATAGAGTTTGTAATTTTTTGGAAAAATTTATAAAATTTATATTCGATAAATTATTATTATATAAAAATTATATATTATCAATGAATCATATTATATAATTCATAAAAAAATTCACCTGAAGTTTATGACATGATTTTAAATTTGAAGACAATTGTATTTAAAGGTAAATACATGTAGAGTAAATTTAGGTTGGTTCAAGTTTCCTTTACGGAGTTGGGTAGAGAGTAGAGACCTTCAATTCACACTTTATAAAAGGATTTTGTAATAACAAGGTGTTAAAATTTGGATTAAAAAATTTAATATTTTAAAATTTAGGAATTAAATTGTACAATTTTTATTTATTTATCAATTTATATATCTTATTATAATTAATTCAAGTAATAAATATGTAATTAAATATTATTAATTTATGCTCGCATTTTCATACATACTATCATTTGGGAAAAAGATGATGCTATCTTTGGCACTAAGACAGACGGGCGGATAATACATATTGCCCATCATCTCACCTTCCATTAACTTCATTTCCCAAAAATGCAAAAATTATTCATCCACTTATGGTTTGATTTGAGTAATTAATAATCAACTTATGCACTTGATGTATCTACTGTTCTACCACCAAAATATATCAACAATTGATTTTATGGTTTGTATTTTTTTTTTTTAAGAAAAAAAACTTTGATTTTTTTCAAACTTCAGAAATTGTGAATCAAATGAACTAAATTAAACAAAGAAACTGAAAGGGGATTTATTTTTATATTTATGAATTGAAAAGTTATATATAGAAGATAAACTAGGAAGGTAAAAAGAAAAGCTGACCTGGATTTGCAAACTTGGATACATTGAGAGGAAGAGCTTTAACATTCCATTATGCACCTTGATGGGCTCCTCTGCTTTGCTATGTCGATAAAGAGGAGCAAAAAGGCGATCATCGTCTTCGGCATCCAAAGGCACCAGATTTCTGCAGCTCTGATGCGACCCAGAACTCATTTGTCTCCCAGAAAACGCAACGTAGGCCACGCTTCCGATCTGATCCACCAGGTAAGCCCCTGGAAATTTTGTGTTTGCGATGCTGCAAAGCCGCCATGCCTCTTCCAACAATGGCGTCGAGGCAAGAAATGTTGCCAGCGTCTCGCTCATTTCGAAACTGTTTTGGCTTAAATTGATCGGAATAAAATTTCAAGAAGAACATGTTAAGGGTGTTAGAATAAAGAATTTCCAAGTCAAATTTGGAATTAATGGAAGAAAAAAGAGTGGCTTCACGTACTTACCTTGAAGTTTCGGTTTCCATATGGACGAAAAGATGTTGCTCTTTCTTTCTTTCTTTTCTTTCCCTTTTTTTTTTTTTTTTTTTTTTGGAGGTGGGCGTGTTGCTTGTTGGGGGTCTTTTATTAGTGACAAAAACAAATATACTTGAAAATGAATATTATTCCTATTTTTTTTTCTTTTTGTTTTTCGTGAAAGAAAAATTTTATAGTGGTTTCAAGATTAAAAATGAAAATAATATTTTTTCAATAAAAATAAAATTTATTTATTTTTAAAAATATATAATAAGTCATAGATTAAAAAATTGTAAGTTTTAGTTTTCGAATTTTAAAAACAGTTATATAAATGAACTTAATTAAATTTAGAATATTGATGGATCTAAATTTTAAATTAAAATGTTCCTAGACACTCAAAAATTAAAAAAAAAAAATTTTGAATATACCCTCAAAAAAAATTTTGGACTTTTTTTTAATGATAAATTAATAAATATATTGATAATTTTTTATATTAATTAAATGAATACTTAAAATATTTTTTAAACACTAGGAATTCAAATAATTTGCTTTGTTAGTGGACAATTTGTTGGGTCAAAATCAAATTATTATTTAAAATTAAGTTGGGGCAATGAATCCATTGTATTTCACTGAAATAGGAAGAGGTGAGGGAGTTGGACTTGAATTCCGCGTTGGTGGTGGTGGAAGTGAAAGGGAAAGCAGGGTACTATAACTATACTACTATTATTATTATTATTATTATTAGAAAGCATCCCGCAAGGCCGCACTTCGTTTTATGGGACTTTTTTATATTTATATACTTATTGTATGTCATAAATTATTGCTATTACTACGTGGCAACGGCAAGTGAGCTAGTGGGAGAGAGACTTTTGGTCAACGCTTTTTGTTGTTTTCTAATGGCTTGGCTTTCGATATGATTTGACAGGTGGTTGAAAGACGCGGTTGCGTTCCGAACGGGACGAGAGCACTAATATAATATTTTTGTTCCCAAGTGTCATCGCTTAGCTAAACACGCTCTTTTAATTATATGAGATTTGGTTATTTGATAGCAAATTATACAACACATTTTGGCCATCCAAATCTTTTGCAATGTATGTATGCCCTTTCATATCATCGAAGTTTTATTTTGTGATATCCAACATCATCTGGATGGGTTTATTTGTTTTCGAACCCTAAAAAACCCAACTGTTCTCGCAACAGAACCAATTGGACCTTGGGCTACACATATCATCTTGGGCTCAAATTTTCAAATTCTAATTCTATCTTTTTTTTTTTTTTTGAAAGATTTTAGATTGTATATTTAATTCTAAAAATAACGACAAAAGAAACTTTTAAGAGAGCGGCAGCACGTGGCTCAAACGCGCTTCCATATCTAGTGTTTAGGTCAGACTGTGAGAGGACGAATCAATCAAAAATTAAGAGGAAGAAAGAATGAGTAGGATTAGGGTTAGGGGAGACATACACGCAGCGGCAAGGTCAGGTGACCTTTCAACACTTGAATCGATTCTGGCATCTAACCCTTTGGCTGTTAACTCCAGAGATAAGCACTCCAGAACTCCGTATCCTTCCTCTTCTCTTCTGTTCGTTTTACTCTCTGCTCAATTCCTTTAACAATTTTTTATTTTTTATTTTCCTGTTTTTGGGAAATATTTGTGAACCATTAGAATATCTGCAGCAATATTTTGTAGCTCATAATTGTTGATAAAACTTGGAGTTTATGTTGGTTTTCTTTTCCATCATTCTTTTCTCCATCTGCATCTCTTTTTTTCTTTGTTTTTCATTCCAAGTCAATAAGAGCAAATTGACAGCAGAAAATATATAGTTTTTTTTTTTATATATATACAAAGGAGTTCCCAACCTGGAATAAGAAGGGATTGTCGGTGTTAAGATTCGAATCCCAAACCTTCTTATGCCAACTCTAAAGATGGCTGATGCCACCTCTTAAGATGGCTGAGCTAAGCTCCGGCTTCACAGAAAATCATTATTTTCAACTGTAAGTTATCTGCCTTCAAGTTTTATGTGTCTTGGGTGAAAATTTAGGCTTTGCCTGATTCTGGCATTTTGTTGAATCCCTATGTTGGAAAGGTTGCTAAACCCATGCTTGTGCTTCAGTTCAAATATGCACAAATTATTCTTATTGCTTATCCATAAATTGAGATGTTGAAGTGTTGTGGATGATGCATAGCCTAATTACCAACCCACCTCTACTATGAAGGTGGTCTTCAGTTCAGAATAGTAACATACTCAAATATCTATGACCTTCATTGTATGTGCAGTGTGCTTCTTTACTTGTTTCCTATTGTATCATATTTATTGTTGATATCTGCAGAAAATGGTTTTTCTGCTAAATGTTTATTGTAACTGGATCCTATTGTTTACATCATGCATTCTACTCTAATTTTCTGCATGATGGCATGCCACTTTTCCAATTTGTTTCCTTGACATTGGTAACCCTGTGATATAGACTACATTTAGCAGCATGGTCTGGGCAAGCACAGGTTGTGAGTTATCTGTGCAAGCAAAAAGCAGATGTTGGTGCTGCTGCCATGGATGACATGGGTGCGATTCATTTTGCAGCCCAGAAAGGACATCTAGAGGTAGTCCGGACTTTGCTTTCATCAGGAGTTTCAGTGAAAGCTGCCAATCGCAAGGGATTCACTCCGCTTCACTATGCTGTTCAAGGGTCCCATCTAGAAGTAATTAAAGTCTTGTTAAAGAAAGGTGCGAGTCTTAGTGCCAAAACAAAAGCAGGGAAAACCCCACTTGATCTTGCAGTTAGTGAAGAAATTCGCTCATATTTGAAAGAATGTGAACAATCTCCTATGGAAGCAAATGTGAAGGGTAAAGAGAAGATTGAAAAACGTGATTCAAGGGCACCATTGCTAGATAAAACACAAAATTCTGATGAAGCTACTGCAGCTGAGCAAGAACAGCAAGAGGATGAGAGAGTGAAAAGGAAAGGTGATGATGATAACCTGGAAGCTTTATCAGAACCTAAGAAACCAAGGGTTGTTCTTAAACACCTTCTGAGTGCAGATGACACTCAGGAAGACGAAGAAACCTCGTAAGGACACTAGAGTGGAAAAAAGACTATTCCACAAGCATTGCTTGGACCAAAATTGTTACAAGATTGTATGGAAGGAAATCTATTTTCTGGTGATTCAATTATTGTAAGGCTAACAACAATAGAAGTACCCCTAATCTTTCCTGCTTCCTTATGATCAGTTTATGTAGGTTAATTTTTGTTGTTTGTGCATTTTGAATTGAACCCCCGCATGCTTCCTGTTTCAATGGTCAGCATGTTGTGTGATCTCCTCCTATCACTTAAAATTTTAGTCAGTATTTATTCGAAAAAAAAGTTTAGTATTAATATTACTACAAATGAAGGTTACAAGTGAAGATGAAAAAAGCAAAAAAGCATGCTTTTGTACCCAAAAAAAAAAGGAGATTAAAAAGCAGAGATCCTTCCACCATTTATTTTGCACCAAGATGTGTCAGCTGTGAAATCTATGGTAAAATAAAATAAATCAATAAACACTGAATGCTAACCCAATGCAGGCCTAGAGACAAGCTATGCTATTCTGATTTCTGCCCTTTAATTCTGAATTTTGATGGGAGTAGGGTAGTTAAAAAAGTACATAGTGCTTGTACACATTCTCTCTCATATCTATTGATAGCTATAATTTGTTACTTAAAACGTGCCATTTGAATCCATCACCTAGATGGCGTTGATAGGTTTGGAGTTTGCTTCATCGGTTGGTTTGGAACTTAAATTCCAGCATCAGATATCTTTATACCAAAAAAATGTGCCACTTGAAAAGAAAGACAAAGACAATGCTAGATTCTAAGTGCCACACTTCTATATTTCTCTCTCATCTACTAAAAATGAACCATTTTGCTCATAAGGGACCTCAAAGAAAAGATCGAAGATAAGAATTTGTAAGCGTCTCCAAATGAAAGTAAAATTTGTCAAGCATGGCTGCCAAAGAAAATCAAAGTTGGTGAAACCAGAGTTCTTCGCATTAGGGGGGTTTACTAGTAAATTGCACGTAGGAATGTTATTTCCATTTGAGTTTTCTCCACTACATATATATATATATATATATATATATATAAACTCAAGAATAACAATTACAAGGATAATTTTCCTTTCTTAACATTAGAAAGTAATGAAACTAAATATCCAAAAATTTTTATTGTCCAATCTTCAGCAACTCTGACACCAGGCTTGCGGATGGTTACAACAGCAGCAACAGGGCCCCCTAGCCAAATTGGACCAAGTTCAATTTCATCCTTCTGTTTTCCTGGTTCAACAAGGGCTCTTTTTGAAGATGTAATTCGCTCAAAAATGCAGTCAGAAGAAAATCTAGACCTACCAAGGGAAGAGGATGCCATATTTGAAGATGTAAACTGCCCATTTGAGAACACAAATCGACGATGAATGTAAGCCCCGTGCTTGAAGTCAAAGCTTTTACCATCCATCAAGATAGAGTTCACCTTCAGCTGCTTGAGATCTGCTCATATCTATCACCTATACAGACACGATGATGTTAGAACTACCTATTCATCGTGCACAGAAACTAAAATATTTGACCACTGCTGTCATCAATGTCAAAAATACCAAGTAGAGAAGAAAACATAGAGAAAACAGCAACAATCACGATCAAAGCTCCGCCATTCTAAAAAATTTTGAGGAAGGATAGCTACTCCATCCTTCGATGAAATGTGATCTGATAAAAGGGAAATTTGCTGCAAGGATTTAACTAGTCATACACTTACTAATACGTACCATGTAGATTAAGGAAACCTAACAGTGATAACTTATTAAAAATGTCCAAGGCAATTTTGAGAAGCACTAATAAATTCTAAGCCAACAAGCATTTTATTCTTTTCTTAGTATTCTAACATCACTACTTTCTAAACTGCTGTAATCTATTTGCAGATGTATCACCCACTTTCGCACTGAGTTTTCTTGTTTATAAAAACCCTTCATTAGTGATGAGTAATAGGCATTAAGACAAAATGTTGACAACACTAAAATAGTGCATAAGTTCCCAAAAAAATGAGGTTCACAAAAGTGCACGCATTAAATATCTTCCTGCACACAGCTATGAAGGCATTTAAGGAACTTGAAACCTGGACATATTGGCTGATTGTTCAATGAGTAATAAACTGTATAGACAAACATTAAACATGGTTTATGATTTTCATTGTTTTGGCCAGAAAAAAAAAAAAGGTTTATGATGCTGCCTTCACGTTACTTTGCAAATATTCCATATTGAGCTAAACTCTGGTAAATAAATGAAGTGGTTCTGATTTAGACAGCTGAAAATCAACCTAACCAGTCTGCCATTAAAAAATAACAGCCGTAAAACAGCCAGTTGTACTAATATAGGATGGAAGAGTCCAAAACAGCTTGCTTTGCACACTCTTGTCGCACTGAACTTTAAAAGGAGTCAAAAGAAAAAAAAAAAAAAAGCTTTTTATCACAAAAAAATGGATTTTAAATGGATAGTAATTGCAATATAGAGAAAAGTAAGGAAAAAAAGAGGGTGAGAGACAATGCATGTTTATCTCTATTGCGATAAAAGACTTATAGTGGGGCATTGGGGGGCAGTGGCCCCCAAACAGGTCCGAGAATATTACAAAAAAACCAAAAATTTCAGCATGTGCATTGCCTTTTGCCCCACCAAACTGAACAAAAAAATGGTAAATATGGGATCTTTTCATAATATTAAAGAGTACAAGGATATATTAACAAAATAAAAGGACCATTGAGCAAAATGATGAGAATTCTTAAGAGGTGACATTCAATAGGTCTAAAGTTCGGATCCCAACACTTCCAATTTTTTCTCCTATTCCCTAAGTGTAACCACCAATGTAAAGAAATATATAAATATAAATATACCTTAGTTCTTCTAAGACATGTTTCAACCACAATATCTCACAAATTCCATGCGCCATAACCCTGAACTCTACTTCAACGCTACTTCATGCCACCACATTTTGTTTTTTACTTCTCCAAGTAATCAAATTACCTAGACAAATGTATAATATCCAAAGGTAGATCTTCTATCAATGATTGATCTGGCCTAATTAGTATCAGTATAAACTTCAACTCTCCGTTGTTCACTTTTCTTAAACAATAATCCTTTTCCTGGAGTGCTCTTTAAGTACCTTAGAATTCTGTAAACAGCCTCAAGATACTTTTCGTATGGACAATGCCTGAATTGACTCACTAAATTGATTGCAAAGGCAATGTCTAGTCGAGTGTGTGATAAATATATCAGTTTGCCTACCAACTTCTGATATCACTTTGTATCAATAGGCGTTCTGTTGTCACTTTCTCCTATCTTCAAGTTGTATTCTATAGGAGTATCATTCAGTTTGCAGCCACTTATACCTGTTTCTTTTAAGAGATCAATGATGTAGTTTTGTTGTGAGATAGCTATGCCCTTCTTGGAATTGACCGTGCTACTTCCATTCCAATAAAGTACCTCAATGATCCCAAGTCCTTGATCTCAAATTCCAAGGCTAGAACCTGTTTTAGCCTTTTTATTTCGAGGAAGTTATCTCTAGTAAGAATAATATCATCCACATAGACTATTAACACTGTTATCTTTCCTTCATGTGAAAATTTCATAACCAAGTTGTGATATTATAGACTGAGCGAATTTATCAAACCATGCTCTAGGTGATTGTTTGAATCCATATAATTACATCCTTAGCATGCACACCTTTGATCCAAATTTCTCAGTAAAGCCCGGAGGAAAGTCCATATAAACTTCTTCTTCCAAATCTTTTTTGAGAAATGCGTTTTTTACATCCAATTTTTGCAATAGCCAGTCCAAATTTGCAGCAATTGATAATGGCACTCTCAATGTGTTTAGTTTAGCCACTGGAGCGAATGTTTATGAGTAGTCAACACCATATATCTGAGTAAATCTTTTCGCTACTAGTCGAGCTTTATATCTTTCTAGGGAGCCATCAGAATTGTATTTCACTGTAAATACCCATTTACAGATAACTGTGGATTTACCTTCAAGCAAACTCATTCTTCCCAAATTTTATTTTTCTTAAGAACTTTCATCTCTTCAAGAACAGCTTCCTTTCATTTAAGAACATCTTGTACATTTTTAAGAAGGTCTATACTAGATAATTGAAAAGTAAATGAAAAAAAAAGAAAAAGAAGACAACTTTTCATATGACATAAAATTAGACAAAGGATGTTTATTACATTCTCTAGTATCTTTTCTAAGAGCAATTGGAACATCTAAATCATGAATAGACTCAATTTGGTATCAAGCTTAAAGGAACTAGACTCAGATATAGATTTACATAGAGGATTGATAGAAATCTGATATGTTCTCAGATTAGACTCATGGGATTGTTGCAAACTGGACTACTTTTTTTTTTATCAGTATTCTTTCTTGAATAGACAATAAACTCATTCGGTTTTTACTTGGTTTCTCACATATTTCTGTGTTAAGTGATTTTTTATGACAAAATAGGGGACTGTCCATTGTTTTCAGTATTTAACATATTCGTTTCCATGGTAATCTTTGGTATTTCTAAAGTAGAGTTTGCAGGTATTTTTGAATTTAGGGAAGACATCATGGGTGGCATTTTTATCTGGATGTCAAAGATAGAATCTTCACTTTCACTCTCCCTCCGAAGATAATGATTAAAATCATATTTTTTTGTTTAAAAAAAAATGACATCCATAATAACAAATATCCTTTTTGAAATGGGATCAAAACATTTGTATCCTTTTTGTGTTAGAGAATAACAAAAAAAAACATATTTTTTTTGCTCTTGGATCAAATTTTCGCCTATTATGATTGTGAATGTGTATGATTGTGAATGTGAACAAATGCAATGCAAACAAAAATTTTTAGAGGAATATTGACCAAAATCCTTGATGTGGGAAAACATTTTTTGAACAAATCCGAAGGATTTTGAAAATGTAATACCTTTGATGGCATCCGATTGATCAAATAAGTGGCTGTAATAATAGTTTCCCCCCACAAATATTTAGGAACCTTAGCTGCAAATCTAAAGATCTAGCAACCTCAAGAAGATTTTTGTTTTTCTTTCAGCCACTCCACTTTGTTGAGGTGTGTCATTACAAGAACTTTGGTGGACAATACCATTTTCCTCAAAATATTTTCCAAAAATTTTAGTAAAATATTCCTTCCTATTATCACTTTGAAAATTTTGAATATTTGTTTGAAACTGAGTTAGTATCATTTTATGAAAAACATTAAAAACATGTTTAGATCTAGACTTTTCCTTTAATAAATATACCCAAGACATACGGGAATGATCATCAATGAAAGTGATAAACCATCTTTTTTTCTGAAAGTGTAGAAGTTCTAGAAGGCCCCAGACATCATTATGAATTATACAAAAAAGGTTTTGATGCTTTACATGGCTATGAGAGTAATGATGCACGGTGGTGTTTCGCTAGTTCACAAATTTCACATTGAAATGAAGATGGATTCTTATTGATGAATAACTTTAGAAACAAATATTTTAAATACTGAAAACTTAGATGTCCTAACCTAAAATGCCATAAAAAATTTCATTATCACTAGCAACAGAAATAGATTTGAAACAAGTACTTTGAGGTTGTCTTTTTAAGTTAGTTCTATCTTCAAAGAAGTAAAATCCTCCACTTTGTCTAGCATTGCCAATCTTCTTCCCCGAGTTCAAATCCTGAAATTTACATTTAGAAGAGAAAAATTAACTTGACAATGTTGATCATGAATTAATTTGCTAACAAACATCAAATTACATGACAGATTAGAGAAATGAAGAACATTATGAAGTGTAAGAGAGGAAGAAATAACTATGGGTCTTTTTCCAGTGATAGTGAAAAAAGATCCATTAGCTATTTCGATTTTTTAATTCCGTGCACAACTTTTATAAGAAAATAGTTTAAAAGTTCTAGTCATGAGATCAGTTGCATCGGAATCAATGATCCAAGGATGACAAGAAATGGAATTAACACTAATTAAAGCTATTGGGAGGTAGTTACATTTTTGGGCAAATGAACAAGAT
Organism: Durio zibethinus; assembly: GCF_002303985.1. The sequence continues at coordinate 15,358,131 of NW_019167860.1, read as the reverse complement.
GGAGACAGATTAGAGTTTTCATTGAAAGACGGAAATTGAAAAAGTTTATATAGGTGCTCTAGTTGATTCTTGGTGAAAAACGTTTCTGAAGCAATTTGTTACGTTTTGATCAGTATTGGACACCTGGAAAACTCTGTTATCTCCACTAATTTTTTTCTTCCAGTTTTGAGGCTTCCTATGCAATTTTCAACATGTTTCTCAAGTGTGCCAAGGCTTTTATAATGATCACACCATGGCTTTTTTGTGTTTCTTCTATCTCTTTCTTGGTTAGGTCCTTTTGATATAAGAGCAAAGCTTTCTACGTCAATACTTAGCCATAATTCTTCATTCAACATCACCTTACATCAAGTCTCCTTTATTCGTACTTTCAAGAAAACTTCTCGGATGGCTGGCAGTAGTTTCCTACTGAAATTTCAACCTCTGACCTCATCCAAATCTCTATTAAGTCTTGCTAGAAACAAGTAGAATCGATCATTCTCCATCTGTTTTGTGTATCTTATGCTGCCATTGGCGTAGTCCCATTCCTCATCATAACACAAATCTAACTCTTGTCATAGAGTTGTCATCTCAGTACAATAAGTGGTTACTTTTCAATCACCTTGTTTGGATTGCCAAAGCTTTGTCTTAAATTTAAATATATGGGTTGAATTGTTCAGATCTAAAAAAGTATCATGAACAATATCCTAGACTTCTTTGGCCATCTATAAGAACATAAACGGTTTCCCAATTGCAAATTTCATAGAATTGATAAGTGAAGCAATTACCCTGAAATTTTTAGACCTCCATACTTTCAAAGTCGGATCGTCTGCTGTTGGTTACTTCACTTCACCAGTCAAATGACCAAGTTTTCCTTTGCCATCAATCACTAGTTTTACGCTGTAGGCCCACTCTAGGTAATTTTTGCCATTCAATTTGTGGATGGTTAATTGAACAGAGAAATTCAAATTGATATAATCAATTTGTTGAAAAGGTGTAGAGGATATGGTCTGAGTGCTATCCACATCATTCCCAGAAGTTGTTGAGTCTTTCGTGGCTCCGGTCATGGCAATTTTTGCCATCTCAAAATCTTTTGATTTAGACTCAACTCTTCAACTTTGATATCATGTTAGTTTTTGAGAATCAGAAATTCATCTTAACTCTTATTTTCCTAGAAAACAACTACAAAATAAATAGACAAAACCAAATAACAAAAAGATAAAAAAATTCAAAAATAAAAGGAAGATAAAAAAACACAAAAGGATATGAACTAGATCTTATCCTAAAGATAAGGAATTTGATTTTATTCTTTAACTTTTAAATCTTCTACAAAAGTAATTACACTTTTGATACTTGAATTTTAGAAAAATATACAATATACATCCTAAACTTTCAAATAATATATCAATTTAATCCAAATTCTAATACTATCAACTTAACTTGCTGATTAGTATCTAATTAGTATAATTTTTTTATATACATGTCATTTGTTAAAATAATTTATCAACAATATGGCATGTAACATGATACATAATTTAAAAGTTCAAGATGTAAATTATATATTTTATTTCTTTAGATACTAATTTGTACACTTTTCCTAAATTCGGGCACTAAATATATACTTAACTTTTATAAATAATATTTGGCTCTCTTAGAAGTCAGAATCAAGTGGAAACTCAAAAGCCTAAAATATGAGGTGTAAGAACAAGACACCTTTACCTTTAGTCCGTTGTGAACTAGAGGCCAAATAATGTTTCTTTCTAAACAAAATTATCTTTTAAGAAAAGAACATCATTATTTCAAAAAAAAAAAAAGAATCTCTCATCTTAATTAGCTATCTAAGTGCCATTCAGTTTCTTTTTTCCTCTTTTTTCTCGTTCAGGTTTTAACATTTGTTTGAAAAAGTAATGTCAATCCCAAGATCAAGATTTGAATAGGTCGATATACACCAACTTGACTAAGTTCTCTTTGATAACATTTAGTATTATTTATAGATTGCTACATACATGGATGTGTTAAGAAATCATTACAAATCCTTTCAGCTATATAAACTATAAACAAAGTAGAATTGCAACCTGTCATTAAAATTACTATTTCAACATATATGAGCTACAACCTACGTATAACAACTATCATATTAATGAAATGCATGGACCATTTATGTTGACATTAATATTCTATGTATTATTCTATGTATTATTCTATGTATTATACGAAATCTAATAATGTTAACATACTTAATTTTGTTAATAAACATTATAGAGCTTGCTCAACTTATTATTTAGCGTGCTTCAAAGATAAATTATTATCATAATTGACTAAAATGTCATTATCCAACTCTAACTCAATGTTTTCTTCAATTCCATCTTCAAGAAAAAGTTGTGAATGAACTAGATTACCCATTTGATTATTCTTATAAAAAGAGCTGATAAGACCCTTTTTTTTTTTTTCTAACATTACAAATAAAACAAATAAAAGGAACAGAAAAAATAAAAAACTAAAGAGACTTTAAGACAATCATGCTTTCAAACCACCTTTTGCCTTACCAAAAACACAAAAAATGCACATCCAATTAAAGTTCCTTTATAAGAAGAGGTACTTATATGCTTTATTTAATAGTGCAATACTTTAGGGCCTCAACACAAACCATGAAAACATTGGGCCACCATAATAGCCTAATCGTCCTAGAAAATGCAAATGAGTAAACATAACAATATTGTAAAAATATTTGGCATTATTATATACCAAGTGTAAAATACACTTTTAAGAAGATTTGAATGGTCAAATGGTATCAATTACATACCAGTGTACAAGGATCATGCACCTTTTGTGTAGAGCTTCTACAAAACCAATCTTTTCTTTATACAATAGTGACAATTCTTTGGAACGCAAGAATGCTCTCTTTTAAAATTTCAAGCTTATGGATTTCTTTTCCCTTATATGGAACTCCTATTCTAAGGTCATACCAAAATTCCTTCCCAGGCAAATATATTGATGCATGTTTAGCCCTCTATATTAAGTGAAAATATATGAGATTGAAGTTATTTACAACGAAAGACTTAATAAAGAAAAATAAGAAACAAGAAAGATAAAATGTTGAAAATCTAGTTAAAAGTACATTTGTATAGATCTCTTGTACCTAAAGACTATTCCTAACCATGAAAGCTTCATCATTGCTGAAAGCTACTTTGTTAAATGGGAACTTCATTCATAATAGGCATATAACAAAAACACCACTAACATTTGCTTCTCTAAATAATGTGTAAAAGTATGAAGCAATGTGTACCAAACATGTATGGCATTTCTCATAAATTTTATATTTTGTTCATTGAAATAACATAAACCTTATCTCTTTATAGATTAGAAAAGTAAATACATAATGAATGTAGAGATATTGTATGGCAATGTCTCATGTTTTTTATTTCTTAAGCTTTTTCATGACAACATCATATCCAAATATACTTGCTGTTTATACAACCACAAGTTTGTATCCCGATTCCTTATTGTTAATGATAAACCAAAATTTTAATAGATTATTCTGCAAATATATCTAAAAATAGCATATTTTAAACCTACATGGTGCACTAAAAAAATGACAACTAAACTTGTTAAAGGGATGCTAAAGATAAACCCAACATTGATCCAATTTAAGTTATTTTTGTTGTTAATATGATAAAGGCCCAATTAATTTGAGTTGGATGCCTTATCATGAAATTTGACATGGAATCAGAGCAAGCTCTTCTCATTTGTTGGTTCTGAGTTTGTTATGCCTACATATGAAGTCCATGCTATGTAATAGATCTATTATCCCTGTACATGAAGTAAATGCCACATAATAAGTTTATTGCCCTTACACGTGCGAGGAAAGTGTAAGTAGTGATAGCAATTAAATGACTTTTTAAAAAAAAAAGACCTTTCAACCTATAACCAAGTGGTTTTAGGTTGAAAGTCTTATAAAAAAGTTTTGATTCATACTTCACGTCAATGCATAACCTTGGAATAAAGCTCATAATATCTTTAAAGTAATGCCATAAAAGCAAAATGAGTCACTAGTAGCAACAAATTCTCTATTTGCAATCAATCACTTAGTAATGGAATCCAGGCATGCAAGCCTTGCGTTCATAAATCACATTTCTCTATTCAACTTTATGGCCATTAATAACGTTTCTCTAATCAACTCCATTCAACAATATGGACATCAATCTATATCAAAGCCTTGACCAAAATTCAATTTGTTGATGAACTATTTCATATAATGAAAAGGTAGCTGCGCTCCTCAAAGTACCTTTAACTTAAACCATGTATGTTAAAGGGATCTCAATAGACCTAAACATCTCGTATATATTCTAGCCAAAAGATAGATAACTAATTTACAAGAAAATAATAAAAGAGCTTGAAATTTTTTATAAGAGTTAAATACATATTTGGCCCTTAAAGTTTGTAATTTTGTTTACATTGATACCTAAATAATTGTTTTATCACATTGGTACTTGAATGTTCAAATCTATTACCACGTTGGTACATGTGATTAAGGTTGTTAAACAACTTTGCTAACTTAACATAAACATCTAATAAAACTCTGACAATTGTTAAAAAAATTCGGTCAATGCCATATCATCAATGCCATGTCATGACATGCCATGCCTACGTCATCATTAAATTTTAAAAAAATTCTTAAAACATTCCTTAAAATTTATAAAAATTATAAAAAACTTTAAGAATTTCTAAAAGTTTTCTAAAAATTCCAAAAATTATATGATAATTTTAAAAAAATTCAAAATAACCAAAAGAATTTTAAAAAATTCTAACAAATTTTCAAAAATTCTCAAATAATTTCAAACGACTTTTAGAACATTTAAAAAATTTTTACAAATAAAAAAGTTTTAAAATTTTTCTAAAAATTCTAAGAATTTCAAAAATATTTTTAAAATATAAGAAAATTTAAAAAAAAAAGTTTTGAAAAAGTTAAAAATTTATAAAAACTTCTTAAAATTAAAAAATTAAAAAATTTTAAAAAATGAAAAGGAATTAAGGAAACTTAAAAATTTAAAAAAATTTTCAAATTTTAAAAAAAATTAAAAAAATGTACAAGAATTAAAAAACAAAATCAAGATTTTAATAAAATTTAAATTTTTGTCAAAATTTTAAAAATACAAAAACTCAAAAATAAAATCAAAAATAAAAAATTTTGAAAAAAATAATAATTTTTTAAAACATTTTTAAAAATTCTAAAATTTTTACATATTTTTTAGTCTTACAATTCCAATTTTTTATATATTTTTTGAATTTTTAGATTTTTTTGAATTTTTATGGATTTTTATTAAATTTTTAAGTTTTCAAATTTTTAGATTTTTTAAAACTTAAAGAATGCTTTAAATTTTTGAAATTATTTAATTTTTCAAAAAATTTTATATTTTTTCTTATTTTAAATTTTTTAAGATTTTGTGATTTTTTTAAACTTTAAGAAAATTTAATTTTTATAAATTTTAATTTTTTTGAATTTTTAAAAAATTTTTTTGAATTTTTAAAAATTTCAAATTATGATAATTTGTATAATTTATAAAAATATTTCATGTTTTTAAATTTTTTATAATTTTTCAAAAAAATTTAGAACTTTTTAAATTTTTTTTGAATATTTTAGAATTTTAAAAAAAATTTTCATTTTAAAAAATTATTTTAAAATTTTTTAAAACCTTTTTTGGTATTTTTATATTTTTTTAAATTAAAATTTTTTTATAATTTTTAAAATATTTTTAGAATTCTTTAAAATTTTTTGAATTATTTAGAACTTTTATAGCATTTTTAATTTTTTTCAGGTTTTTAAAAATTTTTGGAATTTTTAAAAAAATTTTTACAAAAATTTTAGAATTTTTTTAGAAAATTTCTTTTAAAGATAATATGAGCATAACGTTACATTGATGATGTGGTGCTAGTTGGATTTTTTTTTACATATATCAGCATCTTATTTGATATTCATGCTACCTCAGTAAAATTAACTAATGGTGTTAATCTCAGATACTAATGTGATAATAGATTTAAATGTTTAGGTATTAATGTGACAAAAAAAAATTTTAGGTGCCAATATGACAAAAATTACAAAATTCACAGACCAAACAAGTGTTTAACCCTTCTTATAAGGCAAATGAAGCAACATTTTTAGGTAATGAGCCATCACTAGAATTAGTATGAGAGCTAGAATTTGAACTTCAATAGTATTAGGCAAAGTAGATAATAAAACTATTTTCCGTTAAAACGGTTCTACTAAAACTAAAAAGGTTATTTTTTAGGAATTGACCAATACAATTGTTCCAAAAATATCTTCAAACATAACTTAAAAAAGTTTCATAATTTAGAAAAGCTTATAGGAGTCATGAGTCATGATACCTAAAATACACATGTAGTGCCGCTGACCAAAATTCAATTAAAATGCTCTCTATTGAGATTCAGATGACAGACATACAAATAGTGAAAACAAGTATAGCTTACTTTTAAATGCAATACTATACGGCAAAATTCAACCATTTTAGAAACTCGTTAAGCTGTAAGAGATGAGATACACATGAAAAATGAATAGCATAATGTTCATGAGAGATCATTTTAGCTTTGGTCAAGAAAAGAACTTAACATGCATTTGTAATTTTATATGTTAGGAATATTCTATATAAATGAATGTGCTAAAAATGAATGCTAATCCATCAATATACAAGAAGTAGAATTACATGGATATTGAAAATATCATACCTAAACAACCAAGGCTCTAGTATTTTCATGTCATGATGGGCATGACCTAGAAAAAGGGATAGTAAGCACCAAGTTGATACTAATACACTAATAGCTTAGGCTTAAGATTACCAAAAATATCCTCCAACATTAGCACTTATGAAAATTTATCTAGCATCACTAGGGGAAAAGGTGCACTAGTTTTAACTTTTTTTATATATAATGGAATGCATACCAAAGAAAGACATTCCAACAAGACCAAGTGTCAAAAAAATTTGGACTGAAACCTTGAGATGATCCAAATTTGTTGAATTATTACTAGTCCAAACTGTTTTGTACCTTTGACTTCCAGCAAAGAATGCTTCAGACAAAACAAAAGGTTTATCCTTAACATTTTCACACTTTACAAAACCGTTAATTGTTGCCAAGTGGAAGTAATAACTATAAACATTATAAAACTTCCAATGTTCCACTCAACCAACAAGTAAAGCATTTCTAGACATTATGACCTAGCCACAGTAAAAGTTTAGTTAATCTGTGTTATTTTACCTATCAATTTGTAGTTTTTTACAAACACATATATATATATCTAATAACAAGGTATGATAGTTTTTTTTTTTAACATTCTTACAAAATTCCCACAATTTTTGAATTATTGCCACCAAAAATAACATGATACTTAGAAACAATTTCACCCCTATCTTTATGGAAATGTAGTTTTTAAGTTATTAATAACAAAATTAGCATGATTATAAGCATGCTTTTACATTCTGACATTTGAAGAATAGAGGAACTTTCAGATAAATGAAAGAATTTGATGTACTTAATTTAGAAAATTAAAAACTTTTATTATCACTAGCCAACCATATCCTTATCCAAACAACAACAATTGAAACACAAATAAAAAATTATACCTTTCTATCCATTGCAAACCTTATGAACAAGATTAGAGAAATGTATAATTGTTAACAAATGAACAAACTCATTAAAGAATTTTTTTTACATAACATCTATGCATGTTACTATCCTCAAACTTAAACACTTAACTTTAAAAACTATCATAGTTAAATCGAGATAATATTTGTTAGAAAATCATAGTACTATATTAAATACATTTATTTACAAAGTACATGCCCACTAATCTATTTCTAATCCCATTTATCTATATACGCAAACACCAATATCACATTAAGCAATAGATTAAAATAAAGTAACCCATACCATACCAAATGTCAATGGTAATATTGCATGGAAAAAAAAAAGAATAGTAAAAATTGAACTACTTATTGAAAAAAAAATGAAATCTCTTACCAAAAAGAAAATAGCATCTATACAAGTGCATATTATGCTTATACAAGAAAGTTTTCTTAATAACCAGAACAATGACCACAGAATCTGTGAATGTGCATTCTGTAATTAATAAGTTTTCTCCATTGAAAAGTTGTAACTATATTTATTGCTATATTCCATAGCAGATAAGGTCTTTTTCTTTTTTGTCTAATACACTAAATAAAATAAAGATGACATTTTAGCTAATGAAGATATTACAACCAACTGGTTTCTTTTTTATAGTACATCAACCTATGAAAAGTAAAAACCTAAGTTTGTTTGGTATTTATGCTAAAGCATATATTGGTATATTAAACTCATTCTAGTTGTAGTTGTGCAGGTCTTCTAGCAAACCAATGATTATCTATTTTTTACTAGTTATTGTATGAATTTTTCGGGAAACAAAAATATTTTTTTTCAAATTTGAAGTGAAGTTTCTTAACAATTAAATAAGCAAACACTATGGGCTGAGTTTTGTCACAAATATGTCTTAATAATTATAGACCATCAAATACCAAAATCTTATAAAACTACTAATCTCTAAAGATAATTATAGTATTTCTATCATTAATACAATATAGAATAACCTTTTGATTAAGTTACCTAACTCATGTTTTCCTCTTTCTCCTCTCTATTAATTTTGCCCCAGTCTTTTCATTTTTTCTCTTAAATCATATTACATTTAATTCTCTTATTCTTCCTCTTCATTTATATTTTTTTTACCCACATAAATAGGCAGTAACAAGCTAATGTGTATAATTGGATGATAGCTAAGCAGAATAAGCATTAGCTATTTATCATCAATAATGTAATATAGGATAAGAAAACAACAAAAAGATAAACATCATGAATAGATAAAATTTAGAATACATTAACAAAAGCGGCATATCTTTGGTCCATTAAACACAAAAACTCATTCATGTCATTCCAAATGTACAATAAAAGAGCTAAACCAATATAATTTTCATAAGAAAACTTATCACCCACCATGATTTAATCTCTACATTCAATATATCTAGGTATAAAGAGGTATCTGGCCAACACCAGCCATCATAATCCTTACCACTTACATTCTTAACATAATAACCCATCTGAGTTGCATACTTATGCAAGTGAAATGTGTCATTTTGTTTGATATGTGGATCCACACATGTGCCTACCTTTGACCACCAATTTCTTTTGTATCTTATCCAAATGTAGGAACAACAACTTATCTCATGTGAAATACCTTTTGCCATCAGAATCCTCAATATTAAGCCATAAAACATCATATGGAGTATCATGCTCATCAAACTTCAAATCCACATTTTTTACATCTTTATTTTAGTAATTTCACCTACTATGATGATATACCGTGACATATAGATATGGCATTGTTAGCCTGTCACAATCATGTACTGCTTGACAACATCCTTTGGTCCTGATCCAATAAAAAAAATAATCTACAATCCCTACCTCACGTATTCAAAATGTATCAATTCAACTTTCTCCATTTGGCATCAAAATCTCATTTTTTGCATTCTAACAAATACATCAATTTGTATCTCTAAAGCATTCAATCAAAAAAACTCAAACTTTTTTCATATTTCTCATGTGATAACATGAATGGTATAAAATCATAAATCTCAAATGGCGAATCATGAACATGCTAAAAAACATCCAAGTTAAACAATCTATATTGCTCAGATTCCTCAACTTTAGGTCCTCTGATGGGTATAAAAGCAAAACTAGTTACATGTTCTGGGATTCCATAGATAAAATCAGATCCATAAAACAAAACATCGAAGCTAAATGCAAGTCTAAAGTAAATTTGTTGTTAATTTTGATGAATTATTTTTGTGTATTATTTTATTATCTATGCTTTGTTGGTGTTTTCTTGGGTTTCTCCTTTCTTTATGGCTTTTGATAATTGTGTTTACAGGTTTTTGTAAAGTGTTTGGATCTTCTGAATTTGCTAATAAATTGCCCTCCTCTATTTGCTTGTAATTAGGTTTTGATTGTGTTTGATTCAATTCCTTCCCTTATTTTTTGCAAAATTCCTTTATGTTAATTTTTACTAGTTTTTTCTTTGTGGAATTTTTTTTCTAAATCCATCATATATATTGTTTGCTTAGGATTTTGTCATAGATTAGCTATGATTGATTAACCTAATTAAGAAGAAGATAGAATAAACTAAAAGAAATAGACTAGAGAATTAGAGAGAATCAGAGAGAATAGAAGTAAAATTTTGTTATATTTTCATTTAGTTTGATCGTTACAGCATTGCTATTATATATGTTTAATCTTACTAAATGTTTAGCTAAAAATTGTAAATTGAATGATAGCTGCTTCTAATACAAAGATTCCATGCAAACTAACTAATATCTAGTTACCAATTCAGCACAATTGGTTGCACCACCATTTTGATCTGCATTCACATGACAACTCTCCTTTTAGCCACTAACTTCAACTCTATTTCAGCTACTGGCCTCATTTTAGTTTTCAACTCAATTGTTGACTCAACTCTTAACTCAGCTTCTTCATTCTTCAATTTCATTTCCATTTTCATCAGCTCAACTTCTTGTTGCACCTTCAGCTTTCCTTTACTATCCTTATCAACCTCTACTTGCATCATGTTGGCCTATAACTTCATACTATTACCCTTGTCAGCATATGGAATTGATCTTTGTCCCTAAGGATCAAAGAATGAAAATTATGAGCTAAGAGATTTATAGTTTTTCCGAACTCATATGATCAAGCTCTTTAAGTTTTTCAAAAATTATCACTCAATGAGTAGCCATATAAATTGATATTATCTTTGCCTTTATCCGACTAGACCTAGCAATCTCAAACATGATACAATGATACGATATAAAAATGATATGAATAAAAGACACAAAGATAACACGATTTAAAATTTTTGCAAAAATAATAAATAGTTTTAATAAAATAAAAAAATTATATTTTCATGTTAATACGAATTGTTACACGTTAGTTTCATGTAAAACATGACACGAATACACGAATTATCAATATTTTACATTATATGAATATGCAAATTATCGGGTCTAAATTTGATTAAGAAACATTTCTTATAAGAGAAAACCAAGGACTAATCCAACTCCATTAGCAAAGGTTAATTTAAATAGTAGTATACCTCCAATAAATATATATAATTCATAACTGCTTGAGACTGAAGGACTAACTGAAAGTTGTTTGAAGGCCCATTATCAATATCATGCTTGAAAAACTTCTAATGAAAAATAACTTTTTTCTTAGTTTGTGCATCAAAATCAATGCAACAAATGATCCTAGCATATTTGCAATTCCCACACATGTTTACAAACTCTGACTTTGACAATTTAGCCATTGATTTTTGACATATGGTCTCCTAAAAGTTTCTCAAGTTTAGCATTTGTTCCTCTCTTAAAATGCCCATGGGAACTCTCAATAAGAAACTCTATAAAAAACCAAGCATAACAGCATTGGCAACCACTTTTTCATTATTTTCATCAACCTTTTTTATGCTCATCTTGCCATGAAACAAAGCTGATGCTGTGAGGTATCATCCCTGTCGAAGATTAGTAGTACTCATTATATCCATTTCATCATCAACAACTATGGTCTTAAATGAGGATGATAATTCAATGAACAAATATCATCAAGCCCAATTTTGTTAATTGCAATAGCAATCCAATAAGGTCATTGTCTCCAACAAAAATGAAGGTCACAACTTTGACATCATCACTACCTTTAATAGGCTTGGCCATTTTTTTTAGCTCTTTTTTTAACCACTGTATGATTTTATCAATATTGTTATTTACTAAGACTAGATTTGCACCAGAGGGAACACTTATAAGTTTGATTATTTCTCATGCAAGAACAGATGCCATAATTGTCACATCACTTGTAGAGTCATTAGTTGTACTTACAACCTCTTTAATAAGAGCTGTACTAACATTTTTCATGACATTAGGAAGCTCAATAACGATTGGTTTCCCAACCCTTACAGTAATCTTGGTTGTAATCATTTTAGTATGATAGTTAATTTTTCTTAGGTTGATCAACACACTTTGAGCTAACTTACCAATCTCAGAATCAAACCTAAGCATAAATTAATTTAGAGTTTTAATAGAAATGACCCCACAACCAAGTACAGTGTATACATTATTGAATTCAAGACCATAATAACCATTTATTATGATTGTAATCCAATCAAGAACAAACTCCAGGGCATGATCATTAGTAGTCATAGGCCTTCTTTTCATCAACTTGGATCTTGAGGAACAACCCATCCATCTTGTTAATAATTAAGACAAGCTTTATCCTTTCTCCAAGAGTATGGTAAAGGATAATCTCTTTTTGCACAAAGACATCTTCAACACAGACATAGTTAACAACCATAAAGGCATCATTTGTAGTACAAAAAGCTATTATGACCTTATTTCCATGTCTCAACTTTGCTAATATCCCATAAAATGAATGCTTTGCAACCTTATTATGATATTCCTGTGGTGTAGTGAATCCATTGAATTCGACTTGGTTGTCAAAGCATGAATGCCAATAATCTTTCAAAGGAACTAGATTAAGTAGTTTTTTAGGTATAAAAAAATAATCTTATCATAAGATAGATCAATCGAAAGACACCATTTCACATCTACAACTTATATAAAAAATATTTTCATTATTAAAGTTTTAATATCAAATTTCAAGTACCTAGCAATAGCCCTAAGATTAAAAGCAATAATTTTAGAATGCTTACTAAAAAGCTCATTTACTGTCGTATAAATCCTTTCTTTATCAAATTTGCTTATCTTTCCTACACCCTAATCATATGGTGTGTTAAGACCTTTGTAGAAGAAACAATTCAAATAAAGATTACCAAATGAAAGAAAAATTAAAAGAAATTTTTTTATTCTACCTTTGGTTGGTTCTTTAGATAAAAGAAAAATAAAAAAAAAATTTTTATTCTACCTTTGATGGTCCTCTAATGAGTTTTAAGTCTACGTTTTGGGTTGATAGAGATTTCATGATTGACTTGTAAACAATAAGAACCTCATTGATAGTACCCTATTTGGTTTCTCAAAAGTCATATTGGTCTACTTCCTAGTCTATGACTTTTTCCTTAAATTGTGACATTGAGGTTGGTTAATCGTTAATGATACCACACTAGTTGATTGCTAGTGATACCACATGTCTCAAGTGAAGCTTATACGGTTCCTTATGGTTGTAACAACTCAAGCACTTGGTAGATTTGTTACTGTTGTTTATCCAATATGGCATCTAGCGTAGCTTCAAAACTTTTCTGCTTTTCTCACCATTTGGGAACATAGGTTGTTCATTACCTCTAATTGAATTTACAAATTTTAAAGTTGCTCTTCTAAGATAACAAGTATTTTATCTTCTGATTGTTGTTTTTTCCATGTTGGTTAGATCTTTCCAGGCTTTAATACCAATTTATCACAGATTAGCTATGACTGAAGAAACCCAATTAAGAAGAAGAATAAGATAGAATAAACCAAAAGAAATAGACCAGAGAATTAAAAAGAAACAAAAAAAATAGAAGCAAAATTTTGTGATATTTTCATTCATAGTTTGATTATTACAACACTGATATAATATATGTTTAACATGTGCTACAAATCCTCTAACAAATTTACTAAAAATTTAGCTAAAAATTGTAAATTGAATGATAGTTGTTTCTAGTACAAAGATTTTATGCAAATTAACTAATATCTAGCTGCCAAATCAGCACAATTGATTGCACCACCATCTTTGTTTGCATTTACATAATCAACTCCCCTTCTAACCATCGACTTCAGGTCTATTTCAACTATTGGCCTCATTTTAGTTCCCAATTCAACTTTGATTTAACTCTCGGCTCAGCTTATTCATTTTTCAGCTTCATTTCCTTTTTTATCAACTCATGTTTTTTATTGCACTTTTAGCTTTCCTATACTATCATTGTCAGCTTTTACTTGCATCAAGTTGGCCCATAGCTTCATACTATTACCCTTGTCAGCATATAGATTCATCACAAATTGTCTCTAAATTGGTTTTGATTCTTGATTGTGTCTTATACCTCTGGGTTCACATATCTTAAACACCCAAGAAAAATCCCAAGAATCTTTTAACCCCTTTATGTTAAATCTTCTTTCTTTGAATACTTTTTGTTCACTCAAATTTCAAACTTGAAATTTCCTAAAAGAAAGCAAAAACCAAAATCTTCAAATATTATGGTGTTTTCTATAAAATTGTGTTTACAAGAAAAAAAAAAACACGTTAATTTTAATTTAACTCTGTATCAATGGCTATAGGGTTGAGGGCATTTTTTAAGCTTTATAAAATCTAGTTTATTTTTGTCATTATTACCTTTTTTGGTAATGATAATCAACCATAAAGTTATAAGTGAAAAAAAAAATTCATATAAGTATAAGTACAAAAGTTGAATACCATAAGAAATATACTTGAATTTTACCCCAGATATTACTTTGATTTTTTTTTTGAATAGATATAAAAAAATCAATTGATTTCAAGATTAATTTATTATTCAAAAATTTTTATGTGATGTGATATAAATTTTTAATTATTTGAGAGAATATCAATAAATAAAATATATATTTTATAGTGACAATGTGGAGGTTTTAAAATCTTGAGGTCCTAGATTTAATTCTAATTGTATGTGGGTTTAATTATTTAATTAAATTAAAATTTATTAATTGATTATTTAATTATGTAATTATTAATTATATAGATATAATAGTTGATTATTAGTATGCTTTTAAAAATATATATTTTATTAAGTTTGTAGTATATTTAATATTTATTTAAGTCCAAAATTATATATTTAATAATATATATTTATTATACATACCGCATAATATTTAATAATAAATATTTATTATACATTTAATAATATATTTAATAATATATATTTATCATACATTCCCATAACCCGGTCCAAATTGAACCGCCGAAGTCCAATTCGTCCGAATCCAAATTCCAAAATATCTGCAGTTGACATATGAACACTGAAGTTTATCTATGGCTGCCTTACAACAAATAAGGAGTAAAACTGCGTACTCTTCCCTCTTCACCCTTCACTGTAAATCCACAACAAACAAAGAGCAAAAACTATAACCTTAGTAATAATTATAACATGGCGTCCTCAATTCCCTTCACTTCAACACCCCCTTCCAATTTCCCTTGTTTCCACCATAAAAATTCATTCCCTTGGTTTCCAGTCTCAGTCCCCTGCCAAAACCCCACCTACAGCTCTACATCTTCACTGCTCCCTCTCTGCTTTGCTGCAAAGTCCCAGACGGGTGGACCTGTCAAGAAACGGTCGTCCTCAGCAGCTGGGAATAAGAAGAGGAGGAAGGGAAAAAGCGGGCATGGTGATGATAATCTAAAGAAGCTGAGTTTGAGGGATGTTGAGATTGTGGAAGAAACTGCTTATGATAATGAAGCGTTAGCTTTTTCTTCGACTACTACTTCGCGTTCTTTAATATATCATCCTCCATCACTGCCCAAACCGCCTGCTGGGTTTGTGGTTGATGACAATGGCAGGGTTCTCATGGCCTCAAACAAGAGAATTGCCACTATTGTGAGTTTTTTTTTTCTTTTTTGAAGCTATTGGTTGTTACTTCTATTTATTTAGCTAAGGTTTGTTTGTTGATTTTGTAAGGGTTAATATAGAATTTAGCCCATGAACTATATTACTATTAACGATTTGGTATTTATAGAAAAAAATTTCAGGACTAGCCAATTAGTTAGGTCAACTTTGTTTCCTTCAAACATTTTACACCGTTGACTAACAAATAAAAATGCATAAGCTTACCCTGAACATAATTAGTGTGTGGTGCAAAATGCTTGATGAAAACAAAGTTTGTATATCTAATGGTGAATTTTTTTTATAGGTGCCAAATTGTGAACAGCGATATAGTTCTAGGGCTAATTGGTTATTTCTGAAAGTGAAAGGAAACATGAGATTAAATACTGGTAAAATAGTTTTGAATAGTTTTTCAAAATTAGCTTTGTAAAATTTTTAGAGAAGAAAATGCATAACTTTATTTTTATATGGATCAACTAATTATATTATAAATATCTATTTAGTATAATAGTATGTAATACTTGACTGCTCTAAGCATCAAGAAAAAGGTCCTCTTTTGCACATGTAAACATGAAATATGGAGTAAATGAATCATAGTTGTTGAAAGCAGAACTAAAGAAACAATGTTCTCTAACTTTTATTGAGAGATAATCCTCAAATATATAGAGGAATAAAAAAATCCATAAAATCAGGAGCAATCATCTAAACATTAGAAACAAGTAATAGTAAATAATGATCAGGAAATCCCAACAAATTACGAAATAGATCCTAAATCCCAACAAATCAGGAAATAGATCGTAATTACTGTCAACAAATGAGGGATAGATCTTGATTGCTGTCAACAGCTATTTCAAGAAGTATGTTAGTATTAGGGTAGATGACTGACAATGTTCTTAAAGTCTTTTATCATCCATTTGCTTCTAGCACTAGGAAATTGGATAACAATTCACTGATGTTGGCATATGAAGCTTTTCTAATTACCAGAGAACCTAACTTGGATTTTTGAAGTTACTTATTGATGATTGACCAGCTTGGCTATGTGTGGTTAGGGTTGTAAACAAGTTGAGTTGAGCTCAACATAGTACCCTTGCTAGAGTTTGGCTTATGAGCTGGACAAAAAGAGGTGTGCCTACAAGTGATAAAGACTAGCTGAAAGAAAGCCAAAAATGCCCGTTGATATGACTCAACATAGAAAAGAGTATGAGATTTTGTTGTGTCAGATTACAACATGTCAGTAAGGGTAGGCAATGCCACCAACTTGGCCAAATCAATGCCATAACCAAATCATGCTCATAATGGTGTTTTTGATGTAGAACAGGAAGGGGAAAGAGGGGTAATACAGAAAATAGGAAGAAATAACAGGGAAAGGAGAAACAATAGAGAAATTTAGGGGAGAGAAACGATAGAACCAAGGGAGTGAAATCTCAAAATTAAATATTTTCACCTCTTAATAATGAGCTACTAATAATTGAAATAAAATAAGGTACCCGTAGGTTACACTGTAAACCCTAATAGAAATGTGAACTACTCTCTGCAACCTATTTTAATTATCCTAATTTGACTTTTACAGAGTTTAAGAAAAAACCTTTGACTATGGTGTATCTTATATTAAAATTTTAATTTTTTTATAAAATCTATGTTCTATGATTTTTAATGCCAAAAGTAAAAAATGAAGGAATAATTTTGAAATATAGAAAAAGTAAGAGTATAAGGTGTTCATAGTTTCATGACAACCAAAAAGAAAATGGGCAAAGAAAACGGGTATGAGCATTAAATAAAATCTTAAAATACCCTAAATTCCAGAAGTGACAATAAAGCCCTTAAAAAGTATAACAAAATAAATAAATAAATTCTTAAATAATTTTAATTCTGCAATTAGCCCTCTTTTTGTCCTCCATCAGTTTAACTGCAGCAAAATTGCTGTTGTGTGATAGCAGCTGTGATGTTTAGCAGTCAAAGCTAGCTAAGTCCTTTAGGATGTGTTTGGTACACAAGATTATGATAGGATAGGATAAAGATGATATTTTGAATAGAATTAGATTAAATAATCTCATCCAATCTTGTGTTTGATGTGTGCAAGTATTATGATAGGTAATTTATTTATTAGTCAAAATTATCCTTTTTCAAAATTTATACAATTTAAATTGTTGATGTAATTTTTAAGGGTATAAGAGAACATGTAAGTTTTATCCTATGGATTAAAAATAATCCTCTCCACTTTGGGAGGATTGAATCATCCTATACCAAGAGGATGATTAATCCTCCTTGTAATGCTATAACTTCTTTAGATACAAACCAACATAATATAGGATGGTTATCATTCTATGCACCAAACGTGACCTTAATTGCTTAAAAAGCCTATGCACCAAACATGACCTTAATTGCTTAAAAAGCTTGAATTATCTGTTTGCCATTCGTGCATCTTGTTCTAGCACTCTGCTCTAGCCGATTCTAGTTGTTTTGCACAAGCAAGCCGCAAGAATTTTCAACTATACCTTGAGTTACATCTATCTTGGGATTAGATTATGTGAACAAATCCTTTACAGTGTAAATGAAAGAGAGGTTACAATGATGCATCAAGGATTTTGTTCTAGTGCTCTCCATGCTCCATTAAGTAAAATAGTTAATGCTTGTTGTGACCATAAATTTTTCATACCTTGCTCAAAATGAGTGGTTTTCTTCTATTTCTTTATTCTAGTAAATAGGGTAAGTTATTTGCTTCTTTTTATCTTTAATTTAATTAAAGAAGTTCTAAAGAAATTATGGACAGGTTGATTCTGCCAACAACAGCCCATTAGAGTGTGTTATAAGGAGGGTATTCAAAAGTTCTCGGGGGGATGAATGTATGCTGCTCTGCCCAGTTGACATGTATGTATTCTTGCTCTAAATGTGGATGTGTAATTCATCAAAAAGGTATTTGACATTAACTATTGGTCTATTGCTGGCTCTGGATATTTGATAAGAGCTTGGTTTCTGCAGGCCTGTTGAGATATTAAAGAGTATAAATATTGATGGATGGTCAGCTGTATGTTTCCTCTTCCACAGTAGTTTTTATTCCTGTGTTGAATCTTTTCAGACTTAATTACTTGGGAGTAATTTTTTTAATAGCTTTTGAACAGACTTTAGAATATATAGAATTCAGTAAGCCTTGTTTGTATATTATAGAAGAAAATATCCCATCTCCATCACACAGGAAAAACTATCAACTCCTCTTTTCCTCTTCCACAGGGTCTACAACCTAGCTAACAAACGTACATGCTTCTTTGTTTCAGGTCAGTGATGAAGAAGTTGAAGCTATTCTTCCTACAGCTGCATATGCTCTTGCAAAAATACATATGCATCTAGTCCATAGTGGGTATGTTCAAAAAATCAGTATAGCTTATTTCTCCTATATTTCTAGATATTATATATTCCAATATCTTTGTGTCACATCAGATTCTGTTATACGGCTCGTGGAGGATTTTGCTTCTCAGAAGATAACATCTTTGATTTCCGCACAGGCAATCTCTTCTACTTATCTGCTTTATGCTTTTGCTTTTGGCTCTTATGATTTTCTAACATTAGGGTTGACTGGACATTCTCCAAAGTTAAAGTCATGCATACTTCTCTGAATTTTCTCTTTCTTTTTGGTGGATAAACTTCTCTGAACTTTTAAGGTAGGGTGGATTTAAGAAATCTGCCTATGCAGATTTTGAGTTAGTCTGAATGGTGAAGAGTATGTTTTTAGGCTTTTGAATTGCAGAAAACTAGTCATGACTGAGGCAATAGCTCTAGTTATTGAATCTTACCTCCAAAAGGAGTAATCAAGTTTGAAGCCCCATCTTCCCTGTTTAACTATATATAAGAAAGAAAAGGAGGTTTGAATTTGATTATTCCTTGTGTCCTTGTGGGTGAAGGGAGGCAAAGAGAGTTAGAGGGTAGGGCATTCTAGTTCTCCTTGTTTGGATCTCTTTTAGAAGGCAAGTGAATGGTAGCAACACCTTACCACTCATTTTCTGCCCTCCTCTTCTTCCTCTGAAATGCAGAAGATTGAGGGAAGAAGATTCCTCTTTTAATGAAGCTTCCAAGTCTCCAGATGCTATCCTTACAGATTAATTTTCTCTACAAATTAAGATAACAGCATGAATTCTTATCTTATTGTGGATGTGTTGCTTGGTCAAAATGGGTTGAGAAATTATTATGGTGTTAGGATTCAAGCTGTATGAAGAAAGGCTTAGGCTTGGGGTCTGGGTATGGTGCACTTTCTAGACTTTTGCATTCTTTAGTGTTCCCTATTTTCTTATGACACTGTCAAATATTTATTAGGTATTCTGCCGTGTGAGGTAATATGTTTATGTTTGGTGCTTAAATTTTGCAGATGATGGTCAAGATATAGATGGCTTGCCAACCGAGGGCATCGAAATTACATGCTTCCATCTGGTAATAACCCTCAGTTTTCTTTCCATTTCAATGTTTCATCTGAAACTGAACCGGCTTGCATGAGTTACAGCTCTTCTCCAAAGACCTGCATTGCTGCATTTACATCATTATTAAGAATTTTCAAACTCCTATGTTGTCAGCTAATGTGTACTTTTATATTGGAATAGTAATCTTGTGATTCATAATAGTCAAAGTTGTAGGTGAAAATTGATTTTCTATTTATTTACATAAGATATCTAGGGAACATGGAGGTGTAAAAGTTGAGCAATTGCTGATAATTGGAAACTCGATAATATTGAAATTGTCCATGACAGCTTAGAGATTTATATTCTGACTATTTGGCAATTGGCACTGACCATATTGAGCTTGTTATGTAGAATAATTAATCTCAAACTAATTTCCAAGAAAATATCCAAAAAACTCAATTTTGAAATCTCAAATCTCAAGCCTGAGTAGTCAAGTTTTAGTACCAAACTTTCGGTTGTCAAATGCTGCCTCTAAAGTCTTATATGAGCTTAATAAACTTTTTTAAGCTGCATAATAAAACAAATTCCACCAAATTTGAAGATTGTTCCTCCATCAACTTGTCACCAATTCTCTCCATATCATCTTTTAAAAATCAGTCAAAATGTCTTTTCTGGTTGACTAACATTATTCTTGATCTTCTTTTTTTTTTTTTTTTCATTTTCAGTTTGAAGCAAATCAGTCTTCACTCTGTGATGCATTTTCATAACTTGGTCTTGTTCTTTATTGTTGCTTCTAACTTTGTTAGAGTTTCAGTTGCTTCTGGTATTATATCTCTTTGCCTTGTATGTTTTGTAAAGCCATATATTAAG